>LR738711.1:830861717-830882423 GCA_902687465.1 Secale cereale | reverse complement strand
TGACCATTTATTTAAAAATATATTATTCTAACTTGTGTGCTAGAAAAATGTTTTGACATATATGCGAAATGTAGAATGAAAACCCCCAAAAACAAAGAGATGCAAAAAACTATGAAACAAAAATGGCACACAAAAAGAAAATAAAAAACGAATGCAAAAAGGTTGGAAAAGCAGTGAAAACTGATAAAGAAAGAAAGAAAAAAAAACATTGAAAACCAGGAAAACTTAAAAACTGACAGAAGAGACAAGAATGATTCCCCGCAAAAAAAAGAGACAAGATTGAAAAGAAAACGAGACAGAGAAGAAATGAAAGGAAAGCGATAAAAAACAAGAAAAAATAAAAGAAAGAAAAAACCTATGAAAACCGAGAAGAAAGGAAGAGAAACATTTAAAAAATAAAAATAAAAAACTAGTGAGAAAACAAGAAAAAACGGAAACAAATCTATAAAAACTAGCGAAGGAACTCGATCGAAAACCAGCCCACGGAACGAGTGAACGAAGCGCATCGAGCGAACGAACGAAGAATGGCAAAACAGTCCAAGATCATTTGGAAAGTGTGGGCACCCTCCAAGGTCAAATTTTTCGCATGGCTAGCCATCCAAAATAGGGTGTGGACGGCTAACCGCCTAAAGCAGCGCGGGATGCAAAATTGTGGTCTCTGCCCGTTATGCAAAAGGGAGTTCGAGTCCGCCGCTCACCTTTTCTATAGATGTCGGTACACTATGCGATTGTGGAGGCTGATTAGAGTTTGGTTGCAAATTGGCGATATCAACACCAATCAGTGGGCGGCTCATCACTCTCTCAGTAGTTGGTGGACTCATATGGCCAAGCGCAACAAGGCGATGGCGACCCTCACCTTGCTCATCACCTGGACCATTTGCAATGAGAGAAATGCAAGGGTCTTCCAGAAGAAATCGACGCCCCCAAATCATCTTGCGAAACTTGAGGGAGGAAGCTAGGCTCTGGGTGCTAGCGGGTGCGAAACGCCTGAGTAATTTGATGCCGCAAGAGTAATGTCTTTCTATTCAGTGGGCCTAATGTGGCTCTGACTTAAACCTTGTCTCCTTCCTTTAATTAATGAATGAGGCAAATCTTTTGTCTCTGCGTTAAAAAAAAAAAAAGAATGGCAAAACTGGGCGGACCCGATAACCTTGCGCAGAGGAAAGCTTTTCAGCGAGACAGAAGGGAGTTTCGCTTAAAGCGAGAAGTAGTCGCGAAGCCGCCCTATGCGCGAAATAGAGGGCCCCGGCAATTTGTTTGCCTACATCTTGTGCAGTATATAGAGTTTGCGTTCCATGGGCGGAGGAACGTGCGTCCCTGCTTCCCCTCCGCATATGTTTTTGGGCCGACCATTGTGTGGGGAGGGACGCCCCTGTTTTTTCTCAATTTTTGTTTCTTTTATTTAAAATACGTCAGCATTTCAAAAGGTTTAGAAATTAAAAAAATCAGAAACGAAAATGTCCCAGTATTAAAATTGTTCATGATTTTGTTAAATTGCATTTTTTACAATAATGCTCACTAATTTTTTTTAAAAAAATCGTGATTTTAGAAAATGTTCAAAATTAAAAAATGCACATGAATTTCGAAAAAACGTTCTTTTAAAAATTGTTTATGGCTTTCAAATTTTTGTTATTGAATTCAAAAAATGGTGACATATTTAATTAAATGTGCAAAAATGTAAAAATGCTCACGAATTTTGAGAATGTTAATCAATTTCAAAAAGTTTTTGTGAATTCACAAGTTTTAGAAAATGTCAATGAATTTTAGAAAAATTTTGCCAATTAAAAATATGTTCATTTTTTTTAAAATGTATACATGTTTATGTTTGTGAATTAGAAAATTGTTCATGAATTGCAAAAAAAATAACCAAATTCAAAAAATGTTAACAGGTTTAAAAAATGTTCATAAATTACATATAATGTTCAAGAAATTAGGAAGTAAAAGGAATAAATATAGTAGGAATAAATATGAAAAATAAATAAAGGAAAAAAAACAGGAGAAAATAAGAAAGAAAGAAAAAGGTTCAGGCAGGTTCTAGAGCCTTCGCTAAACTGATGGAAAAAACCCAGAGTGGGCCGGCCTATACAAAGGACTTGTCGCACGGGAGGTTACACGCTAGGTCGTTATACAATGACCTACAAGTCAAATAGGAGCCATGGAGTAGGTCGGTATACAACCCTAGGCGAGACGGGGGGCGACCATGCCGCCTGCCTCCGGCCCTTCCACCCCTCGTCCGCTCCCTCTCGCCGCCGCCAGGGGTCTCGTCGGGAGTGGTGACGGCGGCAGTGGGGCCTTCTCCCCCACGCAGCGGTGGCAAGCTCCCTCGGCGGCAGCGCGCGTGGACGAGCGGAGATTCGGTGGGGAGGAGCGGCAGGATCCCGATGGCGAGCGCGAGCCGACGGTGACAGTGGAGGCATAGCCTCCCTGCGGTGGAGGCGCTCCTGTTGTGGTGACCGGGAGCTTGGGTTTCGTGTGGCCCAAATGGGCTTGGGCGGACTGGCGGTTCAGGGCCGCGACTACAAGCAAGCGTGGTGGGCCAGTCGACACCGGCTGCTAGGCAACGTGGTGGTGTCGGCGGCGGCCGGCTAGATCGTCACCGTCCAGCCCCCGACAATGACTGGTGGTGGCCCATGCACATGGTTTTTGATGGAGGTTCTTCGAGCAAATCCGGGTGAAAACCTTGATCTCGGCTAGTTGTGAAGATAAATGGCAGAAACTAATATATCTAAATAACATACATACTATAATTTGAACACACAATTATGAATGGTTCCAGGAAAAATAAGAATGAAGTAGAAGGGTTTAACAGAATGATTTGCTAAATATGCACAAGAAAAATGAATCTACCTACAAGGCTACAACGCTACGATGAATAAAAGAAATATTCTAGACATAACTCACACAGCTAGTTCCACTTAATTAGTATATACATTAGTCATCTATGTTGGCGTCGACGGTGTCGTATGTTGGTGAAGATGTGGTTGCAACAGATCATGGTGCAGCAGCTCGACTGGATCAAGGCACACCGGTAGGCGCTGTCTTCAAGGAGATTCACGCCCTCGCCGTGGTGCACGAGTTAAACAACGGCTCTCCTCCAAGATACAATGATCTCGTATCTCCTGTTGTGCACTCAAGAGGGGATGAACCAACATGTTCTCACCAATGTAGCTCTCTCTATGCCAAGGTTCAGATGTATGTGGAGGAACACCAGATGAGATTGATGCAGAGGACCTGCCATACATGGCTTTATATATAGACTCATCCTTAACAAGGAGATCTTATCTCTTGGCCGCAAGTTTTAAAGCTATCAAGCTCAATTTGTTGGCCAAAATATTAGGACATATTTGAGTCCTTATGTAGCACATACAGCTGAAAGCAAAGCAATTCGAACAACCAAAGCCATATATAACAAAAAAAAATGAATAGAGGATCATGTTGAGAGGCGTCCCATCAGAACAATCGCAGAAGATATGCATGTCAAGCTAGCCAAACGAAAATAGAGGATACAATCTCAATGAATAACAACCAAAATTTACAACAAGTTCCTTTGTAACTTTCTTCATAAAAAGGAACACTGAAAGTTTGAAGAAAACTAACACTGGAACAAGCCTGAACATTACTGAATTCCAAGAACTACTGCATACAAATCATCTGTGTTATATTTAGACAAAGGAGAATAAGCCGAGTCTATAGAGGGTATGTAGTATATTTAAATGAAGCAAAAAAGGACATCCCTTGCAATATATTTTGTACCAAGCAAAGAAACATAATGTATATACACGCACATAAAAATGGTACTTGACCTCTTGTAAGTTTCTTACATCAACCAGGTCTCTGCTAGAAAAAGATTGTATAATAGAGATGAAGCAAAGGGTTCATGAGAAGTAGAGAAGATTCTACTATTCATCCACACCCAAACCATTGTCCTTGAAAAAGTAGATTAGGGTTCCGTTCGGAATCCCTCCGCTCCGTAACTCCGCTGCGGAGCGGTGTGGCATACAGTAGAAAAATACGGAGAGCTGCAAACATGATGCTCTGCGCGCTCCGCTCCCTGGTGACAGAGCTGTGGATTACCGAACACAGCCTAGATGGAGAATGACAGTGACTCACGCCTCCTCACACTCCGTTCGAGCTAAAGATTATGTGGCTTCTTGGGGTTGTAGTTTGAGCAGCGTGAGTCCCATATTCGGCTACATGGCATGAGTGGTTTCTAGACAGTTCGAGATAGGCTTGCGGATTTGAACTTTTGGATGACGCAATTTTTTTACTTGGGACTGGGAAGAAGAGGGACCATCAGAGCACAATATCTTCACGTCAATCCTCACACTAGATTTGCCATCTCCAAGACGGAAGGAGGAGGATGCGGGTCTGGACTGTGGAGCTCGTTTTTTTTTTGAAAAGGGGGAGCTCCCCGGCCTCTGCATCAGAACGATGCATACGACCATCCTTATTAATAAGCAAATAGATTCAGCACAAGTCATCATGTCTGAAAACAAAAGAACGAAGAATGCTCATAAAGAGCACCAAAAGAAAGGTAAAGTCACAACCGGCTGGCATAAGAAAGACATGAAAACTAATTGCCTATCCTATTACATAGCCGCCATCCAAACCGGTTGAAAATAGCCCGAGCTACCATCTCCCATCGGATAGATCCAGTAACCATACGCTCCCTGGCCTCCGTCGGAGTGAGTAACGACCACATACGGATCAACGCAGTGATTCGAAAACTAACCTGCAAAAAATGAATGTTTGTTGTTTTGTTAAAGACCAAATCATTTCTGCAGCTCCAGACTACCCATAATGAAGCACATACTCCTACACGAATGTGCCTCACTGTTTTGAAATCTATCCCGTCAAGCCAAGTTCCAAATAACGTGCTGATAGTATTCGGCGGAGTAATATTAAAGGCAATGTGAACCGTACGCCACAATATTTTTGCCAAAGGGCAGCCAAGAAAGAGGTGTTTGATGGATTCATCCCAATCGCAAAAGCTACATCTTGTAGATCATGTCCAGTTGCGTTTTGCCAAGTTGTCCTTTGTTAAAATGACTTGTTTATGTACAAACCACATAAACACTATAATTTTCAAAGGTACTTTGACTTTACAAACATGTTTCGATCTTGGAATAGAGCTAGAGTTGATAACATCCAGATACATGGATTTAACCGTAAACTCTCCATTCCTAGTTAGCTTCCAGCACAACTGATCAGGCCGTTGAGAGAGCTGAACATACATCAGTCTTCTCACTAGATGGAGCCAGGCTTCCCAACGGTTTCCATCTAGCGTCCTCCTGAAGTGAATATTGAGAGGACTGGACTGAAGTATTGTTGCAACGTAAGCGTCTCTTCGTTGAACAATGCTATAAAGCGGAGGATATTGAAGCGCGAGGGGAGTTTCCCCTAGCCATGTATCCTCCCAGAATCTCGTAGTGGTACCGTCTCCAACTATAAACTTTGTCATATTAAAAAAACTAATTTAACTCTCATCAGTCCTTTCCAAAAAGGAAAATCCGTCGGCCTCATTGTCACCTGAGACAACATTTGGATTGAAGGCACTTATTACGCAGAATCTGCGCCCATGTGGCCTCCGTCTCTACAGATAGCTTATACAACCACTTGCTGAGAAGACATCTGTTCTTCACCTCAAGATTTTCAATACCTAGACCCCCTTGGTCCTTTGGTCGACAAATAATATCCCATTTAGCGAGTCTGTATTTTCGCTTTAGTTCATCACTCTGCCAGAAGAAACGAGATCGATAGAAGTCAAGTCTTTTCCAAACTCCAACTGGTACCTCGAAAAAGGACAAGAGAAACATGGGAATACTCGTGAGAACCGAATTAATAAGAATTAATCGGCCTCTGTATGACATCAGCTTGCCCTTCCAGCAGCTCAACTTCTTCTCAAATTGATCTTCAATGCACTTCCATTCTCTGTTTGTCAGTTTACGATGGTGGATTGGTATACCCAAATACGTGAAAGGTAAAGCCCACAATTCGCACCCGAACAATTGTTTGTAAGCATCTTGTTCCTCATTGGCTCTTCCAAAACAGAATAATTCGCTTTTATGAAAGTTAATCTTTAACCCGGTCAATTGTTCGAATAAACATATCACCAGCTTCATGTTTCACCCTTTTGCCAAGTCATGCTCCATAAATATGCTAGTATCATCGGCGTACTTGTAATGCCCAGTATGCGGCTATGTCCCCCACGTGTCGAGGCACGACTTAAGGACATAAACACATACTAGAATGATCTCAAGTATGGTATCTTAGCACATCTCATGTAAAATTCAGGGATGGAATGGTAAAATGATAGTTGACTTACACTCACCACGTCACACAATGAATACAATAACATACATCATCCAAAGAACATCAGAGTCCGACTACTAAAGAAATCCAAACGAGAAAGATACCATAAATAACACAAGCCCGAATCCTCCTAGTAAGAACCACTACTGATCTTCGGGATAAGATACATAGTAACGTCCACGCTCTTCATCGAACTCCCAGTGAAGTTCCGAACCATCTCCTGCATAGATCTCAACGGTACCTGCATCTGGTGTGTGTTGAATCTGTGAGCCACAGAGGACTCAGCAATCCCGTTCCCGGGTATCAAAAGTACCAAAGCCTTAGGTGAGGGAAGGCTATAAACAAGGTTGTAGCAAGCACTATGCACTAGCTTACGAGTTTAGAGCGAGAAGAGAACAAGTGCCAACGATCGCCAAGTTGATCAAGAAGTGATCCTAGCTACTCAAGGTCAAACATAACCCCACCGTGTTCACTTCCCGAAGCCCTTCGAAAAGAGACCATCACGGTTACTCACACAGGTAGTGTAGTCAAGAATAAGGTGTCAAGTTATCTACAACCGGATATTAACAAATTCCCATCTGTCACATAACCGCGGGCACGGCTTTCAAAAGATCAAAACCCTGCAGGGTGTCCCAACTTAGCCCATCACAAGCTCATGATCTGCGGAGTTGCAACTCCAAAGTGGGAAGACCGGAGTATTCTCGGAATCCCATGCTCATGATATTTTGACAAAGGTAAAACTAATCCAGCAAGACCTCCCGGCATGCCGACACCCTGATAGTAGCCGTGCGTATCTCGTCTCAGGCCATGACCGGATGAGCGAAGCGTACATGTGTCAAAATACCCCAAGTTGCCAAGGGGCCGACCCGCACAGTGCTCTAGTTTGGACCAACACTCATGAGGAGCACTGGCCCGGGGGGTGGATTAAGACCTCGGGTTTATAACTCCCTATGCAAGTTTTTTTAGTTGTTAGGCAAATGTAAAACCGATGTTGGGCCTTGCTGGAAAAGCTTTAAATAGAGCAAATTATCAAGGGGGGGGGGGCATAAACCCCAACCGTGTTAGGAACGCAAAATCAAGGAACATAACACCGATTTATCGGATCCTAGGGTGGCACGAGTGGAACAAAACACCAAGAAGAAAGGCTTAGCCTTCCACCCATTACCAATATATAGGTGAATTAGTTAACATGTATTATATATTGTGTTATCCCAACAAGAACTTCATCACGGGGCAAAATCTTCAAAACTTCACATGCAACTAACAATGCTATAAGAGGGGCCGAGCGATGCGTACTTAGCCAAACAACAGTTTGCTAGGAAGGTGGTTAGAGTGTTTCATGGCAACAATAGGAGGGATGACAAACAGGAATAGGCATCGAGGCAATATCTAAAGAGCGAGACATCTAGCATAGGCAAAGATAGAAGTGATATCGGGGACCGGTCATCTTGCCCGGAAAGTCGTCGGTGGGATCGTAAGACGGCTCCTCGAACTCAGTCTCAACAAGATCCTCGAACTCAGTATCGGCTCCCGGCTCTACCCAACACAAGAGCACAACAATGGCACAATATCAAAACACAGTGCAATGCACAATCAACAAGATGCAAGACATATTATGGGATGCAAGTATGATGGGCGTATGCATGAGAATGCTCCTGAGCCTAAGGATAAGATGATGGAAATGGCTTCATCTTGGGAAACCAAGCAAGCCACTAGATAGATTGGAAGATTTCGGTTGAAATCGATATAAAGATCACCGAAAACGGATGCACGGTTTGCAAATGACAAGCAAAACAATATGCAATGCAAAACTGCAGTTTACAGCAACATGGCATCTTTGGAGCAAGAAATAATTATGCTACAACACCCAAACATGGATACAAAAGGCATGGATGTGAAATAGACATGATACTTAACAAGCATGAACTTAGAGCACAACCAAAAACCTACTGGAACACAATTAAACAAGCATGGCAAGTTGCAATAAATTTATCGAGACTTAAATAAAAACTAGGCATGTCAGGAATTACAACATGAAGGCATGTTTGCAAGCTTGTGTAACTCAACTCAAAGCATAGCATGGCAAGTGAAGATACCCCGCAGCAAGAAGACATATTTGAGAAGCTACTCATGTTCAGAACATGCTCATAGGATGCATAGAGCACTAGCTACACTCGTGGCAAAACTGAACTTGTTGATAACATGCTGACAGAAACATTTTATAGCATCTTGAGAGCATGAAAACAACAAGCTACAACCACTCCTCATGGCGAACAAGTGCATGGATAGCTAGAGCATAACATATACTTCAAGGTACACCCTCTGAACAACTCTAAACATGCACAACAATGACGGCGGCATCATGGATACATGGCATAAAAATTAACAGATTCACACTTAGCAGAAATTTAACATCACGATGACATGTTAACAAGCTTGTTGCAACCATATCAAGACATATCATGGCATGAAAATGAATCTATCATGTAGAGCACATTCCAAAGAGCAAAACACATGTTGACACCTAGCTCATAGGACACATGGATTAATATGCACAAGCAAGACAAAACATCATCTCATAACAAGTGCAGACACTTATCAGCCAAATGCACTTTTGCAACAGAGATAAAATGGCAATATGACACCTATCATGAATTCTACAACAACCATCATGTAGAGCACTTCACAATGAAGATCTGGACATATCATACACTTCATTCAGACCAACATGCACAAAGTTACTAGCCCACGAGCATGCCAACAAATTTACACAGACAACAAGTGCTGAAACAGTTTCATCACTATGCACTCTTGCCATGAAGATTAAGTCAACTAGATGAACTCTAACATGCATGAAACTGATACTAACATGTAGAGCATGACGAGACGAACATTTCGACATATTATATGCGCAAAACGGAGCAACGAGCACAAAGTTATCTCATGATGAAGGAGGCAACAAAATTAACGGATCTGGGACTTCGGCAAAAAAAATATATATACCCTCCGAAAAGTTGGATGGGGAGATCCCGGGACGGGCGGATCCAGGCGGTTGCAACGTGTTTGGATCGGCGGACGAAGGGCTCCCGGGACGGGCGGATCCAAGCGGCGGTTGCGGGCGCGGGGTCGCGGGTCGGGGCGGATCCGGAGCGGGTCGGGCGACGGGGGCCGACGGATCCGCCCAGCGCCGGGCCGACGAGGAAGTTGCAGCCGGCGGCGGCGCTCGAATAGGCCGGAGAAGAGGCGGCCCGGGGCGGCGACGGCGGTGCGCCCGAGGCGGCTGGACGAGTGGCGGCGTGCCACGTGGCAGCGGTGGAGGAGGCTGGACACGTCCGACCTGGTCGGACGTGTCCGGAGGCGGCGGCAGAGGAGCTCAGCTAGGGTTTGCCCGGATTTCGGGGAAGAGGTGCCTTTTTTATAGATTCTGGGAGCTAGGAACGTCCAAATGAGGAGCGGTTTTCGCCCACACGATCACGATCCGACGACCAAGAGGATGGGAGTGGTTGTGCTGGGTTAGTGGGCTGTTGTGGAGGGGGTCTTGGGCCAAAAGGAAGAGGAGCTTTTAGCCCACGAGGTTAACCGTTGGAGTATCAAATGACCTCCAAACGCGACGAAACTTGACAGGCGGTCTCCACGTACTAAAACAACAACGTACGACAAGTCTCACCTCAAACCGAGAACATTCTACGGCCAAATACGAAAGAAGGAATCGAAGGTGCCACGGGCACGTGTGTGAGTGACGGAACTCGAAACGGACAACGGGAAGAGACGAGCATGACCAGGTGCAAGTGACAACATGAATGTAATGCAATGCACATGATAACATGACATGGATGATATGCACACACGCACGCGAAAAACGAAGAAACCCGAAATGAAGAAAGAGCCCAGAATGGAATTGATGAAGTCAACGTCGCATATATTGCCATAAATGGAATTGTTACATCCAAGGTGTTACAGTACTGTAGGATAGACACACCTCCATCAACTAAACGAGGAACCAGGCCACCTACCTGACCAGCATCCTTAGCCCTTCCTATTAGAATCATCAACCTATCGACTACTATGTTGAACAGAATAGGTGACATCGGATCTCCTTGTCTCAGGCCCTTATGTGTTTGGAAGTAATGCCCTATGTCATCATTTACTTTAATTCCAACACTCCCTTTTTGCGTGAAAGATTCTACCTGGCGTCTCCAGGCCTGACCGAAACCTTTCATACGCAAGGCCTGTTGAAGAAATGGCCATTTGACTTTATCGTACGCTTTCTCGAAATCCACTTTGAAAACAACCCCGTCTAGTTTTTTCGTGTGAATTTCATGGAGTGTTTCATGAAGGACCATAACCCCTTCTAGGATGTTTCTATCCGGCATGAAAGCAGTTTGGGACAGCTTCACCATAGAGTGCGCTATCTGCGTAAGTCTGTTAGTCCCAACCTTGGTGAAATTTTTGAAACTTACATTAAGAAGATAGATCGGCCTGAACAGCTCAATTCTCACGACCTCTGTTTTATTAGGAAGCAAAGTTATCGTTCCAAAATTCAAATGAAACAACTGAAGCTGCCCACATAATAAATCATGGAACATCGGAATCAAATCCCCTTTAATAATATGCCAACACTTTTTATAAAACTCCGTAGGAAAACCATCCGGCCCAGGAGCTTTATTATTCTTCATCTGTGAAATAGCCTCAAACACCTCTTTCTCCGAAAACGGGGCGGTCAAATCATCATTTTCATCCACAGCTAGTTGAGGAACATCCTCAACCCTCGACTCATCCAAGGATACAAAATTATCCTCTGGAGGCCCAAACAGCTGCTTGTAGTAATTGGTTATGTAAACCTTAAGGTTTTCCTGTCCTAAAATAGTCCCCTGGTCTTGCTCAAGCTGAAAAATTCTTTTCTTTCTGTGCTTGCCATTGGCGATCATATCAAAGAATTGAGTGTTATCATCCCCTTGGACAACTTTGCGAACCTTAGCTCGTAATGCCCACTTCAATTCCTCTTCCCGCGAGAGTTCTTTCAATCTCATCTCCGCACCCACTTTAGTTTCCAGCTCCATAGTCTCCAGAATTGCGGATTCGACTTTTAAATCTAGGGATTGAATAAGTGTAAGGATCCTTTCCTTTTCAACCTTATACATCCCACTCACATGCTTAGCCACCCACATAAGAAACTTCTTAAGTGCCTTATCTTATTCTGCCATCTTTCAACAGAGGTCCTCCCTCCTGCATCTTTAGCCCATTCCCTGGCTATCAGATCCAAGAAACCTTCTCTTTCAAACCACGCCAATACGAAAGAAAAGGTGTTTTTATTCCCCACATGCATTGCCTCACCAGAGTCAACCACCAAAGGGGTGTGGTCGGAGATCGCGCGCGATAACGCTTGGACTGTTACTAGGGTAAATTTCTGCTCCCACTCGATGCTCGCGAGGACCCGATCCAGCTTCTCAAACGTCGGGTTTGGCAATGTATTGGCCCAAGTGAATTTTCTACCCAAAAGCTCCATCTCTCTCAGATCCATGCTTTCAATAATGGTATTAAACATGAACGACCATCTGCCATCAAAGTTATCATTGTTCTTTTCCTCTCTCCTTCTAATAATATTGAAGTCGCCCCAACCAAGATTGGAAGCTGCTCAGATTCACAAATACGGACAAGATCCGCCAAAAACTCTGGTTTGAGCTCTGGCTGCGCGGCGCCATATACCGCCACCAGTGCCCAATTAAACCCATCGGCTTTCGATCTAACCCGAAACTTAATGGCAAAATCTCCCATAACCACACTTCGGACTTCCAATGACTCACATTTAGCCCCAAGTAAGATCCCACCGGACCTTCCTCTCGGAGGTAGGCAATGCCAATCGAAATCAACACCTCCCAAAAAAGTACTTAGAAACTGGGGGAGGGTGAAATTATCCCTTCCAGTTTCAGAGAGGGCGATAAAATCCAATTTATGTTCGATAGAAGCATCCGCTAGAAACCTTCTTTTAGCCAAGTCTGTCAGACCTCTGCTATTCCAAAAGATTCCTCTCATAATTCATCATGGAATTTTTTAGTAGTACGGATCTGAGCACTTCTACGCACAGCTGAAGCTGGATAAATCTTTTGTTTCCACTCGCGTTTAGGCTTGTTCTGATCCTCCACCCGTTCCTCACAACCGGGCTCCGTGGACCTAACTGCCTGAGAATCGATAGGGGTAGAATCCCTTAGGGAAATAGAACCATCATCCTCCTCTGTCTCAGGAAGGGATGGAGCAAGATCCATGCAAAAACTATCGAGGACCCTCACTCCCAACGCATCGATGTCGGAATCGTTCATAGGTTTGACCGTACTAAGTTTCGAATCAGTTCTAAAGCACGTTCCGCTTCAAGATCCAGGATATCATTAACAGATTTAGATATTTCACTATCATTATTACCTAGTGAAACTCCTAACTGATTTGCATTATGAATAATCTCATCATTAGAAAAGTGTAAATGGAATTGGAAGTGTTGACCGACATACCAGTAGTGACCTGAATGTCACGAAGCTTGGCCGCCCGCATGGCGCACCTCAGATGCATGTCATCAACATCCGGCTGATCCTGGAGGCGACAGCTCATCCGTCGCCCCTTGCACACCAGATCCGGAATCCCACCAAAAGAGATGATCTCCTCCCGAGTGACCACGTTTGGGGTAAGGCCACCAGCCCCACCCGCAACATGGCCCCGCCAAGCTCGATCCGTCGCAGGCACTAGCGAGGTACCCGAGGATGCAGCAAGGGGTGCCCCATCCACAGACGTGCAAGGGGAAGTGAGTGCGGGGGCCTCCTGCCCGCGCTCCCCACTCGTCCCGCCCCCCTGGCTGGAGGGTGACGCGGCCGCCACAGGCGGCGCCGCCTGGCTTGGCAGCTGCATCTCAGCGGGCGTCGGCCGGCTCCCGGAGCCCGTGGAAGGGATGACGCAAGATCCGTGCAAAAACTATCGAGGACCCTGACTCCCAACGCATCGATGCTCGTGGGTAGTGTTAGGGAACGTAGCAGAATTCAAAAAATTTCCTACGCTTCACCAAGATCAATCTAAGGAGTCATCTAGCAATGAGCATGAAAGAGTGCATCTACATACCCTTTGTAGATCGCGAGCGGAAGCGTTCAAGAGAACGTGGATGATGGAGTCTTACTCGTCGTGATCCCTATCACCGATGATCCCAGCGCCGAACGGACGGCACCTCCGCGTTCAACACACGTACGGTACAGCGACGTCTCCTCCTTCTTGATCCAGCAAGGGGGGAGGAGAGGTTGATGGAGATCCAGCAGCACGACGGCGTGGTGGTGGATGCAACGGAAAAACTACAGGGCTTCGCCAAGCACCTGCGGGAGGAGGGAGATATGTAACGGGAGGGGGGGGGGAGAGGCGGCAGGGGCAAGGGTGCGGCTGCCCTCTCTCCCCCCACTATATATAGGGGCCAGGGGGGCGCCGGCCCTAGGAGATGGGATCTCCTAGGGGGGGCGGCGGCCAGAGGGGGAGCCTTGCCCCCCAAGGCAAGGGAGGCGCCCCCACCCCTAGGGTTTCCAACCCTAGGCGCAGGGGGGAGGCCCAAGGGGGGTGCACCAGCCCACTATGGGCTGGCCCCCCTCCCCTTACGGCCCATGGGGCCCTCCGGGATGGGTGGCCCCACCCGGTGGACCCCCGGGACCCTTCCGGTGGTCCCGGTACACTACCGGTGACCCCCGGAACTCTCCCGATGGCCGAAACTGGACTTCCTATATATAATTCTTTACCTCCGGACCATTCTTAAACTCCTCGTGACGTCCGGGATCTCATCCGGGACTCCAAAAAACATTCGGGTTACCGTGTGCATATATCTCTACAACCCTAGCGTCACCAAACCTTAAGTGTGTACACCCTACGGGTTCGGGAGACACGCAGACATGACCGAGACGACTCTCTGGTCAATAACCAACAGCGGGATCTGGATACCCATGTTGGTTCCTACGTGTTCCTTGATGATCTCATCGGATGAACCACGATGTCAAGGATTCACTCAATCCCGTATGCAATTCGCTTTGTCTATCGGTATAGTACTTGCCCGAGATTCGATCGTCGGTATACCGATACCTTGTTGAATCTCGTCATGGCAAGTCTCTTTACTCATACCGTAATCCATCATCCCGTGACTAACTCCTTAGTCACATTGAGCTCATTATGATGATGTCTTAGCGAGATGGCCCAGAGATACATCTCCGGCATACGGAGTGACAAATCCCAGTCTCGGTTCGTGCCAACCCAACAGACACTTTCGGAGATACCCGTTGTGTACCTTTATAGCCACCCAGTTACGTTGTGACGTTTGGCACACCCAAAGTATTCCTACGGTATCCGGAAGTTTCACAACCTCATGGTCTAAGGAAAAGATACTTGACATTGGAAAAGCTTTAGCATTACGAACTACACGATCTTGTGCTAGGCTTAGGATTAGGTCTTGTCCATCACATCATTCTCCTAATGATGTGATCCCATTTTCAATGACATCCAATGTCCATGGTCAGGAAACCGTGACCATCTGTTGATCAACGAGCCAGTAACTAGAGGCTTACTAGGGACACGTTGTGGTCTATGTATTCACACATGTATCACTGTTTCCGTATAATACAATTAAAGCATGAATAACAGACATTTATCATGAACAAGGAAATATAATAATAACCATTTTATTATTGCCTCTAGGGTATATTTCCAACAGTCTCCCACTTGCACTAGAGTCAATAATCTAGTTACATTGTGATGAATCGAACACCCATAGAGTTCTGGTGTTGATCATGTTTTGCTCGTGGAAGAGGTTTAGTCAACGGATCTGCGACATTCAGATCCGTATGCACTTTACAAATATCTATGTCTCCATCTTGAACATAATTCCGGATGGAGTTGAAACGGCGCTTGATGTGCTTGGTCTTCTTGTTAAAACCTGGGCTCCTTGGCAATGACAATAGCTCCAGTGTTGTCACAGAAGAGAGTCATCGGGCTTGACGCGCTTGGAATGACTCCTAGGTCGGTGATGAACTCCTTCATCCAGACTCCTTCCCGCGCTGCTTCGCACGCAGCTATGTACTCCACTTCACATGTAGAATGCGCCACGACGCTCTGCTTGCAACTGCACCAGCTGACTGCTCCACCATTCAAAATATACACGTATCCGGTTTGTGACTTGGAGTCATCCAGATCTGTGTCGAAGCTAGCATCGACGTAACCCTTTACGACGAGCTCTTTGTCACCTCCATAAACGAGAAACATATCCTTAGTCCTTTTCAGGTACTTCAGGATGTTCTTGACCGCCGTCCAGTGTTCCATACCGGGATCACTTTGGTACCTCCCTACCAAACTTATGGCAAGGTTCACATCAGGTCTGGTACACAGCATGGCATACATAATAGAACCTATGGCTGAGGCATAGGGGATGACACTCATCTTTTCTCTATCTTCTGCCGTGGTCGGGGATTGAGCCGTGCTCAATCTCATACCTTGCAATACAGGCAAGAACCCTTTCTTGGACTGATCCATATTGAACTTCTTCAATATCTTATCAAGGTATGTGCTTTGTGAAAGACCAATGAGGCGTCCCGATCTATCTCTATAGATCTTGATGCCTAATATATAAGCAGCTTCTCCAATGCCCTTCATTGAAAAACTCTTATTCAAGTAGGCCTTTGTGCTCTCCAAGAATTCTATATCATTTCCCATCAGCAGTATGTCATCCACATATAATATGAGAAATGCTACAGAGCTCCCACTCACTTTCTTGTAAATACAGGCTTCTCCCCAAGTCTGTATAAACCCAAACGCTTTGATCACATCATTAAAGCAAATGTTCCAACTCCGAGACGCTTGCACCAGTCCGTAGATCGAGCGCTGGAGCTTGCATACCTTGTTAGCATTTTCAGGATCGACAAAACCTTCCGGCTGCATCATATACAGCTCTTCCTTGAGGAAGCCATTAAGGAATGCTGTTTTGACGTCCATTTGCCATATCTCATAATCATAGAATGCGGCAATTGCTAACATGATTCGGACGGACGTTAGCATCGCTACGGGAGAGAAACTCTCGTCGTAGTCAATCCCTTGAACTTGTCGATAACCTTTAGCGACAAGCCGAGCCTTATAGATGGTCACATTACCATCTGCGTCAGTCTTCTTCTTAAATATCCATTTATTTTCTATGGCGTGCCGATCATCGGGCAAGTCCACCAAAGTCCATACTTTGTTTTCATACATGGATCCTATCTCAGATTTCATGGCTTCAAGCCATTTGTTGGAATCTGGGCCCGCCATCGCTTCTTCATAGTTCGAAGGTTCATCGTTGTCTAACAACATGATTTCCATGACAGGGTTGCCGTACCACTCTGGTGCGGAACGTGTCCTTGTGGACCTTCGAAGTTCAGTAGTAACTTGATCCGAATCTTCATGATCATCATCATTAACTTCCTCCCCTGTCGGTGCAGGCACCTCAGGAACAATTTCCTGCGCTGCGCTACTTTCCGGTTCGGGAGGGGTGACTATCACCTCATCAAGTTCTACTTTCCTCCCACTCACTTCTTTCGAGAGAAACTCTTTCTCCAGAAAGGATCCATTCTTGGCAACAAAGACCTTGCCTTCGGATCTGAGGTAGAAGGTGTACCCAATCGTTTCCTTTGGGTATCCTATGAAGACGCATTTTTCCGATTTGGGTTCGAGCTTTTCAGGTTGAAGTTTCTTGACATAAGCATCGCAACCCCAAACTTTCAGAAATGACAGCTTAGGTTTCTTGCCAAACCAAAGTTCATACGGTGTCGTCTCAACGGATTTTGATGGATCCCTATAGAAAGTGAATGCGGCAGTCTCTAAAGCATAACCCCAAAAAGAAAGCGGTAAGTCGGTGAGAGACATCATAGATCGCACCATGTCCAACAGAGTACGATTTCAACGTTCGGACACACCATTACGCTGAGGTGTTCTGGGCGGCGTCAATTGTGAAACAATTCCACAGTTCCTTAGGTGTGTGCCAAATTCGCGACTTAAATATTCACCCCCACGATCCGATCGTAAGAACTTTATTTTTCTGTCACGTTGATTCTCAACCTCATTCTGAAACTCCTTGAACTTTTCAAAGGTTTCAAACTTGTGTTTCATTAAGTAGACATACCCATATATACTCAAGTCATCTGCGAGGGTGAGAACATTACGATAGCCTCCGCGAGCTTCAACACTCATTGGACCGCACACATCGGTATGTATGATTTCCAATAAGTTGGTTGCTCACTCCATTGTTCCGGAGAATGGAGTCTTGGTCATCTTGCCTAAGAGGCATGGTTCACATGTGTCAAATGATTCATAATCAAGAGACTCCAGAAGTCCATATGCATGGAGCTTCTTCATACGTTTGACACCAATATGACCAAGGCAGCAATGCCACAAGTATGTGGGACTATCATTATCAACTTTACATCTTTTGGCATTCACACTATGAATATGTGTAACATCACGTTCGAGATTCATCAAGAATAAACCATTGACTAGCGGAGCATGACCATAAAACATATCTCTCATATAAATAGAACAACCATTATTCTCAGATTTAAATGAGTAGCCATCTCGCGTTAAACGAGATCCAGATACAATGTTCATGCTCAAAGCTGGTACTAAATAACAATTATTAAGGCTTAAAACTAATCCCGAGGGTAGATGTAGAGGAAGCGTGCCGACGGCAAACACATCGACCTTGGAACCATTCCCGACGCGCATCGTCACCTCGTCCTTCGCCAGTCTCCGCTTATTCCGCAGCTCCTGCTTTGAGTTACAAATGTGAGCAACTACACTGGTATCGAATACCCAGGAGCTACTACGAGCGCTGGTAAGGTACACATCAATAACATGTATATCATATATACCTTTGACGTTGCCGGCCTTCTTATCTGCTAAGCATTTGGGGCAGTTCCGCTTCCAGTGACCCATTCCCTTGCGATAAAAGCACTCAGTCTCAGGCTTGGGTCTATGCTTTGGCTTCTTCCCGGCAACTTGCTTACCGGGCGCGGCAACTCCTTTGCCGTCCTTTTTGAAGTTCTTCTTACCCTTGCCTTTCTTGAACTTAGTGGTTTTATTTACCATCAACACTTGATGTTCTTTCTTGATCTCCACCTCCGCTGATTTCAGCATTGAATACACCTCGGGAATGGACTTCTCCATCCCTTGCATATTGAAGTTTAACACGAAGCTCTTGTAGCTAGGTGGGAGCGACTGAAGGATTCTGTCAACGACCGCTTCGTCTGGGAGATTCATTCCCAACTGAGACAAGCGATTGTGCAACCCAGACAATTTGAGTATGTGCTCGCTGACAGAACTATTCTCCTCCATCTTACAACTGTAGAATGCATTGGAGACATCATATCTCTCAACTCGAGCATGAGCTTGGAAAACCATTTTCAGCTCTTGGAACATCTCATATGCTCCGTGGTGTTCAGAACGCTTTTGGATCCCCGATTCTAAGCTGTAAAGCATGACGCACTGAACCAGGGAGTAATCATCACAACGCGACTGCCAAGCGTTCATAACATCTTGGTTTGCCGGGGCGGGAGCGTCACCTAGCGGTGCTTCTAGGACTCAAGTTTTCTTGGCAGCTATGAGGATGATCCTCATGTTACGGACCCAATCCGTATAGTTGCTACCATCGTCTTTCAGCTTGGTTTTCTCTAGGAACACATTGAAATTGAGGGTGACATGAGCGTGGGCCATTTGATCTACAGGACATATTGTAAATAATTTAGACTAAGTTCATGACAATTAAGTTCATCTAATCAAATTTAACGAACTCCCACTCAGATAGACATCTCTCTAGTCATCTAAGTGATACATGATCCGAATCGACTAGCCCGTGTCCGATCATCACGTGAGACGGACTAGTCATCAACGGTGAACATCTTCATGTTGATCGTATCTTCTATACGACTCATGTTCGACCTTTCGGTCTTCCGTGTTCCGAGGCCATGTCTGTACATGCTAGGCTCGTCAAGTGAACCCTAAGTGTGTTGCGTGTGTAAATCTGGCTTACACCCGTTGTACGCGAACGTTAGAGCCTATCACACCCGATCATCACGTGGTGCTTCGGAACAACGATCCTTAGCAATGGTGCACGGTTAGCGGAAACACAATTCTTGAAATTTTTAGTGAGAGATCATATTATTTACTACCGTCGTTTTAAGCAAATAAGATGCATAAACATGATAAATATCACATGCAATCAAATAAAGCGACATGATATGGCCAATATCATTTTGCTCCTTTGATCTTCATCTTCGGGGCACCATGATCATCCTTGTCACCGGCATGACACCATGATCTCCATCATCATGTCTTCATGAAGTCGTCTCGCCAAATATTACTTCTACTACTATGGCTAACGTTTAGCAATAAATTAAAGTAATTACATGGCGTTATTCAGTGACACGCAGGTCATATAATAAAATAAGACAACTCCTATGGCTCCTGCCGGTTGTCATACTCATCGACATGCAAGTCGCGATTCCTATTACAAGAACATGATCAATCTCATACATCACATATATCATTCATCACATCTTGTTTGGCCATATCACATCACATAGCACATGCTGCAAGAACAAGTTAGACGTCCTCTAATTGTTGTTGCAAGTTTTTACGTGGCTGCTATAGGTTTCTAGCAAGAACATTTCTTACCTATGCCAAAACCACAACGTGATATGTCAATTTCTATTTACCCTTCATAAGGACCCTTTTCATCGAATCCGATCCGACTAAAGTGAAAGAGACAGACACCCGCCATCCACCTTATGCAACTAGTGCATGTCAGTCGGTGGAACTAGTATCCCGTAAGCGTACGTGTAAGGTCGGTCCGGGCCGCTTCATCCCACGATGCCACCGAATCAAGATTGGACTAGTAGCGGCAAGAGAATTGAACAAATCTACGCCCACAACTGCTTTGTGTTCTACTCGTGCAAGATGCTACGCAAAGACCTAGCTCAGATGCCACTGTTAGGGAACGTAGCAGAAGTAAAAAAAAATCCTACGCTTCACCAAGATCAATCTAAGGAGTCATCTAGCAACGAGCATGAAAGAGTGCATCTACATACCCTTTGTAGATTGCGAGCGGAAGCATTCAAGAGAACGTGGATGATGGAGTCGTACTCGTCGTGATCCCTATCACCGATGATCCCAGCGCCGAACGAATGGCACCTCCGCGTTCAACACACGTATGGTACAACGACGTCTCCTCCTTATTGATCCAGCAAGGGGGGAGGAGAGCTTGATGGAGATCCAGTAGCACGACGGTGTGGTGGTGGATGCAACGGAAAAACTGCAGGGCTTCGCCAAGCACCTGCGGGAGGAGGGAGATATGTAACGGGGGGGGGGGGG
>LR738711.1:830771556-830861618 GCA_902687465.1 Secale cereale | reverse complement strand
GGGGCGGCCAGAGGGGGAGCCTTGCCCCCCAAGGCAAGGGGGGCGCCCCCACCCCTAGGGTTTCTAACCCTAGGCGCAGGGGGAGGCCCAAGGGGGGTGCGCCAGCCCACTATGGGCTAGTCTCCCTCCCGTTAAGGTCTATGGGGCCCTCCGGGATGGGTGGCCCCACCCGGTGGACCCCCGGGACCCTTCCGGTGGTCCCGGTACACTACCGGTGACCCCCGGAACTCTCCCGATGGCCGAAACTGGACTTCCTATATATAGTTCTTTACCTCCGGACCATTCCGGAACTCCTCGTGACGTCCAGGATCTCATCCGGGACTCCGAACAACATTCGGGTTACCGTGTGCATATATCTCTACAACCCTAGCGTCACCGAACCTTAAGTGTGTAGACCCTACGGGTTCGGGAGACACACAGACATGACCGAGACGACTCTCTGGTCAATAACCAACAGCGGGATCTGTATACCCATGTTGGTTCCTACGTGTTCCTCGATGATCTCATCGGATGAACCACGATGTCAAGGATTCACTCAATCCCGTATGCAATTCCCTTTGTCTATCGGTATAGTACTTGCCCGAGATTCGATCGTCGGTATACCGATACCTTGTTCAATCTCGTCATGGCAAGTCTCTTTACTCATTCCATAGTCCATCATCCCGTGACTAACTCCTTAGTCACATTGAGCTCATTATGATGATGTCTTACCGAGATGGCCCAGAGATACCTCTCCGTCATACGGAGTGACAAATCCCAGTCTCGGTTCGTGCCAACCCAACAGACACTTTTGGAGATACCCGTTGTGTACCTTTATAGCCACCCAGTTACGTTGTGACGTTTGGCACACCCAAAGTATTCCTATGGTATCCGGAAGTTGCACAACCTCATGGTCTAAGGAAAAGATACTTGACATTGGAAAAGCTTTAGCATTACGAACTACACGATCTTGTGCTAGGCTTAGGATTAGGTCTTGTCCATCACATCATTCTCCTAATGATGTGATCCCGTTATCAATGACATCCAATGTCCATGGTCAGGAAACCGTGACCATCTGTTGATCAACGAGCCAGTAACTAGAGGCTTACTAGGGACACGTTGTGGTCTATGTATTCACACATGTATCACTGTTTCCGTATAATACAATTAAAGCATGAATAACAGTCAATTATCATGAACAAGGAAATATAATAATAACCATTTTATTATTGCCTCTAGGGCATATTTCCAATAGGTAGTTGATACGTCTCCGTCGTATCTATAATTTTTGATTGTTCCATGCCAATATTCTACAACTTTCATATACTTTTGGCAACTTTTTATACTATTTTTTGGGGCTAACATATTGATCCAGTGCCCAGTGCCAATTCCTATTTGTTGCATGTTTTTTGGTTCAAAGAATATCCATATCAAACGGAGTCCAAACGGGATAAAAACGGACGGAGATTTTTTTGGAATATATGTGAATTTTGGGAAGCGAAACCAAAACGAGACGATACCCGAGTGGGCCTCGAGGGTGGGGTGCACGCACCCCTGCCCATGGCGCGCCCTGGGCCCTCAAGGACACACCGTAAGGCGGTTGATGCCCTTCTTTCGCCGCAGGAAAGCTAATTTCCAGATAAAAATTGTGTCAAAAGATGAGCCCAATCAGAGTTATGAATCTCCAGGAATTTAAGAAACGGTGAAGGGCCATAATCTGGGAACGCAGAAACAGAGAGAGACAGAGAGACAAATCCAATCTCGGAGGGGCTCTCGTCCCTCTGCCGCCATGGAGGCCATGAACCAGAGGGGAAACCCTTCTCCCACCTAGGGAGAAGGTCAAGGAAGAAGAAGAAGGAGGGGCTCTCTCCCCCTTGCTTCCGGTGGCACCGGAGTGCCACCGGGGCCATCATCGTGTGCCGGCGATCTACACCAACACCTTCGTCATCTTCACCAACATCTCCATCACCTTCCCCCATCTATCTACAATGTTCCACTCTCCCGCAACCCGCTGTACCCTCTACTTGAACATGGTGCTTCATGCTTCATATCATTATCCAATGATGTGCTGCCATCCTATGATGTCTGAGTAGATTATCGTTGTCCTATCGGTGCTTGGTGAATTGCTATGATTGATTTAAATTGCTTGTGGTTATGTTGCTATCCTTTGGTGCCAATCATATGAGCGCGCGCGTGGATCACACCATAGGGTTAGTTGTATGTTGATAAAACTACGTATTGGAGGGCAAGAGTGACAAAAGCTTCAACCTAGCGTAGAAATTGATGCATACGGGATTGAAGGGGGACCAATATATCGTAATGCTATGGTTGGGTTTTACCTTAATGAAAGTTAGTAGTTGCGGATGCTTGCTAATATTTCCAATCATAAGTGCATAGAATTCCAAGTAAGGGATGACATGCTAGCAGTGGCCTCTCCCACATAAAACTTGCTATCGGTCTAGTAACTTAGTCAATTGCTTAGGGGCAATTTCGCAACTCCTACCACCACTTTTCCACACTCGCTATCACTATCTTTATTGCTTCTTTATCTTAACAACCCCTAGTTTTATTTACGTGCCCTTTATATTCTTGCAAACCTATCCGACAAAAACTACAAAGTACTTCTAGTTTCATACTTGTTCTAGGTAAAGTAAACGTCAAGTGTGTGTAGAGTTGTATCGGTGGTCGATAGAACTTGAGCGAATATTTGTTCTGCCTTTAGCTCCTCGTTGGGTTCGACACTCTTACTTATCGAAAGAGGCCACAACTGATCCCCTACACTTGTGGGTTATCAAGACCTTTTTCTGGCGCCGTTGCCGGGGAGCAATAGCGTGGGGTGAATATTCTCGTGTGTTCTTGTTTGCTTTATCACTAAGTAGATTTTATTTGCTGTTCTAAGTTGTTCTCTATCTTTAGTTATGAATATGGAACACGAAATACCAAAAAACTTAGGTGTACTTGCTACTCATGGAGATGGGGAACCTCCTAAAACCCTCGATGCTCATTATGTGAAAGATATTATGTACTACTTTGATAATCCCGAGAAAACCCCATTCAACTATGTAATGGGAGTAACGTTGGATCAACGTGGATACTTCAGGGATTATCACTTGACACAAAAAGGGAAACTGTTATGGGATCTAATTCATTTGTTGTATTGGTATGCTCGGCAACTATGCTTGAGATATGATTATACTTGTTGCTCTAGGATGAAGGCTCCACACCTTCCCTTTTCATGCAAATTTAATGATAATGAAACCTTAGCTTCTTATGCTAATGGTATATATGATTATTATGATGTGGAACAAATAGAAGAATTCGTTGCTTTTAAGGGTGCTTATGAAATTGAATCTCTGTTTAAAAAGAATGATGCTTTTGATGATGATGTTTCTAGGCCTGAAAATCTTGCTATATTGAAATATTGCTATTTGAATTATGAATACAATGCCAATATTGATGCTTTTATTGAGAAGGTCTCCTCTGTCCAACAAGAGACAAATATTTTGCAGGAAACTATGGAAGAAGAAATTAATGACACTGTGAGCTCATTAGATGAAAAAGATGAGGAGGAGAGGGAAGAACAAAAGGAGGAAGAGCGGATTAGCTACCCGTGCCCACCTTCTAATGAGAGTAACTCTTCAACTCATACATTGTTTAATTTCCCTTCGTGCTTACCGAAGGATGATTGCTATGACCCCGTTGATTCTTTTGAAATATCCCTTTTTGATGATGCTTGCTATGCTTGTGGCCAAGATGCCAATATGAATTATGCTTATGGAGATGAACTTGCTATAGTTCCTTATGTTAAACATGAGATAGTTTCTATTGCACCCACACATGATAGTCCTATTATCTTTTTGAGTTCTCCAAACTACACTATATCGGAGAGGTTTGCACTTATTAAGAATTATATTGATGGGTTGCCTTTTTACGTTACACATGATGATTTTTATGAATATAATATGCATGTGCTTGCTGCTCCTACTTGCAATTATTATGAGAGAGGAACTACATCTCCGCCTCTCTATGTTTCCAACACGATAAAATTGCAAGAAACTGCTTATACTATGCATTGGCCTTTACTTGATGTGCATGAATTGTTCTTGTATGACATGCCTATGCATAGGAAGAGAGTTAGACTTCGTATTTGCATGACACCTATCACTTTGTGCTCACTACTAAATGCCAAATCATTGCTAATTAAAATTGGCTTTGATATACCTTGGGATCCGGGTGGATCAATCACTTGCGCACTATATGCCTAGCTTAATGGCTTTAAAGAAAGCGCTGTCAGGGAGACAACCCGGAAGTTTTAGAGAGTCATTTATTTCTGTTGTGTGCTTTTATAAAGTTTAAAAACAAAAAAAATAAAGAGGGGAACCTAAAACTTTTTCAAAAAGAAAAGCGAAAGTAAGAAGGAAGAGCACCGTTGAAATGGGGGAGCTCCTTGAACTTTGTTCATGCCCATGGAAACTTTGCAAATCTTGAATTACAGAAACTTTTCATAAAAAATAATTATCCCCTTGTACAATTCCATTGTATTATAAAAATAATGTGCCAAGGTTTGCCTTTAGGATGTTTACAATGCTTGTTGATTTGTGCGGTGCAGGACAGAAACTTTGGCTGTAGTGCGTGATTTTACATTTTTTGCTGGAATGTCAAATGGTTCTGAAACTTTTTGCACTGTCTTTCTATACAAAGTTTTGTTTTTTCCTAATTTTGGTAGAATTTTTCAAGTATCATAAGTATGGTGAATGTTTAGATTATTATAGACTGTTCTGTTTTAGGCAGATTCTGTTTTTGATGCATAGTTTGCTTGTTTTGATGAAACTATCAATTTCTGTCAGTGGATTAAGCCATGGAAAAGTTATATTACAGTAGCTACAATGCAAAAACAAAATATGAATTGGTTTGCAACATTACTTAGAGTAGTGATTTGCTTTACTATACTAACGGATCTTACCGAGTTTTCTGTTGAAGTTTTGTGTGGATGAAGTGTTCGAAGATCGAGGAGGTCTCGACGTGAGGAGAAGAAGGAGGGGCAAGAGATCAAGCTTGGGGATGCCCAAGGCACCCCAAGTAAATATTCAAGGAGACTCAAGCGTCTAAGCTTGGGGATGCCCCGGAAGGCATCCCCTCTTTCTTCAACAAGTATCAGTATGTTTTCGGTTTCGTTTCATTCATGTGATATGTGCAGATCTTGGAGCGTATTTTGCATTTAGTTTTCACCTTTTATTTTATGCACCATGCTGGTATGAGATAGTCCTTGGTTGATTTATAGAATGTACTTTGCACCTCACTTATATCTTTTGAGTATGGCTTTATAGAATACTTCATGTGCTTCACTTACATCATTTGAAGTTTGGATTGCCTGTTTCTCTTCACATAGAAAACCGCCATTTGTAGAATGCTCTTTTGCTTAACTTATAATTCTTAGAGCGCGGGTATAGCTTTTTTAGAAAGAATTAAAAACTCTCTTGCTTCACTTATATCTATTTAGAGAGTTGACAGGAATTGGTCATTCACATGGTTAGTCATAAAATCCTACATAAACTGCTGAATATGATATGTTTGATTCCTTGCAATAGTTTTGTGATATAAAGATGGTGATATTAGAGTCATGCTAGTGGGTAGTTGTGGATTGTATAAATACTTGTGTTGAGGTTTGTGATTCCCGTAGCATGCACGTATGGTGAACCGTTATGTGACGAAGTTGGAGCATGATTTATTTATTGAGTGTCATCCTTTGTGTGGAGGTCGGGGGCGCGCGATGGTTAACTCCTACCAACCCCCCCCCCTAGGAGCACGAAGGTAGTACTTAGTTTCGATGGCTAATAAATTTTTGCAATAAGTATGTGAGTTCTTTATGACTAATGTTGAGTCCAAGGATTATACGCACTCTCACCCTTCCACCATCGCTAGCCTATCTTGTACCGTGCAACATTCGCCGGTACCATACACCCACCATATACCTTCCTCAAAACAGCCACCATACCTACCTATTATGGCATTTCTATAGCCATTCCGAGATATATTGCCATGTAACTCCACCATTCCGTTTATTATGACACGCACCATCATTGTCATATTGCCTTGCATGATAGTAAGATAGCTAGCATGCTGTTTCCATGGCTTGTCCGTTTTTGATGTCATTGCTATGCTAGATCATTGCACATCCCGGTACACCGCCGGAGTCATTCACATAGAGTCATATTTTGTTCTAGCTTCGAGTTGTAATCTTTGTGTTTTAAGTAAATAAAAGTGTGATGATCTTTATTATTAGAGCATTGTCCCATGTGAGGAAATGCCAAATAAAAAAAGATGGCCTAAAAATAGAGAGGGGCTAAAAAAAAGAAAGCCCCTAAAAAAACAAAAAAAAATGAGAGAAAAGAGAGAAGGGACAATGGTACTATCCTTTTCCACACTTGTGCTTCAAAGTAGCACCATGATCTTCATAATAGAGAGTCTCTTGTTTTGTCACTTCCATATACTAGTGGGAATTTTCATTATAGAACTTGGCTTGTATATTCCAACGACGGGCTTCCTCAAATGCCCTAGGTCTTCATGAGCAAGCAAGTTGATGCACACCCACTAGTTTTCTTTTGAGCTTTCATACACTTATAGCTGTAGTGCATCCGTTACATGGCAATCCCTACTCACTCACATTGATATCGATCAATGGACATCTCCATAGTCCATTTATTTGCCTAGTCGATGTGAGACTTTCTCCCTCCTTTTGTCTATCACCACCTTCTATTCCACCCATAGTGCTATGTCCATGGCTCACGCTCATGTATTGCGCGAAGGTTGAAAAAGTTTGAGAATACTAAAGTATGAAACAATTGCTTGGCTAAAACCGGGGTTGTGCATGATTTAAATACTTTGTGTGGTGAAGATGGAGCATAGCCAGACCATATGATTTTGTAGGGATAACTTTCTTTGGCCATGTTATTTTGAAAAGACATGATTGCTTTATTAGTATGCTTGAAGTATTATTGTCTTAATGTCAAATGATAGACTATTGCTTTGAATCACTCGTGTCTTAATATTCATGCCATGATTAGATTAAATGATCAAGATTATGCTAGGTAGCATTCCACATCAAAAATTATCTTTTTTATCAATTACCTACTCGAGGACGAGCAGGAATTAAGCTTGGGGATGCTAATACGTCTCCGTCGTATCTATAATTTTTTATTGTTCCATGCCAATATTCTACAACTTTCATATACTTTTGGCAACTTTTTATACTATTTTTGGGACTAACATATTAATCCAGTGCCCAGTGCCAGTTTCTATTTGTTGCATGTTTTTTATTTCGCAGAATATCCATATCAAACGGTGTCCAAACGGAATAAAAACGGCCGGAGATTTTTTTGGAATATATGTGAATTTCGGGAAGCGAAACCAACACGAGACGATACCCGAGTGGGCCTCGAGGGTGGGGGCGCGCCCCCCTGCCCAGGGGGTGCCCTGGGCCCTCTAGGCCACACCGTAAGGCGGTTGATGCCCTTCTTTCGCCACAAGAAAGCTAATTTCCGAATAAAAATCGTGTCAAAAGATGAGCCCAATCGGAGTTACGGATCTCCGGGAATTTAAGAAACGGTGAAGGGCCAGAATCTGGGAACGCAGAAACAGAGAGAGACATAGAGACAGATCCAATCTTGGAGGGGATCTCGCCCCTCCGCCGCCATGGAGGCCATGGACCAGAGGGGAAACCCTTCTCCCACCTAGGGAGAAGGTCAAGGAAGAAGAAGAAGGAGGGGGCTCCCCCCCTCGCTTCCGGTGGCACCGGAGTGCCACCAGGGCCATCATCGTGTGACGGCGATCTACACCAACACCTCCGTCATCTTCACCAACATCTCCATCACCTTCCCCCATCTATCTACAGCGGTCCACTCTCCCGTAACCCGCTTTACCCTCTACTTGAACATGGTGCTTCATGCTTCATATTATTATACAATGATGTGTTGCCATCCTATGATATCTGAGTAGATTATCATTGTCCTATCGGTGATTGGTGAATTGCTATGATCGATTTAAATTGCTTGTGGTTATTTTGTTGTCCTTTGGTGCCCATCATATGAGCGCGCGCGTGGATCACACCATAGGGTTAGTTGTACGTTGATAGGACTACGTGTTGGAGGGCAAGAGTGACAGAAGCTTCAACCTAGCGTAGAAATTTATGATACGGGATTGAAGGGGGACCAATATATCGTAATGCTATGGTTGGGTTTTACCTTAATGAACGTTAGTAGTTGCGGATGCTTGCTAATAGTTCCAATCATAAGTGCATAGAATTCCAAGTAAGGGATGACATGCTAGCAGTGGCCTCTCCCACATAAAACTTGCTATCGGTCTAGTAACGTAGTCAGTTGCTTAGGGGCAATTTCGCAACTCCTACCACCACTTTTCCACACTCTCTATCACTATCTTTGCTTCTTTATCTTAACAGCCCCTAGTTTTTTTGCGTGCCCTTTGTATTCTTGCAAACCTATCCAACAAAAACTACAAAGTACTTCTAGTTTCATACTTGTTCTAGGTAAAGTAAACGTCAAGTGTGCGTAGAGTTGTATCGGTGGTCGATAGAACTTGAGGGAATATTTGTTCTGCCTTTAGCTCCTCGTTGGGTTCGACACTCTTTGTCGGGGAAACTGATCGCCCACGAACACCTATGGGACCGGAGCCCCTTTTCGGTATGGCAAGGGGGTGGAGGATGCACAAAGAGCAGATCGAGGCGAACACGCGAGCATTTTACCCAGGTTCGGGCCGCACGGATGCGTAAAACCCTACTCCTGCCTTGGTTTGTATTGCGTTCTTGGCTCGGGAGCGAGAAGAGCTACAGTGCTGATCGCTAACAGGACCGAGCGTGAGAGTGATCGATGATCGGAACCTCCTCTACGTTGCGCATGGGCCTCCTTTTATAGGTCAAAGGGGTCACCGACAGGTGGCAACGCAGTCGAGGGTAAAATCGTAAAATGAGTGGTAGTTGGAACAGTGTTTGTATAGTGCTCTATACCTAACTCTGATGGCAGGGGACAAGGGCATTAAATGCCCGTCGGCATCGCCCCAAACAGTGCAAAAAGCGTCCGTCAGGGCACCACCGTCTGCCACGACGGTGGCCTCGTCATTGCAGCTTGCCACTGTGTACCCCAGGCTGCACAGCCTTCCGCCACGTGCACCTGGAAGGGTCCCAGGGCGACGCGTGGGTGGATGTGCTGGAGCGCGGGTACCTAGTGGGAGTTTGCCGTGGCAAGCGCCTTGCCGCGGTTGCTATCTTGTCGCGCCTGGGAGCTTGTCGCTCTCCGGGCCTTGCCGGGACGCGTGGCGCGTCGCGGCAAGTCTCTTGAAATGCCATGCTTGGCCTTCCCGGCAAGCTCCTCTTGCCAGGGTCCTGTGCCAAAGAAGTGGTCTTGAGCCTTGAGTGGCCTTCCCGGCAAGCTCCTCTTGCTGGGGCCTTGTCTCTTTAACTTGGATACTTTGTTCTTGAATGGCCCCAAAGGAACCACAGTGGGCCTTAGCGGTCGCACGGCAAGCCTTGCCACGGGACGCTGCGACTGCCCGTGCACAAGTTCGGGATACTAAGGCACCCCTACATTAGTACACCGACAGGAGACCCCGGGCCTGGGCCATACACGGTGCCGAGCGCTGTTGGGCCAGGCCCAAAACAGTGCACGGGCACGCGCGGCCCGCGGCACGCCGTATCCCACTCCGTATCCACCGCGCCTCTCCCTAACGGCACGCGTCAATCGCGGCGTCGTGGGAGAGATCGTGGCCTGTTTCTTTAATGGGGAAATGCGGAACGTCACCCCTTCCCCCTTAAAAGCAGGGGAAACAGGGGCAGTCCCTTCCATTCGCCCGTTGCTTCTTCATCCTCCAGAAACCTCCGCCGCTCCCCTCCTCCCCGAAGGTTGAAAGAGAGCAGTGCTCCGCCCCCCCCTCCGCCGCCGCCAGCATCACCAGCGCCGTCGACTTCCCTCATCGTCCCCGCCATGGCCCCGAAGGGCGAGAAGGCGAAGGCCGCGAAGTCTGCCAAGGCGCTGCGGCTAGTAGCAATGCGGAAGAAGATGGCGGTCTTCCCGCCGAAGCTTAGTGCGGAGGAGCTGAAAGACACCTTCTACCTCTTCTGGTCGAGGGAGACGAAGGCGCACCCGCGCACCAAGGTACTCCCCGCCGTGGCCTGCGAGATGTACCCGAACGGCTATGCCTTCTTCGCTCTGTTCTTCTACTGCGGGCTCTGCCCGCCCTTTTCGGAATTCTTCTGCGACATCATGAATACCTACGAGTTTCATCTCCCTGACTTCACCCCAAACGCCGTCTTGACCATGGCCATTTTCGCACATCTGTGCGAAAATTTCGTCGGAGTTTACCCCAATGTAGCCCTCTTCCGCCATTACTTCATACCTCGAGTCGAGCCAGGGTCACCTATGTCTGGCGGAATCTCTTGGATATTTAGGCTCCATAAGAAAGAGGCTTACTTGACGGGGGAGCTCCGCGGCAAGTGGGATGAGTGGAGGGCCAACTGGTGTTGGATTATAGAGGATGACCCGCAACCGTTCACTTCCCGGCGTCAAGTCGCAGTAGTACGCGACAACGACTGGAGTGACCTGGCCCCCGAGGACGACAAGCTGAAGATAGCCATTACTCGGATCCTTCGCCTCCGGCAAGCCAGGATCGCTGTAGGTGCCGTCGGGGCAGACTTCCTCCTCCGCCGCATCGCTCCCTTGCAGGAGAGGAAGAGGGATGCTTGGGTGTTCGATAATGCGGCAGACATCATGAGACTGCCCCCGGGCCTTAATTACAATTTCACTGTCCTGGAGCTCAACGCAATGCTCCAAGCGCTATTTAGGTACGACTCCGCCCATCCTGAGTGGTTTGCGTTGCCGCCGGGCGTAGTTCCATTGTGCAATAGCTCTGCGCTCAGTGCCATCCGAGCGGCGATGCCGTTGTGTGATTCCCACGGGATCAACCCCACTTGGTGGGAACCTTCCGACGAAGCCGGGCAGACGTTCTTCGACAACCTGGTGGAGTCGCCAATCAATGCCGACGAGAAGAGGGGACTCACCCGCGACACCACCGACCAGGAGATGGCATATATTGCCACCAGGCTGGAAGAGGCCGCGGCAGCCAGGGCCGCGGGTGAGTTCGGGTATACTGTGGAGGAAGCGGAGGCAGCGGAGGCGACAAGCCTCGCCCAGGAGGAAGAGCTTCGCAAAGCGGGAAAGCTTGCCGGGCGACTCGCCGAGACAAACGAGCCCACCGAGCAAGGCGCCGAGTCCAGCGGGCCCGTCGAGCAGGGCGTCGGGTCAAGCGACCCTGCCGAGGACTCGGGCGGCTCGCTGGGCCTCGACTCCTCTTCTTCGTCCTCGGGTAGCTCACCGCCACCAGCAAGTCCTCCAGCTCGGACAAGGAGGCGCCTCCGCAAGGCCGCAGACGTGGCGGGGCGGCAGGCGGGCCAGCAGCCGCAGCGCCGCCCGACACGCGCCACCGCGACGAGCAAGGCCGCCAAGGGAGTGCCTCATGCTTCAACGGCAACAGGAGGGGGATCTTCCCGCGCCGGCTCCACTGCTCCTTCCGCCCCTCGTGCTTCGGCGGCAACCGGAGCGGGGTCTTCTCAGACCGCCGCCCCTGCTCCCGCCAAGCGGCCAAGGGACCCCACTCCCCCAGCTCCTCGCGCCAGGACGCGCGAGCCAGACTTTGATTTCTCGCCGCTCAACTCCAACGACGAGGAGGAGGGAGAGTAAGTCTTCGCGGTTCTTGTTTCCCTTTGGTTTTTTGTTGATTCTTGTCTTGTATCTCCTTTGCCTGATTCTGATCTTGTCTTTCTTCCAGGACTCTGGCCCAGAGGGCGGCGAAGAGGGCCAAAGTCCCAGCGATCATCATCGAGGACGAGCCCGCCGCCACAGCAGGGGGTGCGCCTGCGACAAGCTTGCCGGACCCGGCAGCTGTTCTCCGGAGCAGCCCCCAGCGTAAGTCCTTTGTCCACTCTCCGCTTGTCGGGCGCGCGTGGGCCTTCTATCCTTGTTGATGTTTTGTTGCCAAGGGCGAGTACCCCGCCAAGGGCGAGCACCCCGCTAAGGGCGAGTACTCCACCAAGGGCGAGCACGCCGCCAAGGGCGAGTACTCCGCCAAGGGCGAGCACGCCGCCAAGGGACGGCGCCAGCGGTCCTCCGCCGGCGGGAGCTACCACTACGCCGCCGAGGGAGAACTCCCCGGTAAGGAACCTCACCGAAGAGGAGGCCCGCGCAGGTAAAACCTTGGACTTTTCTCCTTGTGATTCTTCTTCTTTTTTGGATATTTGCTTGATCACTTGTTTCTTCTTTTTCTTGTCTTCAGATCCGTCCGCCGCAGAGCCGATGGAAACGGAGGTCGCCGCGGAGGAGGACGCGCGCGGCAACACCGGCGACGCCGCAGCTACTAAGGGGGAGGCCGGTGCCGACAAGCCCGCCGCCGAAGAGGCAGCCAAGGCCGCTAGCGCGGCAGCTGAGGAGGGGACCGGCAGTCGCACTGACGGTCCTGAGGCCGCAGGAGCGTCAGGCGCTGCGCTGGCTGCCGATCCCTCCGCTGCCACAGCCGAGCCAGGCGCCTATCTGGAGGCTGGTAACGGCGTCTTCATTCAGCTCCCATGGGCGTCCACATCCAGGGCGCCCGTAGAGGGAGAGGTCTTCGACGGGGAGGTCCTTGCCTCCGCCGGGCTGAAGTTTGTCGATGCGCCAAGCAGCAACAGTGAGCCCGAGGAGGAGTGGCTTCTGCGGAGGCTTCTATCTCTGTACCGCGCCAGGCAGGCCAAGCTGGAGTCCCGAGAGGCTCTGGCCGCCAAGGCGGGCGCTGACTTGGAGAAGCGCGCAGAAGAGCTCCGGGCCGCCAACCAGGCGGCTCTCCGATCCTTGGCGGAGGAGCGGGAGCAGCTCGCCGAGGCGCATCAGGCGTTTATCTTGGAGAAGGTCAAAGCGGAGGAGCAGCAACGGCTTGCCGCCGAGGAGTTGTCCCGGCGAGAAGGCGAACTGACGCAGCAGAAGGTCGACCTCGACAGCCACAAGGACGAGCTTGCCGCGCGCGAACAGTCGCTTGGTGGAGCTCTGCAGGAAGCGAAGGATGCTGCTGCGGCTGCTGAGACCGCCAAGAGGGACTTAGAGACGAGGGTGGCGCAACTTGAGGCCAACTTGAAGACGAGCGACGAGAAGGTTGCCGCACTTGTACTTGAGAGGGAGAAGGACGCCCACAGTCACTCCGAGCTGCAGGTCCGCCTCTTCGACAAGGGCAAGGAGCTCGCCGTCGCCAAGGACTCCATCGCCGATCTGGAGTTGAAGCTGTCCACCCTCACCACAACGCTCGATAGTGCCAGAGAGCGGGAGGCGAACCTAAAGGAGGAGCTCAGGGCCGAGAAGGCGCTGTTGGACAGCGCCGCTATCTCCCAAAACAACTTCAGGCTGACGGTGGAGCACTGGACAGAGGGTCTTGTTGCCGCCGCTGCCGACGTCAACAAGGAGCTGGCGGAGCTGGGGGCGGAGCACCTCGGGTACTCCACCGACGAGAATCTCCCTCACAGCGCCAAGTTGAGTTTGTTCTTCAGGGGGGTGGCGCCGGCCCTCCAGCAGCTCCGGGAAAGGATCCCAAAGCAGCTGGCGGACGAGTCGCGCAGGCTCTGCGCGGGGGCCCTCGAGAAAGTGTTCATGAAGATAGCGCACCGCAACCCAGGCCTCAACCTCACCAACGTCCTCAGGACCTTGCCGCCGGACGTTGACCAGGAGGCGCTCAAGGCCCTTGTCGCGCCTATTGTGAATAAGGTGGGCGGCATCAAGAGGGTCGAGGGCGACCGCGCGGATTAGTCTTGTTCACTTTCTTCTTTCCTTGTCGCTGCCAACCGTGTTATGAACAACAGTCCATTAGAACTGCGACAAGTTGCTTTGTAATATAACTTTATTTTGGGTAGTTAATGCAACGTTATTTCCTTTACTTGACTTCCTCGCTTTGTATGCTTTTACCTTACGCTGTCAGGGAACTTGTCGGCGAAGGCACCTTTGCCGCGAGCGCTGAGTGCGGAACTTCAGCAGCCTGCTGGCGGTGCCGTTGCCGACAAGAAACCTTGTCGCAACTAGTCGCAGTAGACTTAAACTGTTGAGCGAACTCGAAAACGAAGTAAGGGCGCGACACTCGTCGTAGCACACTTAAGCCGCTGAGCGTGCTCGAAACAAAGTAAGGACGCGGCTAGCCACGAGTTGGTTCCTCCGCACACAGGTTTTCCATACAAAGTGCGGTCGTGCAAGGAAGATAACTTAAAAATTTAAAATTTTGATTGCTCAAACTTTTGGCAACTTAGCTTTTGTGTTGTTTGCTTCCCGGCAAGGCAGGGTTTTCTTGAACGGCGCCTGGTCCATACCACTATCTTCCTTCCCCCCGGCAAACTTGTGCGCGAGGAAACCTTCCTCTGCTGGAGAAAGAAGGCAGAAGAGAGAATATATATATGGAGCTCTCGGGCTCGTTATTGCTTACCAGGGGTAGGTGCTGCATGAGGTGTCAGATAGTACATGCAAGGAAATGAAAAAGCACGAAATGACAAGTTGTGCAATGCACATAAGCTTTACTGATGCACGGGGTCTACGCCCGGCTTTGTACAAAGGATTACATGCAACAGCGGCAAGACTTGTACAAAAGGTGGTTGCCGGAGCGGATCACGGCAACCGCGCCTTATGGGTAAAACTTGCGAAGATGCTCAATGTTCCAGGAGTTGCTCACCGGTAAGCCTTGTTCGGTCTCAAGGCGGACAACGCCGGGCCTTGTTACTTGTTTCACCCGATAAGGGCATTCCCACTTCGGCGTCAACTTGTTGGAATTCTTGGCGGACTGAACGCGCCGAAGAACAAGGTCGCCTTCCTCGAGACTTCTGACTTTAACCTTGCGGCTATGGCAGCGGCGCAAAGCTTGCTGGTATCGAGCAGCTCATATAGCAGCCTGAAGACGGTCTTCCTCAAGGAGCAGTGCGTCATCTTGCCGCAGCTGCTCTTGCTCGAGCTCATCGTAAGCGAGCACTCGAGGCGACCCGTATACGAGTTCCGTGGGGAGAACTGCCTCTGCTCCATAGACAAGAGCAAAGGGTGTCTGTCCAGTGGCTCGATTTGGCGTCGTCCTGATCGACCAAAGAGCCGCTGGCAACTCCTCGATCCAGTTTCTTCCGCACTTGTGTAGCCTGTCAAAAGTTCTCGTCTTGAGTCCGCGCAGCACTTCAGCGTTTGCCCTCTCCGCTTCACCGTTGCTCCTCGGGTGAGCAACATAAGCGAAGCAGACCTTGGTGCCAAGGTCTTGGACGTACTGCATGAAGGTGCGACTTGTGAATTGTGTGCCGTTGTCGGTGATGATCCTGTTAGGGATTCCGAAACGGCAAACAATCGACCTGAAGAACTTGACTACTGACTGTGCGGTCACCTTCCTCACTGGTTCCACTTCCGGCCACTTTGTGAACTTGTCGATGGCGACGTACAAGTACTCAAAGCCCCCGGCTGCACGGGGAAAGGGGTCGAGGATGTCGAGCCCCTAGACCGAAAATGGCCAGGATAAAGGGATCGTCTGGAGAGCTTGAGCTGGTTGATGTATCTGCTTGGAATGGAACTGGCATGCTTCACACTTGGTTACTTGTGCAGTTGCATCCTGGAGGGCTTCTGGCCAAAAGAAACCTTGCCGGAACGCTTTTCCGGCAAGTGCTCTGGCGCCAATGTGGTGGCCACATATGCCTCCGTGTATCTCTGCCAACAGCTTTTGTCCATCTTCCCGGGGAATACACTTCAATTTCACACCGTTGAGTCTTCTTCTATACAGTTCGTTGCCGACAAACTGATACATACTTGACTGCCGGGTTATTCTTTCTGCTTCTTCTGGCTCTTTGGGAAGTTCTCCTGTCTGGAGGAAACGGACGATCTGCTGTGCCCATGCCGGAGCCTGCGGCTCAACGACAAGGACTAAAGGCATCTGTGTTGCTGCGGGAACGTCAGCTCCCACGGCAAGAACTTGCGGCTCAGCCAGAGCTTGACGTTCCCCGGCAAGCTTGCCGGAGCAAAACTTTTCGGGAACGCCTGCTTCAACTGTACAAACCCTAGGGTTAGCAGGAGTAGACCATTCCTCAGCAATCTTGTCATTGATCTTGGGGACCTTGTTGGCGGTGGCTTCAGGAAGCTCTGCCGGCAAGTAGTCACCAGAAACCAACTTTATCTTCTTGTTCTGCCCAGTTGATGGTGTTACGGATGGCTGAGTCAGCTTGAGCACGAAGATCCCTGGTTCCACAGGCAACTTAAGTGCGGCGCACTTTGACAGGCCGTCTGCGATGTCATTCTGAGCTCTTGGAACGTGCTCCATCTGTAAGCCTTCAAAGTGCTCTTCGAGCTTTCTCACTTCGTCGACGTATGCTTCCATCAACGGACTCTGGTAGCTCTTGTTCACTTGGCGGACGACCAACTGCGAGTCACCCCGCACAATCAGCTTCTTGATCCCAAGTTCCGCCGCGATTCTGAGGCCGGCAAGCAAACTTTCATACCCTGCAGTATTGTTCGTTGCTTGCTCCTAGGGAAAGTGCATTTGAACGACGTGCTTGAGGTGCTCTCCGGTGTGTGCGACAAGCAGCACGCCGGCACCGACGCCTTGCAGCGAGAAGGCACCATCAAAGTACATTATCCACTCTTTGCTTGCTTCTTTGACGGGAATGCTCGTCTCTGGAATCTCTTCGTCTGGCGTTGGCGTCCATTCTTCTATGAAGTCTGCCAATGCTCTGCTCTGGATAGTTGAAGTGCTTTCAAACCTGAGGCCAAAGCTTGACAGCTCCAGTGCCCACTCGACAATCCTGCCTGTCGCTTCTGGATTTTGCAGTATCCTCTTCAGCGGAAAGCGAGTGACCACTGTTATCTCGTGTGCTTGGAAGTAGTGGCGCAGCTTTCTTGAGGCCTTGAGAAGGCCGAAAAGCAGCTTCTGCACACCAGAGTACCTTGATCTAGCCCCCTGCAGAAGGGAGCTGACAAAGTAGACTGGGCGCTGCACCATCTTCTTCCGCACTTCCTCTTGCATCTGCACAGTTCCATCCTTGTCGGGACCAGGGCTTGTCGGGGAAGCCCCCTGCTTGTCGCTGGATGTGCTTGCCGGGGTTGTTGGCTCATCATCTGCCTCCCTTCTGCTACTAACGCAGCACTAACCACTTGATTGGTTGCTGCTAAGTATAGCAGCAACTTCTCTTGTGGCTTAGGTGCGACAAGTATTGGAGTGGAGGACAGGTACCTCTTCAAGTCCTGTAGCGCTGCCTCTGTTTCCGGAGTCCATTTCATTGGACCCGCCTTTTTCAAAAATTTGAAAAACGGCAAGGCGCGTTTCGCAAACTTAGAGATAAACCTGCTGAGAGCAGCCATGCAGCCGGCGAGTCTTCGTACATCCTTGACGCGCTTCGGAGCTTCGATCTGCTCGATGGCTTTGATCTTGTCAGGATTGGCTTCAATCCCTCTCTGGGATACAAAGAACCCGAGAAGCTTGCAGGAGGGGACTCCAAACACGCACTTCTCGGGGTTGAGTTTGAGTTGGATCTTGCGCAGATTCGCAAAGGTTTCATCTAGATCTTGAATCAGAGTAGCCCTGTCCTTGCTCTTGACCACTATATCATCCATGTAAGCTTCTACATTTCTGTGTATCTGTGGCTCAAAAGCTGTATGGACTACCCTTGCAAACGTCGAACCGACATTCTTCAATCCAAAGGGCATGCGTATGAAGCAATAAGTGCCACATGGAGTGATGAATGCGGTCTTCTCATCTTCTTCAGCCATAAATATCTGGTGATATCCTGAATATGCATCAAGAAATGAAAGCAACTCACACCCGGCTGTGGAGTCAACAATCTGGTCAATGCGCGGCAAGGGAAATGGATCTTTGGGACAAGCTTTATTCACATCGGTGAAGTCTATACAAAGCCTCCACTTCCCGTTCGCCTTGCGCACGACAACAGGGTTGGCCAACCACGTGGGATGGAGTACACCTCTGACAAGGCCTGCCGCTTCCAGCTTCTTGATTTCTTCAGCGATAAACTCTTGGCGCTCCACTGCTTGTTTTCTAACTTTCTGTTTGACGGGCCGCGCGTGAGGACAAACGGCAAGCTTGTGCTCAATCACTTTCCTGGGAACACCGGGGATGTTAGACGGTTGCCATGCAAACACGTCGACATTCGCCCGCAGGAAAGCAACGAGCGCGCTTTCCTATTTAGGATCAAGCGTGGCACTGATGGTGAAAGTACCACCAGTGCCGTCCTCCTTGGCGGACACCTTCTTTGTCTCCGGTGGAGCTGCCATCGCCTTCTTGCACTTGCCGGTGGAGCTCGGTGGTGCGTCCTTGACGGCAGCGCAGCACTCCGAGGAGGTGCGTTTGCCGAAGTGGGCCCCAGAGCTCTTGCCGGACTTGGTCTTGTTCTTCCCCCAGGGAGCTTCAGCGGCAAGTGTCTTGCTATCTGTTACGGCTGCTGCGTCTCGGTAAATCTTGTCGGCACAGATAAGGGCGTCCTTCTTGTCGCCGGGGACAGAGATGACGCTTATCGGGCCTGGCATCTTGAGCATGTTGTAGGCATAATGAGAGGCTGCCATGAACTTGGCGAGCGCTGGACGGCCAAGTATTCCATTGTAAGGCAAAGGAATATCGGCAACGTCAAAGGTGATCCTCTCGGTTCTGAAGTGCAGCTCTCCGCCAAATGTCACTGGCAGTGTGATCTTCCCCTTCGGCTTGCTCCTTCCTGGGTTGATCCCTTGGAATGTGCCGGTTTCCTCGAGCTCGCTGTCGGGGATCTGGAGTTTCCGGACCACAGCAGAGGAAATCAGATTCAGGTCGGCCCCGCCGTCAACCAGCATCTTGGTGACCTTGAGGTTGCGGATAGTTGGTGAAACCAACATCGGCAAGCACCAGACCGCAGTTGTGCGATCAGGGTGGTCCTCAATGTCAAAGATGATGGGCGTGCTGGACCACTTCAGAAGTTTGCGCAACTCGACGGGCGGTTCTGCCGCATTAACTTCCCGCACCCATTGCTTGAGTTGGCGGTGAGAAGTATGCAGAGAAGCACCACCGCCAACGCACAGAACCTCCGTGGCCTTCTGGAACTCCTGCTCGCTGTTATCTCTGTCCTCCATGTCTTCGTCGTCGTCTTTGACTTCGTCCTTGTCGCGGCCGCGGGGAGGTCTGTCTCCTTGCCGCTGCTTGGCCTTGCCGCGTCGTCCTCCCCGGCCATTGAACGGCCGCTTCTTGCCGGACTCTCCACCACCTCCCTGGGCCTTCTCCTTGTCGCGTCGCTCGTACTCAGCTTTCTGCTGCTCGACGAGGTACTCGACCCTTTTGCAGTTCTGGAGGTCGTGGCCCTTGGTGCGGTGGATCTTGCAGTATTGCTTGTCGGAGCCGTCCTGCTTGTCGGCGGCGGCCATAGTCTGGCAGTTGGTGCACGCGGCAGCCTCCTTGCCGGAGCCACCAGTCTGGGCTTTCTTGGCGCCGGCCTCCTTGCCGGACTGCTCAACGACCAGCACTTCTTTGTTCTTCTTCTTTCTGCTGTTCCGCCGCCGGTTCTTCTTTGCCGGGGCGGCGTCCTCGCTATCTGTTCCTCCTGCTCCAGTATCCTCTCCGGGGAGTTTCCTCCCCTCCTCAGCGCGTGCGCACTTGTCGGCCAGGGCATAAAGCTCACTGACGTCTCGGATCTTGCACATCGCCATTTCCTCCCTCATCCTGCGGTTATGCACGTTCTGGTGGAACGCGCTAATAACCGCGGCAGGGTGGACGTCTGGGATGTTGTGCTGCACGCGGCTGAACCTTTGGATATATTTCCGCAGGGACTCTCCTTCCTTCTGGGCGAGTATATGCAGGTCACTCTCCTGGCCATGGGGCTTGTGGCCACCCGTGAAGGCGCCGACAAACTGATGGCACAGGTCGGCCCAAGAAGAAATGGAGTTCTCCGGCAAGTGCATGAGCCAAGATCTGACGTTAGGCTTGAGCACGAGCGGGAAGTAGTTTGCGAGTATCTTCTCATCTCGTCCCCCGGCAGCCTGCACCGCGATGGTGTAGATGCTGAGGAACTCTGACGGATGAGTCTTGCCGTCGTAATTCTCGGGTACGTCGGGCTTGAAGTTCTTCATGCTAGGCCACTGGACTTGCCGCAGCTCACGAGTGAACGCAGGACAACCCGCCGCATACGGCAGGTTGCCTGGTCCCCCTGGCGCTTGCATGCCGACAGCGGGCCCAGCGCGCTGGTCAGATTGACGCCGCGCTTCTCTCCGACGCTCGATGCGGGTTCGAGCATCCTCTTGCCGTCGGTCGTCAAGGACTTGGCGCTGGTCGCGGCGAGCTCGTGGATCCGATGACGCCGTGGAGTCGTCGTCGATGTTGATCCGGCGAGTCGGCGATTTTGGCCTTCGGGGCGGGGAGTGCACGGTGGTTGCACCCCCGGCAGTCTTGTCGCCATCAGCCTGCGCCTGGCTAACTTGCCGCGGCCGTGATGTCGTCGGCTGCTGCGGAGTGTCGTTGTTGGCGAAGGCGATGAGGCTCTGGATGGTGGCCCTCCAGTCGTCGGCCTTGTCTGCCGCTGGAGGGAAGTCGAGGAGTAGCTGAGCTCGAGCTAGAGCTTCTGCTGGAGTGGCGGGGAGCGGTGGCGAGCGGTGCGAGGAGCGAGATATGCTCGGACTTCTAACTGCGTTAGAAGGAGCAGCGTCTCGTCCCGGTGACCGCGCCTTGCTCGTGTCAGCGTGTTGGCCTTGAGCGTCCCGCGAACCGCCAGCTTGACATTGGCCCAGCAAGCGTATGGTACCTTGTGTACCACGTACCTGCCGGTCTCGCGCCTCTTGAGACGGGCGCGGTGCATGCACGGACGCCGAGGTCTTGGAGTGCGCCCGGTCGTCCGTCTTGTCCTTGGACTTGGCGGCGCCGTGAGTTTCCTCGCCAACGTCCGTCCTTCCGCCGGCGTCTACCCCACCGGTCGTTGGCTCCGGCGGTGGTGGGATCGACGCGGACGGGCCTGCTGCCTCCGAAGCCTTCTTCTTCGGCGGCATGTCGATGGAGTCAATGAAGTTGGTGGAGATTTCGCTCGCGTGAACGCCGGATCAGGTTCACACAACCTCGACGCACCCCCTACCTGGCGTGCCAAAGATGTCGGGGAAACTGATCGCCCACGAACACCTATGGGACCGGAGCCCCTTTTCGGTACGGCAAGGGGGCGGAGGATGCACAAAGAGCAGATCGAGGCGAACACGCGAGCAGTTTACCCAGGTTCGGGCCGCACGGATGCGTAAAACCCTACTCCTGCCTTGGTTTGTATTGCGTTCTTGGCTCGGGAGCGAGAAGAGATACAGTGCTGATCGCTAACAGGACCGAGCGTGAGAGTGATCGATGATCGGAACCTCCTCTACGTTGCGCATGGGCCTCCTTTTATAGGTCAAAGGGGTCACCGATAGGTGGCAACGCAGTCGAGGGTAAAATTGTAAAATGGGTGGTAGTTGGAACAGTGTTTGTATAGTGCTCTATACCTAACTCTGACGGCAGGGGACAAGGGCATTAAATGCCCGTCGCCGTCGCCCCAAACAGTGCAAAAAGCGTCCGTCAGGGCGCCACCGTCTGCCATGACGGTGGCCTCGTCGTCGCAGCTTGCCACCGTGTACCCCAGGCTGCATAGCCTTCCGCCACGTGCGCCTGGAAGGGTCCCAGGGCGACGCGTGGGTGGATGTGCTGGAGCGCGGGTACCTAGCGGGAGTTTGCCGCGGCAAGCGCCTTGCCGCGGTTGCTATCTTGTCGCGCCTGGGAGCTTGTCGCTCTCCGGGCCTTGCCGGGACGCGTGGCGCGTCGCGGCAAGTCTCTTGAAATGCCATGCTTGGCCTTCCCGGCAAGCTCCTCTTGCCAGGGTCCTGTGCCAAAGAAGTGGTCTTGAGCCTTGAGTGGCCTTCCTGACAAGCTCCTCTTGCCGGGGCCTTGTCTCTTTAACTTGGATACTTTGTTCTTGAATCAGTGGGCCTTAGCGGTCGCACGGCAAGCCCTGCCACGGGACGCTGCGACTGCCCGTGCACAAGTTCGGGATACTAAGGTACCCCTACATTAGTACACCGACACTCTTACTTATCGAAAGAGGCTACAACTGATCCCCTACACTTGTGGGTTATTAGTAGTGATCCAGTTGCAAACGACACAGAGGTCCTGTGGAGCAGCTCATACTCGAATTGGGCGGGCGTGGAGCGCGTCAATGGGAAGGAGGTGAAGCTGGTGGGCGGCCGAGCTGCTGCATGAGAGCCGTTGCTGAATCAGGCGGCGGACCATGCCAGTGACGTACTTGCCGGTATTGGTGCCGGATGAGATGCGGTAGGGGGAGATGGCGGTCGGAGGGGCTTCTGCATCAAACAAGGATACAAAAGAGGTGTCCCGCACCTCGGGGACAGATGGCGCCGACGGCGTACATGCCGACATCGGCATCGATGGATACATGGTAGGGGAAGAGGAGATAAAACATGCATGAGGGGAAGGAGGGGGTGGAGGTTGCAGTGAGTGGTGGGGATGAGGCCAACTCGAGCACACGACCTCAAACGGACACCCGTTTGGCCTGGATTCTGTCCGTTTGGGGTGGGCAATAGAGTCGTGTCCGGGCCATTTCTGGGATGCGGTGGCCGTGTGCCCAACATGCGGACGCATCCTTTGGCCGCATCCTGCCCGCCTCTATTTAAAAACGCAAATAGCCCGTCTTCATGCCAACGACCCTAGTTCACGCCGGCAACACAGCCCGCCTACACAACCTCATTGGCAACACAACTAGACTATAAAATGAATGGTTTTATCACCGGCTACACAACCAACCTCCAAAATGAATAGGTTTCTCGCCGGCATACAGCCAGTGGCCGGCACCCATGCGAGCCTCCAAAAAGAATGGCCATGGCCGAACGGACCATCTAGTTCAGGCCGTCGGCGTCGAACATATCCTTCTGCCTGGCCTCGAACCAAATTTTTCTCTTCTCGCTCATCTTGGTTAAGTCCACGCTCATGATCGCTAGGGCCACCTCATTTGCTTTGGTTGCGGCATTGCTGGCCTCGATGTCGAGCTGCCTCTACCTGGCCATGACATTGGTGGCCTTGATGTCGAGCTGCCGTTGCCGGGATGCCTCCTCCATGTCGATCTTCCTCTTCTTGTCCGCCTCCTCCATCTCAAGCTTCTTTCTTTGGAGCTCTAGGTATTGCTTCATTTGCTCGTCCTTGCTTTGGAGCTTTTTCTTGTCCCTCACATCCTTTTGAGACATCATGTTGTGCAAAGTCTCATGCAAGGCGATGGATGACGCATCACATATGTCGTCTTCTTGCCTCTCTTCCTTTGAAGTTCACGATATTGATCTTTAAGCTTAGGGAATTTGTTGATGAGCGTCCAACAATGCGTAAGAGTGAATGGCTTGTCATTGTGCCGGGCCTTGAATGCTTCCAAAGATATAAATGCCTACACGATCAACAACAATTGAACATGCAAACATATTGAAGGCCAAAGTCATGGCCGTAGCAACGAGAAGATAAGAGACCATACCATGTCCCCGATGCCGAGACCACTCACGGGACGTGCTTCAACGCTCTCAAGTGCAGCACAATACTTATTGCATTCTTGTTGGATGAACAACCACCTCTTTTGAATTGAGGTAATGCCACGGTCGCTCGTAAACTGGTAGGGCGGTAACAACTTTATTTCATGGAATGTTTTGTGAACTCTTGTCCAAAAAACAAGTCCCTTTTGTTGCGCACCGGTCCTCGGGTCTTGGCCAATCTCCATCCAACTTTGGCAAATCAACTTGTCCTCCTCTTGTGAGTACGATCCCGTACGTATGATCTTCTTCTTCTTTTGTGCTTCCGCTCTTTGGGTGAGCTCGTGGATGAACAATGGCTCACCACTAATATCGAATTCCTCTTCTTCATAACCATCACCTTCGCAATAGATGTCATCATCGTCATGGCACGAGTCACCATGGTCGTACTCAGCATGGTCGTGGGCCTCAAAGTCTTCGTCGACATCGTACTGGCCGCGGCCATCCTGACACTAGGTCTCTTCGGGATCATAGACACCACCATGTCCACCCATTTAGAAGGCCCTGCCAAGGCCCTCGAAGATGACATTCTCCATGTACTTGGTGTAGTAGGGGTCGTCGATCGTTGGCGTTGGCGTTGGTGTTGGCATTTTGTCGAACAGGACACGGGGCGATGACATGTTGGCCGTAGATGTCGACCGTGCTTGCTTTCTTTGCATCTCTACGGACGGCCGGCCGCCACTGCTGGACCCCGGCGTGACGTTGAGGTCGATGACGGCCGAGGTGCATGGGGTGGACGGCGGCACCAAGCCAGCGTCCGGCAACCCCGATAAACGGGTCTAGCCTTCGCACCTTGGCGAAGGAAAATCGGGCGACAAAGGGGTGGTCCGCGACGTCGGCGAGGGGCACTGTGGAGGCCGGGCAACCGACGAGCATGTGCTCGCCAGGCCGAAGGGCGCTGGCGACAAACTCGCCGGATGGCAAATCCCAATCATGAGGAGGGCATGCGCTTTGTTGACGATGTCGGCCTTCTCGCCGATGTCGGCCTTGTGCCGCGCTGCCTCCAACACAGCGCGGTCGGTGGCGAACTTGGCCACGGCCCTCCGGTTCCTCCTCTTAGCCGATTCCGCATCCAGCTTCACGACCTCCGCCGGCGTGAGTTCCGACCGCGTCTTCTTTGGACCCTTGGCCGCCTTCTTCTTCTTCACCTTTCCAGGCAGGTCGATGGCCTGGCCGCCGGAATTCGGCGAGGCATCGGCCATGGAAGGGAGGGTGGTGGGCGGGACATGGGAGAGGCTTTGGAGGGAAATGGCGCCAAATGGGGTGCAGGGCGGGTGCTTTATGCCACCGATGGGCGGGCTAGGGGAAGACGGGCACGCGCATCCAGCCCATCCACATGCCGTCCGTGTGATGTCCGTTTCACCTCAAAAGCGGCCCAAACTTGGGTCGGGGAAGGGTCAAAAGTGAACAAAAAATGGACAAAAGTTCGTTTTCCCTCGCGCGCCGGGCCATCTGGTTTGTCCGTTTTACCCCACACGGACGCACCCAGACAGGATGGCGTCGCGCGCTGGAGTTGGCTTGATGTGGAAGAGGAATCAGGAGCGGCTGGCGCCGACAGCGTGTGAGCGACAGCGGCAATTGGTTGGTTCAGTTCTAGTGTTTTCTCCCCTCTACGAGAAGGATCGGATGCTTCTAGTTTCATGGTTGGATGAGGTGGGGATCGATGGCGCCGGACATAGAGGACAAGAGTTCTTTTGCAAATGTGAAGTGGGGCTGCCTCCCATGCATCGGATACAAATCTAATGGTCGAAAATTATAGATGGCAGGCACACCATCATCACCAACTCAGATTTTTATAGGAGTAGAGATTTGGTGGGTTGTGCCAAGCCCGCACGGTCTACGCCACTAGTGGGATTATCTTATCTACTCCTATAAAAAGTTGAGTTAGTGATGATGATGTGCTTGTCATCCTTCGTTAACAATCATTCGATTTACATCCAACGCATCTGAGATAAATTGTGCCCATTTTGTAAAAAGACCCACACACTCCACTTCTCGTTTGTAGATAACCCCTTACCTCTCACGTTCAGCCATCTCTCCCTCACCTCATCTAGCCATCTCAGAGAAATATAAGAAGGATCTGGAGAGGTCACTGCTATCAGCGCCGTCTACCCCAACGCCTCCCATGCCTTCTCTTAGGCTGCATTGCCGACCACCACCACGACCCGCTCCTACTCGCCATCTACTCCGCCCCTTCCAAGTAATCATGAGTAACATTCATGGTAAAATTGATACTCAAAAAATAATTTTTAAAGACCATTTTTTGTGAAGCACGGTAAGTCTTCATGAAGTTTTGGATGCAAGCTGAACACTTGAACACTTTTATTTGCAAATGATATTTTTAAAATCTATTTTGCCTACATTTACTATTCACCTGGATGCTTGTGAGCTCTAGATAAGAATGGATATCCGAGGAAACCTATCGATGTTTGTTACACATAAGATGACCCCCCACATACTTTGTCAAATAAACAACTCCCAGGTTAATACATTTCAGTGTTATGTTCAACGCGCGGTCATCTTACTAGTAAAGAAAAATATAGAAGTGTTGGTGGGCCCGTGTCCTCGAGGGGGAAATTGCATACACCACGGACTATTGTTTTCATAAAAATCTTAATTTATGGGTTTTTACACAATCATCGTCTGTCGACATAATGTGTTGCAAAACTTTCTAATCCATCATTTTTGCTCCGTTGACATGATTCCTAGCTGGTGGGTCCTGGTTGTAAGTGCGCATGTGGCAACCCAAAAACACATTAGTTTGTCAACTATTAAACTATAAATATATCTCAAATGTGTGGGTCCAAATGAGCTATTTTTCCAAGACTAGTAAATAGTATATTTACGTTTATTTTTGCACTTTCATCCCAAAATTTGAATGCTAAAATGGTAAACATCTTGCAAACTTAGGTGGTTTCTACATTTTTTTGGGTTCTTGATACGTCTCCAACGTATCTATAATTTTTGATTGTTCCATGCTAGTATTTATGAAGTCTTGGATGTTTAATGGGCTTTATCATTCACTTTTATATCATTTTTGGGACTAACCTACTAACCCAAAGGCCCAGTCCAGATTGCTGTTTTTTGCCTATTTCAGGGTTTTGCAGAAAAGGAATATCAAACGGAGTCCAAACGGAATGAAACCTTTGCAGGAGATATTTTTGGAGGAAATCACGCACGAAAGACTTCGGGGCCAAGCCAGAGGACAGAGGGCCCACCCTCGAGGGTGGGGGGCGCGCTCCCCTTCCCAGGGCGCGCCCCCTGCCTTGAGGGCAGCCCCTGTGGCCCCCGGTGCCCCTTCTTCCTATATATACCTACGTACCCCAAAAACTCGATACGCAGAGAGAAAACCCTAATCCCACCGCCATAGCTGCTGTTCCCGTGGAGATCCCATCTTGGAGCCTGTTCCGGGAGGGGGATCCATCACGGAGGCCTTCTTCATCATCATCATCGCCCTCACCATGAGTTGTGAGTAGTTTACCACAGACCTTCAGGTCCATAGCTAGTATCTAGATGGCTTCTTCTCTCTCTCTGGATCTCAATACAAAGTTCTCCTCGGTCTTCGAGGAGATCTATTCGATGTAATCTCTTTTTGCGGTGTGTTTGTCGAGATCCGATGAATTGTGAGTTTCTGATCAAGGTTATCTATGAAAGATATTTGGTTCTTCTCTGAAATTTTTATGTGTGCTCATAATATCCTTGCAAGTCCCTTCGAATTATTGGTTTGGTTTGGCCTACTAGATCTATAGTTCTTGCAATGGGAGAAGTGCTTGGCTTTGGGTTCAATCTTACGGTGTCCTTTCCCAGTGACAGTAGGGGCAGCAAGGCACGCAGTGTATTGTTGCCATCGAGGATAAAAAGATGGGGTTTTCATCATATTGCTTGAGTTTATCCCTCTACATCATGTCATCTTGCTTAAGGCATTACTCTGTTCGTATGAACTCAATACACTAGATGCATGCTGGATAGCGGTCGATGTGTGGAGTAATAGTAGTAGATGCAGGCAGGAGTCGGTCTACTTGTCTCGGACGTGATGCCTATATACAATGATCATGCCTAGATAGTCTCATAATTATTCGCTTTTCTATCAATTGCTCGACAGTAATTTGTTTACCCGCCGTAGAATACCGCTATCATGAGAGAAGCCACTAGAGAAAACTATGGCACCCGGGTCTATCTTTATCATATTACTTTCCCGTCAACTAGCCTATTTCTGCCGTCGTTGTTTATTTGCTTTCTTTACTTTCTGTTTCTATACCAAAAATATAATTATCATCTCTATCAGATCTCACTATCGTAAGTGACCGTAAAGGGATTGACAACCCCTTATCGCATTGGCTGCGAAGTTCTTATTTGTTTGTGCAGGTGCGAGGGACTGGCGTGTGGTCTGCTACTAGATTGATACCTTGGTTCTCAAAAACTGAGGGAAATACTTACGCTACTGTGCTGCATCTCCATTTCCTCTTCGAGGGAATACAACGCAAGCTCAAGAGGTAGTAGTTCCCTATTTAGAAAGGTTAGTTTAAAATGCTAAATGGCTAACTTTGGTTGAACCACTAGCTTATTCAAAAGGGAAAGGCTTCAAAAAAATCTGGTGGCGTGTGGCATTTTATTAGACATATTTTTGGATGTTACAATACCATTGCTCATTGCCCATCTTTATCTCTATGTCATCTCTTAATCTTTATATTATATTTCTATACGAGAAAATGTGTGGCTGAGCATCAACATCATGCATAATTTCATCACAGAAACTTTTCACTACTAGGGAAAACCCTAGTAGTAGCGTTGAAAATAGTACTAGTAGTAGCGCGGGTGGACGCGCTACTACTACGGCACTACAACTAAACCTTAGCAGTAGCGTTGGTTTATCAGCGCTACTGCTAACCGTACATAGCAGTAGCGTGGCTACTGACCCTTGTTACTGCTAAACCAACGTTGTTGCTATCTGCACGCCCCGCGCTACTACAGATATTTCCTCTATTTTTGTCCTTCTGCGTATTGACGTTGTATTTGTACAGGTTTTATACAATTGTCTCATCATATTATTTTATGATCATAGTGAGTTATTATATAAGTGGGTGAAAGAAATGTGTATTAGATTCAAGTGGAGGCAACATGGTGCATATCGAAAGTACTATTAATCCAAACTTGATCATCATCGTTATGATAATAACAAGTCATACTTCATCATCATAATAGTCATCTAACAACTTCAACTCGTTATCATAATAACAAGTCATACTCATTATCATCATAGTCATCTAACAACTTCTACTCGTTATCATAATAATAAGTCATACTCATCATCCTCATAGTCATAACCAACCCTAGTTAATTCTTCTTAGCACATCATCATGAGTATTAGCTAGGACCTGCTACCCCTCTCTAAGGTAAAATAGCATAAAACAACATAGCCCCTGACTCTCCATTATGGAGAATGGAGATTATCATGTCTCCAATTCGTGGGCTTCGCACAATGTTGCTTCCAAATAGCTCCCTAGAAATGGAAGCATATCAACAAGGACCCAAATGTCGATATTAGCTTCGCTGATATTATCTTCATCGACATTATCTTCATCGATGACATCTACAGAATCACCAAGATCGAAGGTGACATGCATACCCTCCCGAAAACCATACGCCTTGCACAGTGCTTCCCAATTCGAGCCACCAAAATGGGAGTAGCTCTCCGCATTGTCAATCTTGGTGATCCTGAAGATGACATCTTCAGGATCCATGACCATGATGGGTCCTGAGGTGAACTATCTTTGTCTCCATATTCTCACGATCTTCGAAATTCAGCTTCTCCAAGACATAGCGTCTAGCATGGTGATACGTCTCCATCGTCTCCATCGTATCTATTTTTTTATTGTTCCATGTTGTTATATTATCATTCTTGGATGTTTTAAAATCATTTTATAGCAACTTTATATTTTTTTGGGACTAACCTATTGACATAGTGCCTAGTGCCAGTTCCTGTTTTTTGACCAGAAGACATCCAAATGTAGTGAAACTTTTTGGAGATTTCTTTTGGACCAGAAGACATCCAGTGGGCCAGAGAAGCACCTGGGCCCCCAGGCATGCCCTGGTGGGTTGTGCCCACCTCGGTGGCCTCTTGGACTGCCTCTTTGCTCTATAAATTCCCAAATATTCCAAAAACCCTAGGGGAGTCGACGAAATTTTGGTCCAGCCGCCGCCAGTTCCAGAACCACGAGATCCAATCTAGAGCCCTTCTTCGGCACCCTGCCGAAGGGGGAAATCATCACCGGTGGCCATCTTCATCATCCCGGCGGCTACCATGATGATGAGGGAGTAGTCCACCCTCGGGGCTGAGGGTTTGTACCAGTAGCTATGTGTTTAATCTATCTCTCACGTGTTCTTGAGATGTCACGATCTTGATGTATCACGGGCTTTGTTAATATAGTTGGATCATATGGTGTTTTCCCCTCTCCATCTTGTTGTGAATTGAGTTTTCCCTTTGAGATTTCGTTTTATTGGATTGAATACTTTTATGGATTTGAGAACACTTGATGTATATCTTGCTATGAATACCCGTGGTGACAATGGGGTAATCTATGCATAGGGGTTGATGCACGTTCTTGACTTTGTTTCTCCGGTAGAAATGTTGGGGCATTCTTTGAGGTTCTTTGTGTTGGATTGAGTATTATGAATCTGAAATTGTTTGATGCATATCGTATAATTAACTCACGGATACTCACGGTGACATTGGAGTATCTAGGTGACATTAGAGTTGGTTGATGTGTATCATATGGTGTTATTTTAGTACGAACTCTTAATAGATCGATCGAAAATGATATACTGATGTAATTTTAGTATGAACTCTTGATAGATCAATCAGAAGAATAACTTTGAGGTGGTTTCGTACCCTACAAACAATTTCTTCTTATGTTCTCCGCTAGATAGGAACTTTGGAGTGATTCTTCGTCACATGTTGAGGGATGGTTATGTGATCCAATTATATTAGCATTGTTGAGAGATTGCACTAGCGAAAGTACGGACCCTAGGCCTTGTTTTCAAGCATTGCAATACCGTTTGTGCTCCATTTTATCACTTGTTACCTTGCTGTTTTTATTGTTCCTATTACGGAAATTAATATCTACTATCATTACTACACTTGTATCACCGTCTCTTCGCCGAACTAGTGCACCTATACAATTTACCATTGTATAGGGTGTGTTGGGGACACAAGTGATTTCTTGTATTTGATTGCAGTGTTGTTTGAGAGAGACCATCTTCATCCTATGACTCCCATGGATTGATAAACCTTAGGTCATCCACTTGAGGGAAAATTGCTACTGTCCTACAAAACTCTCCGCTTGGAGGCCTAACACGAGTCTACAAGAATAAAGTTGCATAGTAGACATCAAGCTCTTTTCTGGCGCCGTTGCCGCGAAGGTGAGTGCTTGAAGGTATATCTTTAGATCTTGCAATAGAATCTTTTAATTTCTTGTTTTATCACTAGTTTTGTTTATAAAATAAAACTTAAAAAATGGAATTAAGGTTGCCTCATATTATTCGTCGTTATCATGTCTTTCTTGAAAATGATGGAAATGAAAATTGTGCTCAATTGATAGAAGAAGAATTCGATAAAATGTTTGTCATAAATGATGAGAATGATTGCAATGTTGTTAGTATGAATTCTATGAATATTCATGATGCTAATGATATGCAAAGCAATAATCTTGGGGATGCTATGTTTGATGAAGATGGTATTTTTAGTCCCCCCAGATTTGATGTGCAAATTTGTTATAATGGTAGCATGCCTCCTATTTATGATGATTATGATGATGACATGTATGCTACAGAGAATAATGATAACCATGAAACTTGTCATCATGATTTTAATGCTCAAATTGATCATGCCAATCAAGTGTATCATGATAGTTATTTTGTTGAGTTTGCTCCCACTACTATTCATGAGAATAAATTTGCTTATGTGGAGAGTAGCTAAATTTCTATGCTCATGCATCATGAAAAGAATGATTTATGTGATGGCTATATTGTTGAATTCATTCATGATGCTACTGAAATTTATTATGAGAGAGGGACATATGCTTGCAGGTATTGCAATAATATCAAGTTTCCTCTCTTTATGTTGAAAGTTTTGATGTTTTGCTTATTTTACCTTCCTATGCTTGTTGATTCTTCCTCCCATAAATTGTTTGATCACAAAAACCCTATGCATAGGAAGTGGGTTAGACTTAAATGTGCTATTCATATGCTTCATGATGCTCTTTTTATGTTTCAATTCATTGCTTCTATGTGAGCATCATTGAAATCATCATGCCTAGATAAAAAGGCATTAAAAAGTGCTTGTTAGGAGAAAACCCAACATTTACCCTTACTGTTTTTATGATTCACATGGTTAAGCTACTGTAGTAATAAGGTTTTATAGCTTTCATTTCAATAAACTTCCAAATAAAGCCTTTGGGACAGTGTGGATGATAGTTGACTCGATTCTGTGCAAAAATAGAAACTTTTGCGTCCAGCGCTGGAATTTCTATGCTTCACTGGAACATGATAAAATTCTGATTTTTTTTATAGATAATTTATATAGAAATTTATAATGATGTCTTAATTTTTTCAGAATTTTGTGAGTTGGAGAAGTATGACATCAATTAAGATCTTTACATATTGTTTTGTTCTTGACAGATTCTATTTTCAATACATAGTTTGCTTGTTTTCTAAGTTTCTATGGCTTATATTGATAAATATAAATTGTAGAAATGATATGCTACAGTAGGAATTGTGTGGAAACAACTGAATCATGTCTTTGACAGTACCCAAAGTGAATGATTTGCTTTATCATACTAATGGATCTCATAAAAGTTTTGTTAAGTTTTGTGTGATTGAAGATTTCAAGTTTCGGGTGAGAAACCGATACGAGGAGAATAAGGAGTGGCAACACCCTAAGCTTGGGGATGCCCAAGGCACCCCAAGGCAATATTCAAGGAATACCCAAGCAACTAAGCTTGGGGATGCTCCGGAAGGCATCCCCTGTTTCGTCTTCAACATTATCGGTAACCTCACTTGGAGCTATATTTTTATTCGTGACATGATATGAGTTGCTTGGAGCGTAATTTTATTTTGTTTTGATTTGCTTGCTGGTATTTAGAATAATGTTTTGCATCTTTTATTTCAATAAAAGTATCACGTATAGCCTTTACCATGCTTATTTTGCAAGACTATATGTTGTTGTTTGAAAACAGAAAGTTTTATATCATTGTGTGAATTCTTCTGGATAGTGAGAACGTGATAAAATCTTGAAATTTTAACACACTGAGCACTAATAATTTCTCTATAACTTGGTAATTTTTCAGAACGGTTTGAGTTAGGTAAGTATGAGTTAAATTGCACACTTTACAAAGTGTCATGTTTAGACAGATTGTTGTTATGTTTGCATTGTTTGCATATGTTTGCGTGTTAATGATTCTATTTGAGGATAGGAGAATTAAATAAGCAGAGGCATTTAGTATGCAATGTTAAATAATAATTTTAATTATTTGCTATAGTAGATAATGGTAAGGTTTTGCATTGATTTATACTAACTTACATCACGAGTTCTTGTTGAGTTTTGTGTGGATGAAGTTTTTTAGATTTAGAAAACCGTGATGTGAGAGGAATTAAGGAGACACAAAAGCTAAAGCTTGGGGATACACAAGGAATCCCAAGACAATAGTTCAAGAAGTATCAAGCATCTAAGCTTGGGGATGCCCCGGTAGGCATCCCACATTTCTTCATCAACAATTATCGGTTAGCCTCGGTTGATCCTAAATTTTTGCTTCTTCACATGATATGTGCTATTCTTGAAATGTCATCTTATTTTGTCTTGATTGTTGTTTTAATAAGATACTTAGATCTAAAAAAATTTAAATAAAAGAGAGTCTTCACATAGCTACCTATTTACATAACTACTAGCTTGAACTTCACTTATATCTTTTTGGAGTAATTTGTCATTTGCTCTAGTGCTTCACATCTTTTTGAGCACAGCGTGCTTTAATATTTTTTAAGAAATTATCTTATGCTTCACTTAGATTACTGTGAGAGAAAGAAAATTATATGCTCATGTTCTTCACTTAGATTTGTTTGAGCCTATCAAAATCAACTTATGAAACTAGTCCCAATATGATAGCTACTCAAGAGGGATATAATAAAAACTTTCATGAAGATCATTGGACAAAATAAACTTGATTCTTTGTAATAGTTTTGAGATATGATGATAGTAATATGTGAGCCATGTTAATGAGCAATTATGTTTTAGTAAGAATATTGATGTTAATGTTTGTGCTTCCCTATGCAAGCACGAAAGTCAATAGTTATGCAATGAAATTACATCCTACTTATGGTGCACTATTCGGTGTTAGTTATGCTCAATGCTTGCTTATGTGATTTTTCGTTTCTTGGTTGGTCGCTTCTCAATCTATTTGCTAGCCTTCACTTCTATTAAGTAGAAATACTACTTGTGCATCGAAAATCCTTAAAACCACTTTTGCCATATGAGTCCACCATACCTACCTATATGTGATATTATCTTGCCGTTCTAAGCAAATTTGTATGTGCCATTTTTAAATTTCAAAATAAACTCCTGTTTTGTGTGCCTGTACCGCTCATGAGGCGGTGAGGGGTGGCCGATATTTTTCCATGCTAAGTGTGTTATTCTCAAGATGAGTGTTTATTCACTTATCATTGCACGAGAGTACAACAAAGGTATTAGGGATGCCCAGTCCTGAAATGAAAAATGAATTTACTTTATATTGTCAAATAATAAATTCCTTAGAAAGTGTTGGTATGGAGGGCACCCGTGGATACGGTTAGCTATGGATTGTGAAAGAATGGTGGAAAAAGGAATAAATTTTAATTCCTGTTTGGGAACCGCCTATGATGTATCTAGCATTGAAAGTACTGGAAACTCTAAGTCATTTTCGTTGACGGGAAAAGTAAACCACCCAAAATAATTTTATCTCACAATTTAAGCTTTGAGCTCTGGCACCTCTACAAATCCCTACTTCCCTCTGCGAAGGGCCTTTCTATTTACTTTATGCAATTTTATTTTTATTTGAGTCGCCATCTTGTCTTATAAATCACCAACTAAGGGACACTATGATCGTACTTGAGCATTGGTTGTAGCTAATATGTGAGTGTGTTTCATGAATGGATCAATGATTGAACATGATGGGCTAGGGATAACTTTCTCTAGTATTGATATTTTGAATGACATGGTTGCTTGTTGGTATGATTGAGTATTAAAGTCTTCATGTCAAAACTAGACTATTGCTTTGAACCATATAAAAGTCCAAATGTCCATGCTACAAAGAAAAAATATGTGATGAACATGATAGGCAGCATTCCACATCAAAAAAAATCTTTTTTATCATTTATCTACTCGAGGACGAGCATGAATTATGCTTGGGGATGCTGATACGTCTCCAATGTATCTACAATTTTTTATTGTTCCATGCTATTATATTATCATTCTTGGATGTTTTACAATCATTTTGTAGCAACTTTATATCATTTTTTTGGGGACTAACCTATTGACATAGTGCCCAGTGCCAGTTGCTGTTTTTGTTTGTTTTTTACATTGCAAAAAATCAATATCAAACGGAGTCCAAATGCAGTGAAACTTTTCAGAGATTTTTTGGACCAGAAGACATCCAGTGGGCCAGAGAAGCACCGGGGGGTGCCCCGAGGGGTGCACAACCCACCATGGCGCACGTGGGGGCCCATGCGTGCCCAGTTGGGTTGTGCCCACCTCGGTGGCCTCCCGCACCGCGTCTTCGCTCTATAAATGCCCAAATATTTCAAAAACCCTAGGGGAGTCGACGCAATTTTGTTCCAGCCGCCGCCAGTTCCAGAACCACGAGATCCAATCTAGAGCCCTTCTCCGGCACCCTGCCGGAGGGGGAAATCATCACACGTAGCCATCTTCATCATCCCGGCGGCCACCATGATGAGGAGGGAGTAGTCCACCGTTAGGGCTGAGGGTTTGTACTAATACGTCTCCAACGTATCTATAATTTTTGATTGTTCCATGCTATTATATTATCTATCTTGGATGTTTTATATGCATTTATATGCTATTTTATATGATTTTTGGGACTAACTTATTAACCGAGGGCCCAGTGCTAGTTTCTGTTTTTTCCTTGTTTTCTAGTTTCGCAGAAAAGGGATATCGAACGGAGTCCAAACGAAATGAAACTTTTTGGAGCTTTTTCTTGGACCAGAAGACATCAAATTGACTTGGAGTACACGCCAGGGGATCCATGAGGCAGCCACAAGGGTGGGGGCGCCCCCAGGGGGTAGGGCGCGCCCCTACCTTGTGGTCCCCTCGCCCCTCCCCCGACCGACTTCTTCCGCCTATAAATACCAATATATTCCAGAAACATCAGAACATCCATCGAAACCACTTTTCCACCACCATAACCTTCTGCTCTCTCGAGATCCCATTTGGAGGCCTGTTCCGGTACTCTGTCGGAGGGGGAATCAACCACGGAGGGCATCTACATCAACCTTATTGCCCTTCCGATGAAGTGTGAGTAGTTTACCATAGACCTACGGGTCCATAGCTAGTAGCTTGATAGATTCTTCTCTCTCATTGATCTTCAATACCATGTTCTCCTCGTTGTTCTTAGAGATCTATCCGAATTAATCTTCTTTTGCAGTGTGTTTGTCATGATGCGATGAATTGTGGGGTTGTGATCAGATTATCTATGAATAATATTTGAGTTGCTTCTGAATTCTTTTACGCATGATCTTATATCTTAGTAATTCTCTTCGAACTATCGGTTTTGTTTGGCCAACTGGATTTATAATTCTTGCAATGGGAGAAGTGCTTTGCTTTGGGTTCAATCTGGCAGTGCTCAATCCCAGTGACAGTAGGGGACATCACACGTATTGTATTGTTTTCATCGAGGATAAAAAGATGGGGTTTTCATCATATTGCTTGAGCTAATTCCTCTACATCATGTCATCTTGCTTAAGGTGTTACTCTGTTCTTATGAACTTAATACTCTAGATGTAGGCAGGAGTCGGTCGATGTGTGGAGTAATAGTAGTAGATGCAGGCAAGAGTCGGTCTACTTGTCTCGGACGTGATGCCTATATTCAAGATCTTGCCATAAATGTCTTTATAATTATTCGCTTTTATATCAATTGCTTGCCAGTAATTTGTTCACCCACCATAAACTTGCTATCATGAGGGAAGCCTCTAGTGAAACCTATGGCCCCTGGATCTCTTTTACATCTTATAAGTTTCAGATCTACTATCTTGCAATCTTTTACTTTTTAAACCAAAAACCCAAAAATATTTACTTTATTTGTTTATCTATCTCTATTGGATCTCACTCTTCCAAATAACCTAGAAGGGATTGACAACCCCTTTATAGCGTTGGGTGCAAGTTGTTGATTATTTGTGCAGGTATTTGGCGACTTGTGTGTAATCTCCTACTGGATTGATACCTTGGTTCTCAACAAGATGAGGGAAATACTGACTTCACTCTGCTGCATTACCCTTTCCTCTTCAAAGGAAACACCAACGTTACCTCGGGAAAGCAGCGAGGAAGCATGTACCAGTATCTATGTGTTTAATCTCTCTCTTTCTCTCTCTCTCGTGTTCTTGAGATGTCACGATCTTGATGTATCGCGGGCTTTGTTAATATAGTTGGATCATATGGTGTTTTCCCCTCTCTATCTTGTTGTGAATTGAGTTTTCCCTTTGAGATTTCATTTTATCGGATTGAATACTTTTATGAATTTGAGAACACTTGATGTATGTCTTGCTATGAATACCCGTGGTGACAATGGAGTAATCTATGCATAGGGGTTGATGCACGTTCTTGTCTTTGATTCTCTGGTAGAAATGTTGGGGCACTCTTTGAGGTTCTTTGTGTTGAGTATTATGAATCTGAATTTGTTTGGTGCATATCACATAATCAACTCACATATACTCACGGTGACATTGGAGTATCTAGGTGACATTAGAGTTGGTTGATGTGTATCATATGGTGTTATTTTAGTACAAACTCTTCATAGATTGATCGAAAATGATAGGTTGATGTTATTTTAGTACGAACTCTTGATAGATTGATCGGAAAGAATAACTTTGAGGTGGTTTCGTACCCTACAAACAATTTCTTCTTATGTTCTCCGCTAGATAGAAACTTTGGAGTGATTCTTCATCACACGTTGAGGGATGGTTATGTGATCTAATTATACTAGCATTGTTGAGAGTTTGCACTAGCGAAAGTACGGACCCTAGGGCTTGTTTTCAAGCATTGCAATACCATTTTTGCTCCATTTTATCACTTGCTACCTTGCTGTTTTTTATTGTTTCTATTACAAAAATTATTATCTACTATCATTACTACACTTGTATCACCATCTCTTCGCTGAACTAGTGCACCTATACAATTTACCATTGTATTGGTGTGTTGGGGACACAGGAGATTTCTTGTATTTGATTGCAGGTTTGTTTGAGAGAGACCATATTCATCCTACGCCTCGCATGGATTGATAAACCTTAGGTCATCCACTTGAGGGGAAATTGCTACTATCCTATAAAACTCTGCGCTTGGAGGCCCAACACCAGTCTACAGGAATAAAGTTGCGTAGTAGGCATCACATGGCCGGGGATGCACTAGCCGAATTGTAAAAGATGGAAATTACACGTTGAAGAACCAAAAGTCATGCTTAATTACGAAAAAAGACTCATCATCATTGTGTACCATTTCAACATCGAATGTCTGGTCGAGTTTAATACTGAAGCGTCGACCGTCTCCCAGGTGAGGCCTCTCACACAAACCCCGGTCATCGTCGCAGTAGTCGCACTCAGGGATCCTATCATCGTCGTCGGACATTTCCCATTGTTCATAATTAAAATATTAAACTTCTAAAATTCGATATGTGTACTACAAAAACTAAATTAGATCATTATGATTCATCACGGGTTGACTATCGGTCTGTCGGGATTCTTCCTCTCTGACATTTGCGACCGTCGGTGATGGAAGCTCCTACCTTCATTTGAAAGTGCATCACACCAAAATGTCTAGCACCTTCAAATGAAAAAGAAGCTCCCCTCATGACAACAGTCGGGATTCTTCTGCTCTCAAATATAGTGGACACTCTCCATCACTGATTTTTCGACCGTCGGTGATGGTCGCTACTCCTCCTTCCCCTAGTGCATAACAAAGCGACCCCCACGACAACAGTCGGCATTCTTCTTCTCTCATATATGGTGGACACTCTCCCTCACAATTTTTTTATTGTCATGTATGGAGCCCCGACAGACTTCAAGTCAACCCAAAATGTCGTTTAATTCTCTTTCTGGCAGATCCATGGCACTCGATATTTTCTACATTCTAGCACAAGCCATGCTTAAATTCACGGAAAAATACGGCATGACCTTTGATAAAAAGGACATATCGAGCACCTAAAATTCCGTGGAACAGAAATTAATTAACACTCCGGCAAAACATAGGCCACTCGAAGGTGTTCTGTGCAAAATGCATCTATGCATCCATTTTGTCGGTATTTTTTAAAATCAACAATGAAACAGAAGTGCATATAATAGGGAGTAGCCTCACAGATACTTCCTCAAAAAAACTAGCTAGCTTCATCACACTGTCACAGCTACTCATCTACTACTCTACTACATCTATGAAAACATCTACATCATTATCGACATCAACTAAACATGGGGATTTGGCTGGTCTCACCTCGAGGTCGGAGGGGGTCGGTGATGACGGCGGGAATGATGCAAGGGCTCCTTGATTTCTACAAAAACAAAATATAAACAAAAACATCATTATCATGATTTTGGGACTTAGTGAAACCCTATAAGCTATCAACTATACATTATTATGCTGATTCAAAAGACCTACATTTACTAAAAATTTGTAAAACTAGTTTTTTTACTAAAAATTATATTACCAAATATACCCTACTTCTAACCCTAACAGCTATCCATCCATCCATATATCTATCCAAAGCATTACTAAAAGAAACCTAGTTTAATCCATGTGTCTATCCATCTATCTGTCCAACCATTAAAAAAACTAATTTCATCCACCCATTTATGCAATGCAGGAGGGAGGGAGGGATGGTTGAGGGTCCGAGGGAGATGGTGGGAGGGAGGGAGGAGGGACATGGTCAGAGGAAGGGAGGGAGGGATGGGGGAGGGATGGAGGAGGGAGGACGGTCGGATGGAGGGAGGGAGAGATACCGGGGGCGACGACGGAAGCAGCGGGCGGCAATGCGGTGGGCCAGCAGCGGCAACGATGGGCGGTATGGAGATGGAGAGTGGGGAGGGAGAGTGACGGTCGCGTGCGCGGGTGAAGGTAGGTTAGATTTACCAGTTGCGCGGGATAGGAAAAGGCCCTACTGCTACCGAATTAGTGGTAGCGCTAGATTTCGCCACCCGCTACTACTAAAGGTAGCCCCAATCGGTGGCGATGGGACCATTTAGCAGTAGCGTCTGTTGAACAGCCCACGCGATTAGTACTTGGCAACTTGTAGCGCCGGTTGCTGCCCCGCGCTACTACTACTTAGCAGTAGCGCTGCTAGATTATCCCGCGCTAGTGCTAATATTCTATCTACTAGACCATTATGGCATGCGTTGCCGTGCCCGTCAATTCTGAGAGTAAAATGGTAGGAGTTACAAGAATACAAGGATGCATGCGTCTTGAGTTTTTAGTGCTTCAAATCATTCATTATTCTAAAGAAGGCCATGGAAAGGAGCCAATGGACCAAATCTAGCCATTTAGAACAAGTGATATAACACCAATAAATATATTGGCTAACATTAGATAATATATTGTTTTTCACATTGAACTCTCAAAGTAAAACACAAAAACATTGGTGAAATGACTTCTTTGGTATGTTCCACAACGATCATTTGTAGCAAGTTCAACATAAGCTTTGGGATAATGATATAGTATACAATATTCCTATTCCACAACCGATTTCAGTTCATTATAGGTTTCTTACATTACATAACTTCATAATGAACAAAAAGATTAGTGTTCTAGCCATGTTAAGACACTTTCGGGAATTCTGAACAAATTGGTATAAATCTAATTCCGAAATTTAAAGATTAAACGGTATAGCACAAAATTATGGCAGTACCATCTCCCCAAACTGCAACATCGTGTTATTAGCATATGTTTCAACCTACCAGAACAGTCTGAGAAGTCATACCACAAGAAATTTAACATAAACGGAAGGATGCGACCATAGTACTTCATGGTACATTCCAATTTCCCTCAACACAATTGTAAATCTGGTCAGTGACTGGAGCGGATGGACGCCGAGGAAGATATCCATGAGTCTTTCCTCTAGAACCTAACAAATGGCCATCATCATTACATATAACATGCAGTCAAGAATATAGCCATGAATAAAAAATTAATCAACCACACCATGGTGTAGTCGAGTTTGGAAGCACAATGGTATTTTTGTGCATAGATAACCTAAATACAAAATTTGCAAAAATGCAAACTTGAAAGACCATCCTAATATCCGAGTATGAACATCTTAGTGTTCCTTTCTTTTTTCTTTTCAAGAGCTTATTAATAACTTATGTTATGTACTCCTTGATCTTCCAACAATTAGCAAGTTTGTGCAAGTCAAAGCACCTTCTAGGGTCGGTGCTCTTGCAATGCATGAGCTGCAGATCACTTTAGTCTCCAAATTGACTCGGAAAAAATGTACAACAAAAATGAAGTAGCTTGATTAAAATAATCAAAGTTGAAATGAGGGCAGAACATCCACATAGAAGACTGAAGATAAGCACGTCTAATCATGGATTCTTGTTCACCTTAACCTGACAGCCAAAAGTGGCATGACAAGCTTGTATAACCTTACCAGCTTTAACTTTACTTGAATTGTAAATTTGTAATTAATGTCCTAAATTAGCACAAACTAAGGCTAGAAAAACATTAATATATTGGCATTTTAAAAGCTACACTAAAATGGTCATAACCAAATGAAATCGAATAGGAGATAACATACATTTTCTTATTTAAAAAGAACACTCAAACAAAGCTTTGAGTTATCTCTCTCATGAATACACAAACAGTGCTTAGTCTCACGGAACTTAGCAAGATAATCCGGCATAGTGTATTGCAGAATCCATTTAGAACTTTCCCTAGAGTAAGCATATCTGCACATGTATGTGTTCGAGAGAATCATTTTTCACTAAGAAATTTATTTCTGAGCAATATACACCATACACAATGCCGGAACTCAAAATGAGCAATATACACCATTTTTCTAGTAGATTCAACAGCCACATTGATAAGAAACTTCTAATTCAATTGTCATCTAATCATACTGAATCACACAGAGTAGCAGTCCGGTTGGTCTAAAACTCAAAAGGCGCACTACCTTGTTGTTAGTGTTCGCTAGTTATTAAGACAACAAAAAGTTGTGCTATTCAAAAATTAATAATTGGAGTCAGATGGTAGCGCGTAGACATTCAAGAAAAGGTAGATGTGCACAGATGAAAACATAAGTTCCAAGAAGGATGCTTGAATGCTACTCTGCAGTAAGTGAGAACTAAACCAGTAGAGCCGAGCTCAAATCCGCCGACCTAGAAACCTGCTGGACCAGGAGAAAGAACAACATTAATAAAGAATACTAAATTCGATACAGATAAAATTGGGGAGATGGGTGTGGGGATACTTGACGAAATAAGGAGTGGATGTGGGAAGGAATATTGCCACAGTCCATTCGGCCCAATTCATAGCAGATCTCGGAAATTGTTGCTAGAGCAGCGACCCAGTAACGTGAAGCGCTAGGTGGTAAAAAAAACTGCCCAAATGCTGGACCAGGACAAAATCTAACGGTTAGAAACTCCCAAAGCAGCAGATCCTACGATTAAACGGGCTAATGGCCTGGGAGGGCAGGATTGGTGCACAGTTATAATGTATCTAAATAACCTTTCTCCTAGTAGTGTTTGCTTACTGTTTGCACCCTAGCCACGACGATCTAGGATTATAGGGGGTGGCTTGGGCCTAAGGGCTCATTTGATTTATTCAAACCCCTCGAGACACCGCCAAATCCTCGTGTGCACAATGCATGGACCAAGCTAGCCCCGGGTAATCCACCAACGCATTTGACCGCCCTCCATCCATTGTTTTTTCGCCTCAATCCATGCTTTTCCATGAGGAAATAATCCATGTCGAAGGATGTCTCGGAGAAAACTCTCGACTCCGACTTCTCTCTCACATGATCTTCTCCACCTCCCTCTATTCCCCATCGCTCATAGAACCGCTTCCTCGAGTAGCTCCAGCGAGCTCCTTGTGTCTTCCCTTTGTGCATTTGCTGGCAGATTTTCCTTCCCTTTGAAATTATCTGAATCTTGCTTTCTAATTTTGAATTGTTTTGGTGGCACGGGTTTCCTTCCCTTGTTACCAAATGTGATAGAAACTTGTCTCGTGGTTGGTGGGGGCGTGGGGCCGTGAAATTCCCCATAGGGTTTGTGTGCCTGGACTTTCTTTACCTTGCTACCAAACAAAGCCTAAGGGCATGACCAACACTCCAACTTGGAGTGCCGCCCCATAGAAAAAGTTGCTGATGTGAAGAAGGGAGGGGAAAAAGCTAGTGCTCGCTGCTGGAATTTTATCTACTTATGGGCCAGCCCAATAATAATTTCATAAATTCCTAATAAATCCTAGAGGCCCACTTAGCCCATTCGTGAAAGGCAAGGGGCATGATGACCCACAACTGTAGGGGGTCGCAACAGTTTTCGAGGGTAAAGTATTCAACCCAAATTTATTGATTTGACACAAGGGGAGCCAAAGAATACTCTTAAGTATTAGCAGCTGAGTTGCCAATTCAACCACACCTGGAAACTTAGTATCTGCAGCAAGGTAATTTAGTAGCAAGGTAATATGGAGATAGCAGTAACAACAATAAAAGTAACGGTAGTGTTTTTGTAGTTTTTGTAATAGTAGCAGCGGAAAAGTAAATAAGCAACAAGCAATATGTGAAAAGCTCGTAGGCATTGGATCGGTGATGCGGAATTATGCCGGATGCAATTCATCATGTAAAAGTTATAACCTAGAGTGACACGGAACTAGCTCCATTTCATCAATGTAATGTAGGTATGTATTCCGAATATAATCATACGTGCTTATGGAAAAGAACTTGCATGACATCTTTTGTCCTACCCTCCCGTGGCAGCGGGGTCCTAGTGGAAACTAATGGATATTAAGGCCTCCTTTTAATAGAGTACCGGACCAAAGCATTAACACATAGTGAATACATGCACTCCTCAAACTACGGTCAACATCGGGAGTGGTCTCGATTATTGTCACTTCGGGGTTGCCGGGTCATAACACATAGTAGGTGACTATTGACTTGCAAGATAGGATCAATAACACAGATATATTCATGAAAACATAATAGGTTCAGATCTGAAATCATGACACTCGGGCCCTAGTGACAAGAATTAAGCATGGCAAAGTCATAGCAACATCAATCTTAGAACATAGTGGATACTAGGGATCAAACCCTAACAAAACTAACTCGATTACATGGTAAATCTCATCCAACCCATCACCGTCCAGCAAGCCTACAATGGGATTACTCATGCACGGCAGTGAGCATCATGGAATTGGTGATGGAGGAAGGCTGATGATGACGATGGCGACGATCTCCAAAATAATTTTCACAATAACTTGCATGTCTCATGTCTACTCATATCAATGGCATAATCAACTAGCGAGCAATAATAATAAACCTCGGATGACAACACTTTCTCAAAACAATCATAATATGATATAACAAGATGGTATCTCGCTAGCCCTTTCTGAGACCGCAAAACATAAAAGCAGAGCACCTTTAAAGATCAAGGGTTGACTAGACATTGTAATTCATGGTAAAAGAGATCCAGTCACAATCATACTCAATGCAAATTAATAGTAATACATTCAAATGAGAGAGGTGCTCTCCAACTGGTGCTCTTTTATAAGAGGATGATGACTCAGCATAAAAGTAAATAGATAGGCCCTTCGCAGAGGGAAGAATGGATTTGTAGAGGTGCGAGAGCTCGGTTTTCAAATAGAGATGAATAACATTTTGAGCGGTATACTCTCACTATCAACGTAGCAACCAAGAATCTCGATAACTTCCATGCTACATACATTATAGGCGGTTCCCAAACATAATGGTAAAGTTTATACTCCCCCAACCACCAACGAGCACACTCCACGGCTGGCCCAAAACAACGGGTACCGTCCAAACCAGCAACAACCTTGGGGGAGTTTTGTTTAATTATTATGATTAGAGCATGGGACTGGGCATCCCGGTTACCAGCCATTTTCTCATGAATGATGAGCGGAGTCCACTCATCATGAAAATAACCCACCTAGCATGGAAGATATAGACAGCCCTAGTTGATACATGAGTTGTTCGAGCATACAAAACAGAATTTTATTTGAAGGTTTAGAGTTTGGCACATACAAATTTAGTTGGAACGGGAGGTAAATACCGCATATCGGAAGGTTTGGTGGACTCATTGGAATACCTTTGGGGTTTATAGAAGTGGATGCACAAGCAGTATTCCCTCTTAGTACAGGTGAAGGCTAGAAAGAGACTGGGAAGCGACCAGCTAAAGAGCGACAACAGTCATGAACATGCATTAAAATTAATGAACAATGAATGCAAGCATGAGTAGGATATAAATCACCATGAACATAAATATCATGGAGGCTATGTTGATTTTGTTTCAACTACATGCATGAACATGAGCCAAGTCAGACCACTTGAATCATTCAAAGGAGGGTGTCACCCTATCATATCACATCACAACCATTTTAATATCATGTTGGCACGCAAGATAGACCATTATAAACTCCTAGCTAATTAAGCATGTCATAAGCAGCTATGATCTCTAATTGTCATTGCAAGCATGTTTCATTCATAACAAGCTCAATCAGGAACGATGAACTATCATATTTACAAAAACAAGAGAGGTCGAGTTCATACCAGCTTTTCTCATCCCCAAGCTTAATTCATGCTCGTCCTCGAGTAGGTAAATGATAAAAACATAATTTTTGATGTGGAATGCTAACCAACATAATTCTCAATGTAATTTTCTTTATTGTGGCATGAATGTTCAGATCCGAAAGATTCAAGACAAAAGTCCATATTTACATAAGAGTAATATTACTTCAAGCATACTAACAAAGCAATCATGTCTTCTCAAAATAACATGCCAAAGAAAGCTATCCCTACAAAGTCATGTAGTCTGGCTATGCTCTATCTTCATCACAAAAAATATTTAAATCATGCACAACCCCGGTTTCAGCCAAGCAATTGTTTCACACTTTAGTTTTTTCAAACCTTTCAACTTTCACGCAATACATGAGCGTGAGCCATGGATATAGCACTATGTGGAATATAGTGGTGGTTGTGGAGAAGACAAAAAGAGGAAGATAGTCTCACATCAACTAGGCGTATCAATGGGCTATGGATATGCCCATCAATAGATATCAATGTGAGTGAGTAGGGATTGCCATGCAACAGATGCACTAGAGCTAGTGTATGAAAGCTCAACAAAAGAAACTAAGTGGGTGTGCATCCAACTTGCTTGCTCACGAAGACCTAGGGCATTTGAGGAAGCCCATCATTGGAATATACAAGCCAAGTTCAATAATGAAAATTCCCACTAGTATATGAAAGTGACAAAACAAGAGACTCTCTATCATGAAGATCATGGTGCTATTTTGAAGCACAAGTGTGGAAAAAGGATAGTAGCATTGCCCCTTCTCTCTTTTTCTCTCATTTTTTCCTTTTGTTTTCTTTAGGCATTTTCTCTTATTTTTTTATGGCCTCCCTTTTGTTTCCTATTTTTTCTTACGTCCGGAGTCTCATCCCGACTTGTGGGGGAATCATAGTCCACATCATCCTTTCCTCACTGGAAGAATGCTCTAGTAATGAAGATCATCACACTTTTATTTACTTACAACTCGAAGCTAGAATATAATATGACTCTATGTGAATGACAATGACGAAGCGTGTCATATGAATGGAACGGTGGAAAGTTGCATGGCAATATATCTCGGAATGGCTATGGAAATGCCATGATAGGTAGGTATGGTGGTTGTTTTGAGGAAGGTATATGGTGGGTGTATGGTACCGACGAAAGTTGCGCGATACAAGAGAGGCTAGCAATGGTGGAAGGGTGGGAGTGTGTATAATCCATGGACTCAACATTAGTCATAAAGAACTCATATACTTATTGCAAAAATCTACGAGTTATCAAAACAAAGTATTCAACACATGCTCCTAGGGGAAGGGTTGGTAGGAGTTAACCATCGCGCGATCCCGACCTCCACACAAAGGATGACACTCAATAAATAAATCATGCTCCAACTTCATCACATAACGGTTCGCCATACGTGCATGCTACGAGAATCACAAACTTTAACACAAGTGATTCTCAAATTCACAATTACTCCACTAGCATGACTCTAATATCACCATCCTCATATCTCAAAACAATCATCAAGTATCAAACTTCTCATCATATTCAATGCACTTTTTTATGAATTTTTTTCTATACCCATCTTGGATGCCTATCATATTAGGACTAGTTTTATAACCAAAGCACATTACCATGATGTTCTAAGAGACTCTCAAAAAGATATAAGTTAAGCATGAGAGATCGTAATTTCAACAAAATAAAACCACCACCGTGCTCTAAAAGATATAAGTGAAGCACTAGAGCAAAATTATCTAGCTCAAAAGATATAAGTGAAGCACATAGAGTATTCTAATAAATTCCAAATCATGTGTATCTATCTCAAAAGGTGTGTCCAGCAAGGATGATTGTGGCAAACTAAAAAGCAAAGACTCAAATCATACATGACGCTCCAAGCAAAACACATATCATGTGGTGAATAAAAATATAGTCTCAGACGAAGACGAAAGAGGGGATGCCTTCCCGGGGCATCCCCAATCTTAGGCTTTTGGTTGTCCTAGAATTTTATCTTGGGGTGTCTTTGGCATCCCCATGCTTAGGCTCTTGCCACTCTTTGTTCCATAGTCCATCAAATCCTTACCCAAAACTTGAAAACTTCATAACACAAAACTTAGCCAAAAATCTCGTGAGCTCCGTTAGTATAAGAAAACAAACTACTACTCAAAGGTACTATAGTGAACTCATTATTTGTTTATATTGGTGTTAAACCTACTGTATTCCAACTTCTCTATGATTCATACCCCCCGATACTACTCATAGATTCATCAAAATAAGCAAACAACACATAGAAAACAGAATCTGTCAAAAACAGAACAGTCTGTAGAAATCTGTAACTTTCGAATACTTCTGTAACTCTAAAAAAATGGAAATAAATTGGTGGAAATGAGGAATTTTTCTATTAATCATCTGCAAAAAGAATCAACTAAAAATCACTCTCCAGTAAAAAATGTAGCTAATCTCGTGAGCGCTAAAGTTTCTATTTTTCACAGCATGATTGCATAAACTTCACACAAGTCTTCCCAAAGGTTCTACTTGGCACAACCACTAATTAAAACACAAAACCACATCTAAAGAGAAGCTAGATGCAATATTTATTCCTAAACAGAAGCAAAAGCAAAGAAAATAAAATTGGGCTGCCTCCCAACAAGCGATATCGTTTAACGCCCCTAGCTAGGCACGATGATTTCAATGATGCTCGCATAAAAGATAAGAATTGAAACATAAAGAGAGCATCATGAAGAATATAACTAGCACATTCAAGCCTAACCCACTTCCTATGCATAGGGATTTTGTGAGCAAACAACTTTTGGGAACAATAATCAACTAGCATAGGAAGGGAAAACAAGCATAACTTCAAAACTTTAAGCACATAGAGAGGAAACTTGATATTATTGCAATTCCTACAAGCATATGTTCCTCCCTCATAATAATTTTCAGTAGCCTCATGAATGAATTCAACAATATAACCATCACATAAAGCATTCTTTTCATGATCCCCAAGCTTGTAAATTTTATTACTCTCCACATAAGCAAAATTCTTCTCATTCGGAATAGTGGGAGTATCATAAGAGACTTGAATACTATAGATTGATTCCACATTAAAAGAGTAATCTTTAGAAAAAGGGTAATCACAATCATGACAAGTTTGATAAATATAACAATCACTACTTTTTATAGCATAAGTGTCATCACAATAATCATCATAAATAGGAGGCATGCTTTCATCATAATAGATTTGCATATCAAGACTTGGGAGGCTAAAAATACCGTCTTCATCAAGCGTAGCATCCCCAAGCTTGGGACAAACATTAATTGCAGCAAATAAATTCTCAAACATGTCATTCTCATCAAACATAGCATCCCCAAGCTTGGGTCCTTTCATGTCAGAAGCATAATCACTCTCATCATTAATAGTATGGATAGCACCGATAGTATAGCAATTATCATCATCACAATGAGTAATAGGAGCAACATCATTTGGGAGGGATACCTTTTTATCTTTGCTTCTCCGTCTTTTCTTTTTCTTCTTCGCATTAGGTTTGTGATTAATCTTCTTTTTGGAGCTCCTTATTAATGAGATTGGTTGAATAGAAGGCTCCTCCTCGTTACCTGATTCATCATAAGAAAGAATAGGAAGATATTGGGAATCTCTTCCCTTTAATTAGTATTCTCTTCATCTCCTATTTGTTTTATTGTCTTTAGGTAATTGGCAATATAAGGATTTTCAATGCAATTCACCGCACAATACATATAAATTTCCTCTAGATCAAAATCAAGAAGTTTATCAAGGGCAAATTCTGGAAGATGCTTAGTTCTATGTTTGATTTCTTCATAACCCAAAAGCAAGCTAAGTTCATTATGATGTGCAAGGAAAATCAAGTCATCACAATTTTTGCACACGATTCGATCATGAAACAATTTGCATTGGAGAGTTGAATGGCCACGTTCAATGCAGAGTTCACAAGTACGGCTAAGACATATTAAATTTCCAGCACAATCAACTAGCCTCTCTAGCAACTATGTCTCTTGCAAAATCTAACTTCCCTATTTGGTACGTACTTGCAAACTCTATGCACTCCACAAAAATCGACATGCTTATATGAGATATTTTCATCATGACTAGTGCAATCATCATTATCACCATGGATATTCAAAGGATTCACACTAACAACATTGCAATCATGCTCATCATTCAAAGATTTAGTGCCAAACAATTTAATGCATTCTTCTTCTAGTACTTGGGCACAATTTTCCTTTCAATCATTTTCACGAAAGATATTAAAAAGGTGAAGCATATGAGGTAACCTTAATTCCATTTTTTGTAGTTTTCTTTTATAAACTAAACTAGTAAAACAAGAAACTAAAAGATTTGATTGCAAGATCTAAAGATATACCTTCAAGCACTCACCTCCCCGGCAACGGCGCCAGAAAAGAGCTTGATGTCTACTACACAACCTTCTTCTTGTAGACGTTGTTGGGCCTCCAAGTGCAGAGGTTTGTAGGACAGTAGCAAATTTCCGTCAAGTGGATGACCTAAGGTTTATCAATCCGTGGGAGGCGTAGGATGAAGATGTCTCTCTCTAGCAACCCTGCAACCAAATAACAAAGAGTCTCTTGTGTCCCCAACACACCCAATACAATGGTAAATTGTATAGGTGCACTAGTTCGGCGAAGAGATGGTGATACAAGTGCAATATGGATGGTAGATATAGGTTTTTGTAATAAGAAAATATAAAAACATCAAGGTAGCAAGTGGTAAAAGTGAGCATAAATGGTGTTGCAATGATATGAAACAAGGCCTAGGGTTCATACTTTCACTAGTGCAAGTTCTCTCAACAATAATAACATAACTGGATCATATTACTAGCCCTCAACATGCAACAAAGAGTCAGTCCAAAGTAACTAATAGCGGGAACAAATGAAGAGATTATGGTAGGGTACGAAACCACCTCAAAGTTATTCTTTCTGATCGATCTATTCAAGAGTCCGTAGTAAAATAACACGAAGCTATTCTTTCTGTTCGATCTATCATAGAGTTCGTACTAGAATAACACCTTAAGACACAAATCAATCAAAACCCTAATGTCACCTAGATACTCCATTGTCACCTAGAGTATCCGTGGGTATGATTATACGATATGCATCACACAATCTCAGATTCATCTATTCAGCCAACACAAAATACTTGAAAGAGTGCCCCAAAGTTTCTACCAGAGAGTCAAGACAAAAATGTGTGCCAACCCCTATGCATAGATTCCCAAGGCCACGGAACCCGCAAGTTGATCACCAAAACATACATCAAGTGAATCAATAGAAGACCCCATTATGACCATGGGTATCCCACGCAAGACATACATCAAGTGTTCTAAAATCCTTAAAGACTCAATCCGATAAGATAACTTTAAAGGGAAAACTCAGTCCATTACAAGAGCGTAGAGGGGGAGAAGCATCATAAGATCCAACTATAATAGCAAAGCTCACGATACATCAAGTTCGTGCCATCTCAGGAACACGAGAGAGAGAGAGAGAGAGAGAGAGAGAGAGAGAGAGAGATCAAACACATAGCTACTGGTACATACCCTCAGCCCCGAGGGTGAACTACTCCCCCACGTCATGGAGAGCGCCGAGATGATGAAGATGGTCACTGGAGAGGGATTCCCCCCTCTGGCAGGGTGCCAGAACGGGTCTAGATTGGTTTTAGGTGGCTACAAAGGCTTTCGACGGCGGAACTCCCGATCTAGGTTATTTTTCGGAGGTTTCAATATATATATGAGGTGTTGGAGTCGGGACAAGTAAAGGAGGTCTCCGGGCTGTCCACGAGGCAGGGAGCGCGTCCAGTAGGGGGGCATGCCCCCTACCCTCGTGGGCAGCCCGTGGACCTTCTGGCCCCCTCCAACACTTTTTGGGCTTCTACTGGTCCAAAAACAGCCTCCGTTGAATTTCAGGTCAATTGGGCTCCGTTTGATATTCCTTTTCTGCGATACCCTAAAACAGGAGAAAAACAGAAACTGTCACTAGGCTCTGGGTTAATAGGTTAGTCCCAAAAATCATATAAAAGTGTATATAAAAGCCCATAAAACATCCTAGAAGGACAATATAATAGCATGGAACAATCAAAAATTATAGATACGTTGGAGACATATCACTCACGTCACGTGAACCTCGCGAGGTGCACCTTGCATAGATATCTCTGCTCCTCGGGAGCCAGCCTAGAGAGACTGCCCCCAGGGAGGTCTTGTTGTCGCCCACCTCGCGAGGCTTGGCCCCTCGTGAGGGTCTTGAGTTGCGGTTGTTGAAGTTGGGCCGTACCAGGCCGCTGATGGAGCCATGTCACGGGCCGCAGGCAGGCAAGCCTGGGTACCCCCATTCCCAAGACGCCGACATTAGCCACCGAGCCCAAGGCGCGCTCGGACTTGGCTTCGAGGCGAAGCCAAAGGGGCAAGGGTGAAGCACCACGGGCCCCAAACACCTGCGGCCTTGGTCGACGCATGGCGACTTGATTGGACGTGGGCGTCTCCGCTTCCCCATGCTGCCTCGACAACTGCCCGACTTGACGAGGCCCTGCTGCATGCACAGAAAAACCATCATTACGTGAGATCGTGGAGGCCGACGGTTGGCCTCTTCCATGCTATAAATGGGTAGGGGTGAAGCCCCAATTTCCCATCTCCTTCTTATTCTTGTCGCCCTCCTCCTCTTCTTCCTCCTTGCCGCTCCGATTTGTCATGACACACATGGCGCCGATAAGGAGATTCTCTGCTACTGAAAAAGGAAAGACTCCCTGTGTAGGGGAAGAACCGCTACCGGCGAAGAAGAGGTTCAGCCGCCCCCATGGCACTGACGAGAGGCGGGAAGTGATGAGGCCTTGGTGCGAGCGGCCTCCTCATGGCTACCCGATGCCCGTGCCGCTTGCGTCGTGGTCGAGGTCCTTCTGCTGGGGCCGCTAGGGCTGCCGGCCCTCGAACTCACGCCGAGGGCTCCTCGCGCGAGTTCGTGGTGTGGACAGCGCTGCCACCATCTTCTTGGATCCGGGTCCTGAGGTTCTTCGCCGAGCTGATGCCGACGAGGGGTCCTGCCAAACTGTGGTTGCAGCACGCTGGGTGCTGCAGCCAAGCTTCGGAGACGGAGGTTGGGGTTGTCCCCCCGGCCGGTGTCTTCATGACTCGAGGATGGGGTGAAGTCACCCGCGTGTGTCGTCCTGATGGAGCCTCCGTCACCCACTTCGAGTTCGACGGCGCCTCCATGTCTTTCTTCAAGGTCTTCGACGAGGAAGGGCGTCGCCAGGAGTGTTGCTCTGGTGGGAGCCGCCAAGGAGGCACAACGACTGGCGCCATGCCTGCTCTCGGTCCCGCCATCAGCTCTCCTAGCAACTGCGATGGCCCTTGGGAGTCTAGCAGCTCTCCCGAGCCTGACAAGTCTCCGGAGATGAGCGACGACAGCTACGCGTCTCCAAGATCATGTCGCGCCCGGAGCGCGGCAGCTGGACGAGCTCGTCGCTGATGGTGACTTGAGCGGGGTTGGAGACGGCCACTCGTGGCCCACTGTTGATGATGGCGTCGGCGGTGGCAGCCGTAGTTAGGGTCTCCCGGAATCTGATATGCCACCATCTTCGGAGAAGAGGGTGAACAAGGGGGAGGTCCGATCTTCACGGCGTAGGATCGATAAGTGGATGGGGATAACTAGCTGCAAGCAGGCGGAAAATAGAAAATAAGAGATTATGACCCGACGAGGAGGATGCTCACCGAAGCTTACAATCCGAACATTCGCCGATCCACAACCCGCAATACTACCCCACACAACCACGCTCGTAAGTCTTGGAGCACGGGATAGGTGCAAGCCACAAGGGAAACCATGAACACTAACCCACACAACACGATCTAGTCGTGGAGCATGAATTAGGAGCAATTTCTCAAGGAATCACGAGAATAAGGGTAACAAGATCTCTCCAATCTCAGGAGGAGTCTATGTCTTTGGTCTTTGATAAAAATGGCAAAAAGTCCCCAACGAAGGGAAGAGCTAGCCTTTTATAATTGGGACACCCCCCTAGATAGGTGTGAAATAAAACTAGCCTTGGGAACCGGCTTAGGTGTGAAAGAGAACCAGCTTTGGTTTGACTAAAAGGCTTAGAGACTTAATGAGGTAGCTTCTGGAAAACTCTTGTTGGAGGTAGTTGGCAGTTCCCGACCAAACATTGTTCACTGGGGTCGAACAATGTTTCCTTCAGCAGAAACCTTGAGTTCTGGGAACCTTTCGCAAGTCGGGATATCCAAACTCGTGCAAAACATTGTTTCGTTAGAATCGGAATAATGTTTCTTCACCAGACAACTCTTTTCTTCATGGATTCCTAACTTGCACGGACTGAAATGTGTTTGGCCTTCTTCAATATCGCACCTGAGTTCAACCAACAACAAAGGAGGTGAAGGTACAACCATGTTTTCAAGGTCAAATGATAGGCTTAAGTTAGCGTTCACCTGATCATGTATTTGCATTGCGCGACTTCTTGTGATTGGACCATTGATGATTGGTGGTGTGGTGCCCATGGTTGGAATGTCCTCATCGTCCTCCCCCTCTTGAGAAGGAGTCGTCTTCGACTCTAAAGGCCCAAAGTATGGGGAAATATCAGAGACGTTGAAGGTTGGGCTAACACCATATTATTCTGAAAGATCGATCTTATAAGCATTGTCATTGATTTGCTCGAGCACCACGAATGGTCCATCACCGCGTGGCTGCAACTTGCACTTGCGTTTCTTAGGAAAACGGTCCTTCCGAAGGTGTACCCATATCAAACCGCCTTGCTCGAACACCAGCTTCTTCCTGGCCTTGTTGACCCGCTTCGTATATTGTTCAGCCATTTTCTCAATGTTCTCCTTTGCCTGGCCATGAAGTTTCTTGACGAAATCAGCACACTTACTTGCATTAAGGCTGGTTCGTTCCTGCAGTGGTAAAGGCAAAATATCGATGGGAGCAATAGGTTTGAATTCATAAACAAGTTCAAATGGGCAAAATTTAGTGGTCGAATGTACTGCCCTGTTATACGCGAACTCCACATGAGGTAGGCACTCTTCCCACATCCTCAAATTCTTCTTGAGGACTGCTCGTAGCATCATGGACAACGTTCGGTTGACAACTTCAGTTTGTCCATCAGTTTGTGGGTGGCAAGTCGTGGAAAATAGTAGCTTGGTGCCAAGTTTTCCCCACAAGGTCTTCCAAAAGTAGCTCAGAAATTTGGTGTTGCGGTCTGACACAATCGTGCGTGGAACTCCATGTAGCCGCACAACTTCCCTGAAAAACATATTATCAATGTGTGAAACATCATCGCTCTTATGACATGGGATAAAATGTGCCATTTTGCTAAAACGATCAACTACCACAAACACCGAGTCACTCCCCCTCTTAGTCCATGGTAAACCAAGAACAAAATCCATAGAAATATCTTCCCATGGAGTATTTGGCGTAGATAGAGGAGTATGTAAACCATGAGGATTCAAACGGGACTTAGCTTTGTGGCAAATCTCGCATCTCATCACGTAGCGTTCTACGTCACGTCTCATGCGCAGCCAAAAGAAGTGATCAACAAGCACACTTTCAGTTTTCTTGGCTCCAAAATATCCCATGAGACCACCAGCGTGAGCCTCCTGCAAGAGCAACAAATGAACAGAACAATCTGGGATGCACAATTTGTTAGCTCGAAATAGAAATCCATCCTGCAAATGAAACTTCTCCCATCCCTTTCCCTTGTCACACTTTGAAAATGGTTCAGCAAAGTATGAGTCCTTAGCATAGAATTATTTGATGCTTTCTAAACAAAGGATTTTAACATCAAGTTGGGAAAGTAAAATGTGACGCCTAGACAATGCGTCGGCAACAATGTTATCCTTCCCTTTCTTGTACTTGAAAATATAAGGAAAAGACTCTATGAACTCACTCCATTTTGCATGTCTACGGTTTAGTTTGAGTTGGCCCTTTAGATGTTTTAAAGATTCATGGTCAGAATGTATTACAAATTCTTTTGGCCACAAGTAATGTTGCCATGGTTCCAAAGATCGAACAAGTGCATACAATTCTTTATCATAGACGGAATAATTAAGAGTTGGACCATTAAGCTTCTCACTAAAGTAGGCAATGGGTTTACCTTCTTGCATCAGAACTCCACCAATTCCAACACCACTTGCATCACATTCAATCTCAAATGTCTTACCAAAATCAGGAAGTGAAAGCAATGGGGCTGATGTCAATCTCATCTTCAGTTCTTGGAAGGACTTGTCTTGGGCGTCACCCCATTGGAATGCAGTGTCTTTCTTTGTTAACTCATTCATGGGTGCAGCAATGGTGCTGAAATCCTTCACGAACCGGTGGTAAAAACCTTCAAGTCCGAGGAAGCTACGTACTTGGCTCACATTTTGTGGAGGCATCCACTCACGAATAGCCTTGATCTTCTCATCATCGACCTCCACACCTTTTGCTGAAACAACAAAGCCAAGAAACACAACCTTGTTTGTGCAAAATGTGCACTTTTCCACATTAGCGTACAACTTTTACTCACATAGGACAACAAGCACACATTTTATATGTTCAACATGATCCTCCAACGTTTTGCTATAAATCAATATGTCATCAAAGTAAACCACTACAAACTTGCCAATGTAGGACCTAAGCACATGATTCATCAATCGCATGAAAGTACTAGGTGCATTTGTTAATCCAAAAGGCATAACCAACCATTCATACAAGCCAAATTTTGTCTTGAATGCAGTTTTCCATTCGTCACCCTCTTTCATTCTTATTTGGTGGTATCCACTTCGCAAATCAATTTTGGAAAATATGGTGGAGCCACGAAGTTCATCAAGCATGTCATCGAGTCTAGGAATAGGGTGCTGATATCTTACAGTTATGTTGTTAATGGATCGACAATCAGTGCACATGTGCATAGTACCGTCTTTCTTTTGAACTAAAAGAATGGGAACAGCACAAGGAGAAAGACTTTCCCTTACATACCATTTGTTAAGAAGATCTTCTACTTGCCTTTGAATTTCCTTCGTCTCCGCTGGGTTTGCTCGGTACGGTGGTCGGTTTGGTAGTGGGGCACCCGGAACCAAGTCGATTTGGTGTTCAATGCCCCACTTCGGTGGCAAACCTGGTGGCACCTCCTTGGGAAACACATCCTCATACTCCTACAAAAGATCAAAAACAACACGAGGAAGAGTGGAGGGTAATTCGTTAGCAGCCAATAAAGTTTCCTTGTACATGAGTACAAAGAATGGAGTATTAGGTTCTCTCAATTCCCACATATCCCTTTTCCTAGCCATCATAACTAATCTCTGTTTTTCCCGGGGCTTGGTCATATTTGGCTGTGGAGCTTTTGGCTGTGGAAACACTCCCTCACTATGTTGGTGGCTCACTCGTGGTGTATGATCACTCTCTCCCTTTTTATTTCCTTTCCTTTTCATCTCATCAAGATAGACTTCCTCGGGTGTCATGGGCAGCCAAGTGAACTTTTCTCCTCTATGGACAAAACATAAGCGATTCACACGTCCGCCAATTTGCACATCACGGTCATGCAACCACGGTCGTCCAAGAAGCAAGTGACAAGCGTGCATCGGCACCACATCACACTCAACATCATCATGATATGTCCCTACTGAAATTGGTATTCGCATGCTGCTACTCACTTTAATTGCGCCACAATCATTCAACCATTGCATGCGGTATGGTTATTGGTGACGTTTTGTTCGTAGTTGAAGCTTCTCAACCATCTTCGTGCTTGCAATATTGTTGCAGCTACCACTATCAACAATCACTCGACATATCTTTGAGTTGATAAGGCAACGAGTGTGAAAAAGATTATGCCGTTGACCCTTTTCCTCCTCCACAACCTGGGCATTAAGTGAACGACATACAACCAAAGCTTCACCATTGAGTTCTTCATGAGATAAAATAGTTCCTCCTGCTTCCCAATCGTGCTACTCTTCCACTTCGTCATTGCCACCTTCAGGGTCACTTTCAGACTCCCATTCACCTCATTCATTGAGGATCATAGTTCTTTTGCTCGGACATTCCAAAGAAATGTGACCTCTTCCTTTACATTTGTGGCATTGGATGCCGCTGCTACGTGTAGAACTCTTTTCTACAGGTGGAGTGGAAGATACTCCTACTGTAGGTGATGGCATCTTATCTTGATTGCGAACAGCAGGCGAGGAAGTCGTCGAGGCATGTGGTGCACCCTCAAACCGAGAACCATATGGCTGTTGTGTTCGCTGCCATGAGGATGTGGTGGCGCGGCCTTGGAAAGCACGAGTACGACCATTACGCATATTCTTCTTCTCAACTCGTATGGCTTGATGTACCACATCTTGTAGTGTATCATAAGGAAACATCTCTACAAAGTCTGATATTTCATCATTCAGCCCATGTAAAAATCTTGCCATCTTTGCCTCATCACTTTAACGGGTTCTTGTTCGAATTAGCAGCACCTCCATCTCTTTATAGTACTCCTCAACGGCGTGGGGCCCTTGAGTGAGCTCCTGCAATCTCTTGTACATTTGCCTCTCATAGTATGATGGAACAAAACGGCGCCTCATGACTTGCTTCATCAAAGTCCAGCTGCAGATATAATTATTGCCCAATAGCAATCGATCGTCTTGCAGCTGATTCCACCATGTAAGAGCATAAACAGAGAACTCCATAACAGCAAGATCAACTCTCTTGGCTTCAAAAAACCCATGGATGCAAAAGATTTGATCACACTTCTCCTCCCACTCAATATATGCATCTGGATCCTCTTTTCCAGTGAATGATGGCACATGCAGCTTCACTCTCGCTTGGTTGTCACGGTCATCTTGATCACGATGGTTATAATGATGACCATTGCAACCAAAAACAGCACCATGATGTGGCGGGGAGTAGGGTGCATAGTCTCCCATGCCTTCATCTTCGTCACCATGCTTGAAGAGATCTTCATGAGAGATGTCATCACCATCATGTGCAGCTCGTCACCGGTGATCAGCAGCAAACCCGCGGGGGTCATGGCCTCGCCCGCGAGCTTCTCCTCCATGCAGCCCACCCTTGTGAGGGGCGGAAAATTCTCCACGCCTCCGTTGAGCCCCAACAGCAGGGGCGTCGTGGGCAACAGCTCCTGCCGCTCTTCCACGACCATCGTGGCGATCCTCGTTTTCTTGACGTCGTCGGTTCTCAGCGGCCAGCGAGGCAGCGGGGTTGTGATGATGTTGATCCCCATTATCCGCGATAGGAAGACGGCCTCCGAACATACTTCGCATAGCTGCAGCTATACTCTCCTCAATCATTTCACCAAGTGACGCGCGAGTTTTGGGAGTTCATCTTCCATATGTTGATGTCCATGTACACTCGAGTTGGATCGTGTCATGTTAACTCTCGGAAACAAGTGGACAAAAGAAAAAAATATGTGGAAAACACTCAGCTCACCTTCTTGCTTACCCAAATTCTAATGATTCCTTGACGGCTGTGCGGTGGTAGAAAATCAGGAGTGGATGGGCGAATGAAAGGAAGGAAGCTGACGGTTTCTAGGTGGATCTTGGTGGGGTAAAAATGGGGAGATCCAATCGATGCAAACCAAATAACCAAGAATTTTGTTTAAGATCTTTGCACCATGTTTGAGCTGCAACACTTGCCACTGCAACTTCTGAAATTTCTCACCCAACTGAATAAGATTGCACACTTGTTCAACACTTTCTCTTCTTTTTCTGCTCTTTTTTTTTGCAACACAATAGATCCAACAACAAGACTCGAAGAAAACAACAGCAACTTTGGATCGATTTTGGTGCCAACACAAAGAGGAAAGCAAACAACTAGATCTCAGCAAACAAAGGCTTGGATTCTTTTTGTGGCTTTTCTGGCATTGGACTTTAGGACGGGGAAAAACCAAACTAAAAAGGGTAGATCTAGCAACAAAGATACAGATCCTACCGTATAAACCTTGCTTTGAATACCAGATGATATGCCACTGTCTTCCGAGAAGAGGGTGAACAAGGGGGAGGTCCGATCTTCACGGCGTAGAATCGATAAGTGGATGGGGATAACTAGTTGCAAGCAGCCGGAAAATATAAAATAAGAGATTATGACCCGACGAGGAGGATGCTCACCGAAGCTTACAATCTGAACATTCGCCGATCCACAACCCGCAATACTACCCCACACAACCACGCTCGTAAGTCGTGGAGCATGGGATAGGTGCAATCCGCTAGGGAAACCACGAACACTAACCCACACAACACGATCTAGTCGTGGAGCACGAATTAGGAGCAATTTCTCAAGGAATCACGAGAATAAGGGTAACAAGATCTCTCCAATCTCAGAAGGAGTCTATGTCTTTGGTCTTTGATAGAAATGGCAAAAGTCCCCAATGAAGGGAAGAGCTAGCCTTTTTATAATCGGGACACCCCCCTAGATAGGTGTGAAATAAACCTAGCCTTGGGAACCAGCTTAGGTGTGAAAGAGAACCAGCTTTGGTTTGACTAAAAGGCTTAGAGACTTAATGAGGTAGCTTCTGGAAAACTCTTGTTGGAGGTAGTTGGCAGTTCCCGACCAAACATTGTTCACTAGGGTCGAATAATGTTTCCTTCGGTAGAAAACTCATGTTCTGGGAACCTTTCGCAAGTCGAGATATCCAAACTCGTGCAAAACATTGTTTCGTCAGAATCGAAACAATGTTTCTTCAGCAGACAACTCTTTTCTTCATGGATTCCTAACTTTGTTTCTTCGCCATAAAACATTGTTTTGCGCGGACTGAAATGTGTTTGGCCTTCTTCAGTATCGCACCTGAGTTCAACCAACAACAAAGGAGGTGAAGGTACAACCATGTTTTCAAGCTCAAATGATAGACTTAAGTTAGCGTTCACCTGATCATGTATTTGCATTGCACGACTTCTTGTGATTGGACCATTGATGATTGGTGGTGTGGTGCCCATCGTTGGGATGTCCTCATTAGAATCTCCTTCTTTTGCTCCCTGCGAGGAATCAGAGCGAACCCCGTGGGGGCGTGTAAAGAACATGTGATGCTTTTGCTCCGATGCCTATTATTCTTGCTATAAAACCATGTTTGCAAGTCTTGCTTCGGAAGTGTCCCTCCTTTTTATCCTTTCAGTAGCTTTGTGTTCTATGTCGGCACGTCCCAGTCCCAAGGCAAGCTTCAGTCGTCACTGGTATGCCAGGTCACGATGCCGTGATCAAGGCCATGAGGTGAGCGGCCCGGGGTCCAGTAAGAGCTCCTGAGGCGCGATGCTCAAGAGGCCCCCCTTGGCATGCAAGCAGCTTCCGGAGGCTAAAAAGGGAGGCGACTTTGCCGGAGCAGGACTACGGAAACCAAACTTGTCGGGTAGTGGCAGCGTGCTGATTTGGATGCATGACTTATCTTGATGGTGTCCTGAGGCGATTCTCCACGCGGTGCACCTGATCTGCTCATGCAGCAGCGCGGCTGAGCTTTCGTGATTCCATTCCCGCTTGCTTTAGCGTTCTGCGTTGGCAGAGCCCGGCCCCGCGCATACCTCAGCCGCCGCTGGCTCATCCAGATCGCCAGGACGAGACCAGGGGTGAGGGGCTACGTGAACAGTTAGGCTCCTGAGGGGTGATGCTCAGGAGTCCCCCTTGACGTGCGAACAACCCTTGGGAAGTAAATGTTGGACTAGGCCTTGGTATTTTGCGTCGGCAAGGCCCGACCCCGCGCATACCTCAGCCGCCACTGGCTCGTCTGGATCGCCAGGACGAGACCAGGGGTGAGGGGCTACGTGACCAGTTAGGCTCATGAGTCGCGATGCTCAGGAGCCCCCTTGACGTGTGAACAGCCCTCGGGAAAGAAATGCTGAACTAGGCCTTGGTGTTCTGCGTTGGCAGGGCCCGGCCCCGCGCATACCTCAGCCGCCGCTGGCTCGTCCGGATCGCCAGGACGAGATCAGGGAGTGAGGGGCTACGTGGCCAGTTAGGCCCCTGAGACGCGATGCTCAGGGGTCCCCCTTGACGTACGAACAGACCCGCATACCTGTTTGGTGGGGCGTACGCTAGGCATGACCTGTGCATGCCCCCCGTGCCCAGCCCCCATGCACGGCTCTCTCGAGGGGAGGCGTTGCAACGAGGCCAGGCAGCGAGCGTGTCAGCTCCCCGAGGTTGATGTGGCCAAGGGTCCGCCCTCGATCGTTTATCACCAGTGCGGAGCATGGCGCTTCCGCACTTGCACGGGCATAGCCACTCGTCGACTGTGTCGACTGCCAGCACGGAGCATGGTGCTTCCACTGGTGCGTGGGTGAGGACTCCCTCTGAGTGGAACCCCCGGGGCGTGTACATCCCCGCCCTGACACGTGGCTTGCACAGCAGGGCTGACGAGGTGTGTTTGGGCACCCGTGAGCCAGCGCGGGAATCACGAGGCCCTACCTCAAGGCGGGTTGCGCCTGGTCTTGATCCTTGGTAGCCGCGGGAGGTCCTGCGAGATGGTTAGGCAACCTACGCCGAATGAATTTCCTAAGGCAATCACATGAGAAGGCCAGACACCAACGGCCCCAGGAGGTGACGTGAACGGGGCCGGCCTGCTAGACAGAGCTCAGTCGTTGGATTTATCGACGCTGCAGGGACGGACCCGAGCATAGACGCCGTGCCCAGACTTCTCATGCGAAAAATCCTGAAGAAAGGCAAACGACGCTCAGCTCCCGTGGTGGAGGGGCACCGAGGTGTGCGATATTCAGGGTATCAAGTGTCGGGAAGGCATAAGCATGAAGCAGATTCACGGAAAGAAGTAAACTGGCTTAGGTGATGTTGGTGCGATACATGACGCAGGGGCGGACCCATGCGGCCTGGGGATGATGCAGCCCGAGGGGCGCCCCCAAAAGAGTAAGCTAAAGATGCAAAAAAGATACACGTCGCAGGGGCAAGCCCGTGTGAATTGGGGATGATGCAGCCCGAGGAGCACCCCCAACTGAACAAACTAAAACAAAGTCACCTCGCACCAATGCTGCAGTGATGTTGATGTAGCTGAAGATGCTCGCCGCAGATGTCGCTCCACACGAGCCGCCTGACTCCGGGCCCTCGGTGAGTCACGGCCATGAACTTGGCCAGAGCTGGATACCCAAGCATGGAGTTGTATGGGTGGCGGATGTGAGGGACGTCGAAGTCGATGAGCTCGGTGTGGTAGTTGTCACGGGTGCCGAAGGTAACGGGGAGCCGGATCTGTCCGATTGGGGTGGTGGAGCCATCGGTCACTCCTGAAAAAGTCTTGGTGGGTTGCAGCTGGTCATAAGGCACTTGGAGACGGTCAAACATGTCGACGGAAAGAACGTTGAGCCTTGCACCGCCATCGATGAGGGTCTTGGTGACTTGGACGTTGCTGATGACGGGTGAGCAGAGCATTGGGAGAGCGCCGGCGGTCACCGCACACTTGAGCTGGACAGCGGAGCAGAAGGTGATGGCGCACTTGGACCACTTGAGCGGCCGTGTGGCCTCTATCCTGGGAAGAGCTGCATTCACTTCTCGGGCGAACTGCTTGATAATGCGCTGAGAGGCTGGAGCCAGCGCACCGCCCAAGATGGAACCGATGGCGCGAGGCTCCTGGAAGCTCCGAGCCCCTTTGTTATGGTCATCGTTCCTACTTGGTGGAGGCAGCGGAGGGAGGCCGGCTTTACCTTGAGGACGGTCCTCACGAGGCTGGTCCCTCCAAGCACCCTCGCGAGGCTGGTCCCTCCAGGCGCCCTCGCGAGGCTGGTCGTGTGTAACACCCCGGATGTAACAATTCCATTTATGGCAATATATCCAACATTGACTTCATCAATTCCATTCTGGGCTCTTCCTTCATTTCGGGTTTCTTCATTTTTGTCGTGTGCGTGTGTGCATATCATCCATGTCATGTCATCATGTGCATTGCATTGCATGTGTTGTCACTTGCACCCGGTCATGCTCGTCTCTTCCCGTTGTCTGTTCCGAGTTCCGAAACTCACACACGTGCCCGTGGCACCTCTGGGTCCTTCTTTCGTATGTGGCCGTGAAACGTTCCCGGAATGAGGTGAGACTTGTCGTACGTTGTTGTTTTAGTACGTGTAGGCCGCCTGTCATGTTTTGTCGCGTTTGGAGATCGTTTGATACTCCAACGGTTAACCTAGTGGGCTGAAAGCTCCTCTTCCTTTTGGCCCAAAACCCCCTCCACAACAGCCCACTAACCCAGCACAACCACTCCCATCCTCTCGGTCGCCGGATCGTGATCGTGTGGGCGAAAACTGCTCCCCATTTGGACACTCCTAGCTCCCTCTACCTATAAAAAGGCCCCATCCCCTCCATTTTTGGGTAAAAACCCTAGTCATGCAGCTCCTCCGCGCGCCGGACACGTCCACCGGCGCCGGACGCGTCCGCCGCTGCCCCCTCGGCCAATCTCGGCCTACCATGTGTCCCCGCGCCGGATCCCTCCACCGCACCGCTCCGGGCCCGCGGGGAGCGACTCCGGCCCGCCCGGCCCGCGGCCGCCGCCTCTCGCGTTGCCTCCGCCCGCGAGCAGCCGCTCCGCCCCGCGCCTCGGCCGGCGCCGGCTCAACCGCCGCCTCCTCCGCGTCCCGCCGGACAACCGCCACCGGGCGCTTCGGCCGCCGCCGTGCCGCCTTGCCGGCCGGTCGCCTCACAGCCGGCCACTGCGCCCCACCGCCGCCGTCCTCCTCGCCGTCTCCGGCGACGTCTCCGACGAGGGCCGGATCCGCATCTCGAGGTGGACCAGATCCACTGGTCCCTCGAACCAAATGCCTCCGCTCCGCCCAGATCCCTCCGTCCCGGATCCGTCCCGTCCCGCGTTGACTTTTCTGAGGTGAAATTCCACTAAGTCCCCGAATCTATTAAATTTCTTGCCCTCTTTGACATGTGATAACTTTGTGCTCGGTGCTCTGTTTTGCGCGTATGATATGTCGAAATGTTTGTCTCGTCGTGCTCTACATGTTAGCATCAGTTTCATGCATGTTAGAGTTCATCTACTTGACTTAATCTTCGTGGCAAGAGTGCTTCGTGCTGAAACTGTTTAAGCACTAGTTGTCTGTGTAAATTTGTTGGCATGTTCGTGAGCTAGTAACTTTGTGCATGTTGGTCCGAATGGAGTGAATAATATGTCCAGATGTTCATTGTGAAATGCTCTATATGATGGTTGCTGTAGCATTCATGTTAGGTGTTATATTGCCATGTTCATCTCTGTTGCAAAAGTGCATTTGGCTGACAAGTTTCTGCACTTGTCATGAGATGATGTTTTGTCTTGCTTGTGTATATTAATCCATGTGTCATATGAGCTAGGTGTTAACATGAGTTTTGATCTTTGGAATGTGCTCTACATGATAGGTTCATATTCATGCCATGATATGTCTTGAGATGAGTGCAACAAGCTTGTTAACATGTCATCGTGATGTTAGATTTCTGCTAAGTGTGAATCTGTTAATTTTATTGCCATGTTTCCATGTTGCCATCGTCTTTGTTTTGCATGTATAGAGTTGTACAGTGGGTGTTCCTTGATGTATATGTTATGCTCTAGCTATCCATACTCTTCTTTGCCATGATGCCATGCTGTAGCATGTTATTATGAGGCCATCAAGTTGCTATAAAATGTTTCTGTCAGCATGCCCAGATTTTCCTAAGTCTGGATAAACTTTTGCACTTTTGCCATGGTGTTTGGGACATGTTCTAGTATGTTGTAGAAGTATCCATGTGGTTATTCTTGAAGAGCATGTTATGTATGTTATTGCCATGCCTTTTGCTTGCATGATGGCTTGCTGTAACTTGTTGTTTTCATGCTCTCAAGTGGCTATAAAATGTATCTGTCAGCATGTTATCAACAAGTTCAGTTTTGCCACGAGTATAGCTAGTGTTCTATGCATCCTATGAGCATGTTCTTGCCATGGGTAGCTTCTCAAATATGTCTTCTTGCTGTTGGATATCTTCACAAGCCATGCTATTCTTTGAGTAGAGTTGCACAAGCTTGCAAACATGCCCACTCGCTGTAATTTATGCCATGCCTTGTAATTTTCACTAAGTCTGAGAATTCTGTAAATTTATTGCAACTTGCCATGCTTGTTTAATTGTGTTCCAGCAAGGTTTTGGGTGTTCTCCAAGTTCATGCTTATTAAGTATCATGTCTATTTCACATTCATGCCTTCGGTCCTCATGTTTGCTTGCTGTAGCATAATTATTTCTTGCTCCAAAGATGCCATGTTGTTGTAAACTGCAGTTTTGCATTGCTTCTTGTTTTGCTTGTCATTTGCAAACTGTGCATCCGTTTCCGGTAATCTTTATATTGATTTCAACCAAAATCTTCCCCTCTATCCAATGGCTTGCTTGGTTGCCCAAGATGAGGCCATTTCCATCATCTTATCCTTAGGCTCAAGAGCTTCCTCATGCATACGCACATCATACTCGCATCCCTTGATATGACTTGCATCATGTTGATTGTGCATTGCACCGTCTTTGATATTGTGTCGTTGTTGTGTTCTTGTGTTGAGTAGAGCCGGGAGCTGATTCAGAGTTCGAGGTTCCTTACGAGGCTGGGTTTGAGGATCAAGGTTACGATCCCTCAGTGGAATCAACAGGCAAGATGACCATTCCCAGATATCACTTCTATCTTTGCCTATGCTAGATGTCTCGCTCTTTAGATATTGCCTCGATGCCTATTCCTGTTTGTCAGCCCTCCTATTGTTGCCATGAAACCATCTAACCGCCTTCCTAGCAAACCGTTGTTTGGCTAAGTATGCATCGCTCAGCCCCTCTTATAGCGTTGTTAGTTGCAGGTGAAGATTTGAAGATTGCTCCATAATGAACTTGTTATTGGGACATAACAATATATATATACCTGTTAAACTAATTCACCTATATATTGGTAATGGGTGGAAGGCTAAGCCTTTCTGCTTGGTGTTTTGTTCCACTCATGCCACCCTAGGAACCGATAAATCGGTGTTCTATTCCTTGATTTTGCGTTCCTAACATGGTTGGGGTTTATGGGCCCCCCTTGATAATTCGCTCTGTTAAAAGCTTTTCCAACAAGGCCCAACATTGGTACATTTGCCTAATAACTAAAAATTTGCATAGGGACTAGCTACCCCGTGGACTTAATTAACAACCCCCGGGCTAGTGCTCCTCATGAGTGTTGGTCCAACTGAGCGGACTGCAGGGCCGCCTCGGGGAAACCCGAGGTATCTGGTATTTTCCTATAAGTTGTCCCATTCGGTCGTGGCATGAGACAAGATACGCGCGGCTACTATCAGGGTGTCGGCACGCCGGGAGGTCTTGCTGGATTAGTTTTACCTTTGTCGAAATATCTTGAGCACGAGATTCCGAGAATACTCGGGTCTTTCCACTTTGGAGTTGTGACTCCGCAGATCGTGAGCTTGTGATGAACTAAGTTGGGACACCCCTGCAGGGTTTGATCTTTCGAAAGCCGTGCCCGCGGTTATGTGGCAGATGGGAATTTGTTAATATCCGGTTGTAGATAACTTGACACCTTATTCATGAATACACTACCTGCGTGAGTAACCGTGATGGTCTCTTTCCGAAGGGCTTCGGGAAGTGAACACGGTGGGGTTATGTTTGATCGTGAGTAGCTAAGATCACTTCTTGATCAACTTGGCGATCGTTGGTACTTGTTCTCTTCTCGCTCTAAAACTCGTAAGCTAGTGCTTAGTGCTTGTTGTAACCTTTGTTTACAGCCTTTACACACCTAAGGCTTTGGTAGTTTTGATACCCGGGAACGGGATTGCTGAGTCCTCTATGGCTCATAGATTCAACACACACCAGATGCAGGTACTGTTGAGAACGATGCAGGAGATGGTTCAGAGTTGTATTGGGGGTTCGATGAAGAGCATGGACGTTACTACGTGTCTTATCCCGACGATCAGTAGTGGTTCTTACTAGGAGGATCCGGGCTTGTGTTATTTATGGTATCTTTCTCGTTTGGATTTCGTTTGTAGTCGGACCCTGATGTTATTTGGATGATGTAAGCTATTGTATTCATTGTGTGACGTGGCGAGTGTAAGCCAACTATTTTTTTACAATTTCATCCCTGAATTTTACATGAGATGTGCGAAGATACCATACTTGAGATCATTCTAGTATGCGTTTATGTCCTTAAGTCGTGCCTCGACACGTGGGGGACATAGCCTCATACTGGGCATTACAAGTTGGTATTCAGAGCCTTCTCCGACCTAGGAGCCCCCTGATTGATCCAATCGTTGACGGTTGAGTCTAGGCACACACAAAAAATGTTTTGAGTCCTATATATATATATCGGAGAGTAGGATTTATTTTTACTCCTCATCCCTTCATCGCTCTGGTGAGGACTCCTGACATTGTTCTATCTCCTCTACTCTAAAAAATTCACTAATTTTTTTTAGGATCACGCGAGTATTGTTTGGATTGTTCCGATATCTTTGTGAGGAGAACATTGTTCTCGATGCCTCCTGTCATTTAGGGGTTGTGGCAGTGTCCCGGGGAGTTGAGCTCTGAGGTGTTTTCGTCACAAATGTATCGTAGCGGTTCTAGAATACTTAAGACGGACGACATCGAAAACTCTTCTATGCGGTTAGTGGTGAGATAACCCCAACGTCACCCAGTACTGGGGAGATAGTTCAGGAGTATTGCCACAGCTAGTATAGCAGATGTGTTTCGAAGGTCCGAGGTAAACAGTTTCCTAGGATGACTGGTTATGTGTTGACGGATGGATACAACTGGATGTAGGTTTAGAGTTGAGTGCGTGGTGCTTCCCCTGTATCCCCAACACCAGATTGCATAACCGGAAACCTTCGGGAAATAATTGGTGGGTTCTTCAAGTAGTTCGTAGGCGTTCTTCCAACGAGTGCATGGTTTGAGGTTTGGGGTTCAACATCGAGTGAAGAGGTTTCATGGGCGCTGTTCCAATTGTGAGTTGCATCTTAAAGGGTCCTTGGCTATGCTGATCCGGGGATTGCAGCACCCTTTGTAACACGTTCCATGGGGCATTGAGCACGAACATGTGGGACGAAGCTTCTATCATGTATTTGTTCCATCTGCACCTTGTTGTTTTTCTTTTATCTTTTTTTCTCCCAAGTGGCTTCTCGAGAAGATTGTTGTACCATTAAACTATGGAATTCTTTCGTTCATTTTGTTCGAATGTTTATTGTGAAGCCTTATGTTGCAAATATATAGCCGTTGATTCAGCTTACTTGTTTTGCATCAATGGCTAACGGTTGTCATCATATTCAGGATGGCTCCCAAGAAGGTTCCCAACCCTAACCAAGAGGGTGAAGAAGAGCGTCCTCCTTCCCCTCCTCCTCTGTCTGAGGCATGGAGAGCAATTATGCAAGCAACCAACCAGAACACTCAGATGCTCATGCAAATGATGCAGAACTTTCAAGCCAACCAAGCAAATGAAGGCAATCATGGGAACCAAGGCCAAGGCAATATGTTCAATCAACCTCACTTTGCGACACTGAACCAATTCCTGGCAAACCAACCGAAGTCGTTCAGTTACTGTGTGGACCCGCTAGATGCTGAAGACTGGATCATAGACATCAAAAAGCACTTTGAATGCAGTAACGTGAGGCCTGAGGATTATGTCAAGTTTGCCACTTTCCAACTCAAAGATCAAGCTGTTGATTGGTGGCAATAGTACAAAGATTCCAGAGGTGATCGTGAGATCTCGTGGACTGACTTCTGCAAAGATTTCCGCTCTCACCACATTCCAACCAGTGTCATTGAAGGCATGCGTGAGCAATTCCGCAACCTGAAGCAAGGCACTATGTCCGTCTATCAATACAATGTCAAGTTCCAGAATCTTGCCCGTTATGCGAAGCAAGACATCCCCGATGCCAAGAGCAAGATATATCAGTTCCGAGGTGGTCTGAAAGATGAACTCCAACTTTCTCTCACCTTGTTCGAGCCGGATGAATTTGACCAATTCTACAATATGGCTCTCTAGCAAGAGGCAGCTCAACTCAAGAGTGAAGCTTCCAAAAGGAGGATTAGAGATGATGTTCACTCCTCCTCTTCCTCTCAAGTGGTTGCCAAGCAGCAGAAGTTCTGGCTACCGCCTCCTCCAGTGCTCCGTCCTCCAAACAACAACAAGCACTCAGGTGGTTGTGGATTCTCCCACCCACCCAACCCAAGCAATCAGTCCAAGCCTTAGTTCCAAGCTTCAAGATCAAGTGGTCCTTATCATCGGCCTCTTTCAGAAGTTACTTGCAACAAGTGTGGCCAGAAGGGTCACTATGCAAACAAGTGTACTCAAAGGCGCCTTCCGCCTCCTCCACCTGTCAGCAATGCTATTGTCAAGCACAATCCCAAGCATGCAAGAGTGAACCTGATGAATGCAGCTCAAGCAGAGAATTCTTCAGATGTGATAATTGGTAATCTTCCGGTAACTCTATGCCTGCTAAAGTCTGGTTTGATTCAGGTGCATCATGCTCTTTCATTTCTCACCCATTTGCAATGAAGCACAATTTTGACACCAAAAATTTGCCAAGGGACTTATCAATTACTTCTCCGGGAAAATGAATGCATTCTAGCGTGTTTGCTCCAGATATATCTATTCATATGGGTGATTACAGTTTCATGGTTTCTCCGGTTGTTCTCGGCAACTCCGACATTGATCTTATTCTTGTGATGGATTGGCTCTCCAAGCATGATGCAAACATTGATTGTGCAAATAAGGAAGTCAAGCTTACTCATCCTGACAAAGACGTGATTATCTTTGCCTCTCGAGATAACACAATCAGGCTATTCTCTCTCAATGACAAGGGCGAGATTAATGCCATTTCTCAGATTCTGGTGGTTCGTGAATATGAGGATGTATTCCTTGAAGAGCTTCCAGGCATGCCTCCACATCGTCAAGTTGAATTCGTCATTGAACTCGAACCCGGTACCGAGCCAGCATGTCGGCGTCCGTACAAGCTTTCTCCTGATGAGTTGAAGGAGCTGAAGAAACAACTCGATGAGCAAGAACGTATGGGTCTAATCAGACCAAGTATTTCTCCTTGGGGATGTGGTGTTCTATTTGTCAAGAAGAAGGATGGCACAGAACGCCTTTGCGTTGATTACCGGCCATTGAACAAGAAGACAATAAAGAATAAGTACCCGCTCCCCAATATCAATGAATTGTTCGAGCAGCTCAAAGGAGCAAAGGTGTTCTCGAAGCTCGATCTCCGGATGGGTTACCATCAGATTCGTATCCGTGAAGAGGATATTCCCAAGACCGCATTCAGGACAAGCTATGGCTCCTATGAATACACGGTCATGTCTTTTGGCCTTGCAAATTCTCCACCCACCTTCTCTCGGATGATGAACTTCATATTCAACCCCTACATCAATGAATTCGTTCTCGTCTATCTGGATGATATCTTGGTATTCTCCAAGAATGAAGAAGACCATGCCAAGCACCTCCGTTTGGTCCTTGACATGCTCCGTGAGCACAAGTTCTATGTGAAGTTCTCCAAATGTGAATTTTTGGCTGGATAAAGTCCTCTATGTTGGCCATATTATCTCTGCCGACGGCATTTCTATTAACCCCGAGAAGGTTGAAGCTATTGTCAACTGGGAACCCCCGCAGAATGTCAAGCAACTCCGAAGCTTCCTTGGTCTCGCTAGCTATTGCAGAAGGTTCGTTGAGAATTTCTCCAAGATTGCCAAGCCTCTTTCCAACCTGTTGCAGAAGAATGTCAAGTACTCGTGGACTCCTGATTGTGATGTGGCATTCAATACCCTCAAATAGAAGCTCATTTCTGCTCCGGTTCTTACTCCTCCGGATGAGTCCAAGCCTTATGAAGTCTTTTGTGATGCTTTATTGCAAGGTCTTGGTGGTGTTCTCATGCAAGACAAGAAGATCGTTGCATACACTTCACGTCAGCTGAAACCAAATGAGAAGAATTACCCCACACATGATCTCGAGCTAGCAGCATTTGTTCATGCCTTGATCACGTGGAGACACCTTCTGTTGGGTAGAAAAGTGGACATCTTCACCGATCACAAGAGCTTGAAGTACATCTTCACTCAGCCAAACCTTAACCTTCGCCAGACTCGTTGGGTTGACATGATTCAAGAGTACGATCCAATCATTGAGTATACTCCTGGCAAGGCCAATGTCATTGCAGATGCCTTGAGCAGAAATGCATATTGCAACAGTCTCCTTCTCAAACCGTTCCAGCCTGAACTTTGTGAATCATTTAGGAAGCTCAACCTCCAAGTCGTTCCGCAAGGCTTTCTTGCAAACCTTCAAGTTGCTCCTACCTTGGAAGATCAAATCTGTGAGGCCCAACTCTGTGATGCTATGGTGTAGAAAGTGAAACATGGTATTGCTAAGGGGACTCCCAAGTACAAGTGCTATCGCATTGATGAGAAAGACACCTTGTTCTTTGAGGACAGAATCATGGTTCCAAAAGGTGATCTCAGGAAGCTCATAATGAACGAAGCACATGACTCCCTCCTCTCGATACACCTAGGAAGCTCCAAGATGTACCATGACCTCAAGCAATCATATTGGTGGACTCGCATGAAAAGGGAGATTGCCCAATTCGTGAATGAATGTGATGTCTGCAGAAGAGTGAAGGCAGAGCATCAACGTCCAGCTGGACTCCTTCAACCTCTACCTATTCTCGAGTGGAAATTCGATCACATTGAGATGGATTTCATCACCGGTTTTCCCAAGTCCAAGAAGAGAAATGATGCTATCTTTGTGGTGATTGACAAGCTAACTAAAGTAGCTCATTTTATTCCCTTCAAAGAATACATCAACGCAGCTTAGCTGGCAGAGATGTACACCTCCAGAATTGTTTCTTTGCATGGCATTCCTCAAGTGATCTCCTCAGACCGTGGAAGCTTGTTCACTTTCAAGTTCTGGGATTCTTTTCAGTCAACCATGGGCACAAAGATTCGCTTCAGCACTGCGTTTCACCCTCAGACTAGTGGTCAAGTCGAAAGAGTGAACCAGATCCTCGAAGATATGCTAAGAGCTTGTGTCATCTTCTTCGGTATGAAATGGGAAGATTGCCTTCCATTCGTCGAATTCTCCTACAACAACAGCTTCCAAGCAAGTGCCGGCAAAGCTCCTTTTGAAATCCTCTATGGCAGAAAGTGGCGTACCCCTCTCAACTGGTCCGAGACTGGTGAACGTCAACTCCTTGGAAATGACTTGATCTCAAAAGCCGAAGAAATGTACAAAGTCATACATGAGAATCTCAAAGCCGTGCAATCGCGTCAAAAGAGCTACTATGACGGCAAGCATCGTGACTTCGCTTTCGACATTGGAGACCATGTCTATCTCCGTGTTTCTCCCATGAAGGGCACTCACAGGTTCGGTATCAAAGGCAAGCTTGCTCCAAGATACGTGGGCCCTTTCAAGATTCTTGCCAAGAGAGGCGATCTAGCCTACCAACTCGAGCTTCCCTCCAACTTTGAAAATGTGCATGATGTGTTTCACGTGTCTCAACTCCGCAAGTGCTTCAAGACGCCTGAACGCACCATTCCATTCTAAGAGATTGATCTTCAGCAAGACTTGTCTTATAGTGAGCACCCTGTTGCTATTCTTGAAGAAACTGAGCGCAAGACCTGCAACAAGTCCATCAAATTCTTGAAAGTGAAGTGGTCACATCATACCGACCGAGAAGCTACATGGGAACGAGAAGATCATCTCCGTTCCGAGTATCCCGCCTTCAGTCCTAGATCTCGGGACGAGATATTTTTGTAGTGGAGGAGAGTTTGTAACACCCCGGATGTAACAATTCCATTTATGGCAATATATGCAACGTTGACTTCATCAATTTCATTCTGGGCTCTTCCTTCATTTCGGGTTTCTCCGTTTTTGTCGTGTGCGTGTGTGCATATCGTCCATATCATGTCATCATGTGCATTGCATTGCATTCGTGTTGTCACTTGCACCCGGTCATGCTCGTCTCTTCCCGTTGTCCGTTTCGAGTTCCGACACTCACACATGTGCTTGTGGCACCTCCGAGTCCTTCTTTCGTATGTGGCCGTGAAACGTTCCCGGGATGAGGTGAGACTTGTCGTACGTTGTTGTTTTAGTACGTGTAGGCTGCCTGTCAAGTTTCGTCGCGTTTGGAAATCGTTTGATACTCCAACGGTTAACCTAGTGGGCCGAAAGCTCCTCTTCCTTTTAGCCCAAGACCCCCTCCACAAAAGCCCACTAACCCAGCACAACCACTCCCATCCTCTCGGTCGCCGGATCGTGATCGTGTGGGCGAAAACCGCTCCCCATTTGGACACTCCTAGCTCCCTCTACCTATAAAAAGGCCCCATCCCCTCCATTTTCGGGTAAAAACCCTAGTCCCGCAGCTCCTCCGCACGCCGGACACGTCCGCCGGCGCCGGATGCGTCCGCCGCCATCCCCTTGGCCAATCTCGGCCTGCCACGTGTCCCCGCGCCGGATCCCTCCACCGCACCGCTTCGGGCCCGCGTGGCCCGACTCCGGCCCGCGGCCGCCGCCTCCGCCCGCGAGCAACCGCTCCGCCTCGCGCCTCGGCCGGCGCCAGCTCCGCCGCCGCCCGTCGCCAGATCTCCACCGCCGGCACCGGCCGCCGCCTCCTCCGCGTCCCGCCGGGCCACCGCCGCCAGGCGCTTCGACCGCCGCGCCGCCTCGCCGGCCGGCCGCCACCTTGCCTCACCGCCGGCCACCGCGCCCCGGCGAGGGCCGGATCCGGGTCTGGAGGTGGAACAGATCCACCGGTCCCTCGAACCAAACGCCTCCGCTCCGCCCGGATCCCTCCGTCCCGTCCCGCGTTGACTTTTCGCGGAGGTGGAATTCCACTAAGTCCCCAAATCTGTTGAATTTCTTGCCCTCTTTGACATGTGATAACTTTGTGCTCGGTGCTCCGTTTTGCGCGTCTGATATGTCGAAACATTCGTCTCATCGTGCTCTACATGTTAGCATCAGTTTCATGCATGTTAGAGTTCATCTAGTTGACTTAATATTCATGGAAAGAGTGCTTCATGCTGAAACTATTTAAGCACTAGTTGTCTGTGTAAATTTGTTGGCTTGTTCGTGAGCTAGTAACTTTGTGCATGTTGGTCCGAATGGAGTGAATGATATGTCGAGATGTTCATTGTGAAATGCTCTACATGATGGTTTACTGTAGCATTCATGTTAGATGTCATATTGACATGTTTATTTCTGTTGCAAAAGTGCATTTGGCTGACAAGTTTCTGCACTTGTTATGAGATGTTGTTTTGTCTTGCTTGTGTATATTAATCCGTGTGTCATATGAGCTAGATGTCAACATGAGTTTTGCTCTTTGGAATGTGCTCGACATAATAGGTTCATTTTCATGCCATGATATGTCTTGAGATGAGTGCAACAAGCTTGTTAACATGTCATCGTGATGTTAAATTTCTGCTAAGTGTGAATCTGTTAATTTTATTGCCATGTTTCCATGTTGTCACCGTCTTTGTTGTGCATGTATAGAGTTGTTCAGTGGGTGTTCCTTGATGTATATGTTATGCTCTAACTATGCATGCTCTTGTTTGCCATGATGCCATGTTGTAGCTTGTTATTATGAGGCCATCAAGTTGCTATAAAATGTTTCTGTCAGCATGCCCAGATTTTGCCAAGTCTGGATAAACTTTTGCACTTTTGCCATGGTGTTTGGGACATGTTCTATTATGTTGTAGAAGTATCCATGTGGTTCTTATTGAAGAGAATGTTATGTATGTTATTGTCATGCCTTTTGCTTGCATGATGGCTTGTTGTAACTTGTTGTTTTCATGCTCTCAAGTGGCTATAAAATATATCTGTCAGCATGTTATCAACAAGTTCAGTTTTTCCACGAGTATAGCTAGTGTTTTATGCATCCTATGAGCATGTTCTTGCCATGGGTAGCTTCACAAATATGTCTTCTTGCTGTTGGATATCTTCACAAGCCATGCTATGCATTGAGTAGAGTTGCACAAGCTTGCAAACATGCCCACTCGTTGTAATTTTTGCCACGCCTTGTAACTTTCACTAAGTCTAAGATTTATTTAAATTTATTGCAACTTGCCATGCTTGTTTACTTGTGTTCCAGCAAGGTTTTGGGTGTGCTCCAAGTTCATGCTTGTTAAGTATCATGTCTATTTCACATCCATGCCTTCGGTCCTCATGTTTGGTTGCTGTAGCATAATTATATCTTGCTCCAAAGATGCCATGTTGCTGTAAACTGCAGTTTTGCATTGCTTCTTTATTAGCTTGTCATTTGCAAACTGTGCATCCGTTTCCGGTGATCTTTATATCAATTTCAACCGAAATCTTCCCCTCTATCCAATGGCTTGCTTGGTTGCACAAGATGGGGCCATTTCCATCATCTTCTCCTTAGGCTCAAGAGCTTCCTCATGCATACGCACATCATACTCGCATCCCTTGATATGACTTGCATCATGTTGAATTTGCATTGCACCGTGTTTGATATTATGTCGTTGTTGTGTTCTTGTGTTGGGTAGAGCCGGGAGCCGATTCGGAGTTCGAGGTTCCTTACGAGGCTGAGTTTGAGGAGCAAGGTTACGATCCCTCCGTGGAATCAACAGACAAGATGACCATTCCCAGATATCACTTCTATCTTTGTCTATGCTAGATGTCTCGCTCTTTAGATATTGCCTCGATGCCTATTCCTGTTTGTCAGCCCTCCTATTGTTGCCATGAAACCCTCTAACCGCCTTCCTAGCAAACCGTTGTTTGGCTAAGTACGCATCGCTCAACCCCTCTAATAGCGTTGTTAGTTGCAGGTGAAGATTTGAAGATTGCTCCATGATGAACTTGTTATTGGGATATCAGAATATATATACATGTTAAACTAATTCACCTATATATTGGTAATGGGTGGAAGGCTAAGCCTTTCTGCTTGGTGTTTTGTTCCACTCATGCCACCCTAGGAACCGATAAACCGGTGTTATGTTCCTTGATTTTGCGTTCCTAACACGGTTGGGGTTTATGTGCCCCCCTTGATAATTCGCTCTGTTTAAAGCTTTTCCAGCAAGGCCCAACATTGGTTTTACATTTGCCTAATAACTAAAAATTTGCATAGGGACTAGCTACCCCGTGGACTTAATTAACAACCCCCGGGCCAGTGCTCCTCATGAGTGTTGGTCCAACTGGGCGGACTGCAGGGCCACCTCGGGGAAACCCAAGGTATCTGGTATTTTCCTATAGGCTGTCCCATCCGGCCGTGGCCTGAGACGAGATACGCGCAGCTACTATCAGGGTGTCGGCACGCCGAGAGGTCTTGCTGGATTAGTTTTACCTTTATCAAAATATCTTGAGCACGGGATTCCGAGAATACTCGGGTCTTTTCACTTTGGAGTTGCGACTCCGCAGATCGTGAGCTTGTGATGGGCTAAGTTGGGACACCCCTACAGGGTTTGATCTTTCGAAAGCCGTGCTCGCGGTTATGTGGCAGATGGGAATTTGTTAATATCCGGTTGTAGATAACTTGACACCTTATTCATGAATACACTACATGTGTGAGTAACCGTGATGGTTTCTTTCCGAAGGGCTTCAGGAAGTGAACACGGTGGGGTTATGTTTGATCGTGAGTAGCTAGGATCACTTCTTGATCAACTTGGCGATCGTTGGCACTTGTTCCCTTCTCGCTCTAAAACTCGTAAGCTAGTGCTTACTGCTTGTTGCAACCTTTGTTTACAGCCTTTCCACACCTAAGGCTTTGGTAGTTTTGATACCCGGGAACGGGATTGCTGAGTCCTCTGTGGCTCACAGATTCAACACACACCAGATGCATGTACCGTTGAGAACTATGCAGGAGATGGTTCAGAGTTGTATTGGGAGTTCGATGAAGAGCGTGGACGTAACTACGTGTCTTATCCCGACGATCAGTAGTGGTTCTTACTAGGAGGATCCGTGCTTGTGTTATTTATGGTATCTTTCTCATTTGGATTTCGTCCGTAGTCGGACCCTGATGTTATTTGGATGATGTATGCTATTGTATTCATTGTGTGACGTGCCGAGTGTAAGCCAACTATTTTTTTACAATTTCATCCCTGAATTTTACATGAGATGTGCGAAGATACCATACTTGAGATCATTCTAGTATGCGTTTATGTCCTTAAGTCGTGCCTCGACGCGTGGGGGACATAGCCGCATACTGGGCATTACATCGTGACAGTGATCCTCATGAGGCTGATCACGCCACTCCTGTCGGGGGCCGCGATCATCCCAGCGCCCCCCAGTATGACCTCCTCCATGGTCGTAGCCCCGGTCGTTCCGCTCGGGGCGTGAGCCGATGCGCCCATCTCGGATTACCCTGAGCTCCTGGCAGTCATTGGTGTTGTGTTATGCATGTTGTGGAAGGCACGAAATGTGCAGCTGCTCTTGGATGACTCTGGGTGGTCGCGGCCACGCTTCATCTCTGGGTCGGCCGCGAGCACAACCACCCCCTTGCGCTTCACGTCCTTAGCCTTAGCTTTCTTGTCTTCAGGGTCAGCAGTGGGGAGCTCGGTGAGGGAAAGGCGCTCCTCCTCAGCTCTGGCGCACTTGGTCACGAGGTTGAACAGCTCCAGGGCCGTGCACAGATCTTCGTGGATGGAGAGCTCCTCCTTCATCTTGACATCGTGGACGCCATCGGAGAATGCTGAGATGATGGCCTCGTTCGTGACCTTGGGGATCTTGAGGCGGACGCTGTTGAAGTGTTGGATGTACTTCTGCAGGGTTTCCCCCGGTTGTTGCTTGACGCGCTGCAAATCACCTGTGGCCAGCGGGCGATCGCGGGTGCCCTGGAAATTGGCGATGAAACGCTCGCGCATCTCACCCCAGGAGGAGATCGATCCCGCGGGCAGGTTCAAGAGCCACGAGCGCGCGCCGTCCTTGAGAGCCATGGGGAACCAGTTCACCATGATCTTCTCGTCGCCGTTGGACGCCTCGATGCTCAGCTCGTAGAGCTGCAGGAACTCAACAGGGTAGGGGGTGTCGTCATAGCGTGGAGGCAGGTCGGGCTTGGACTTCCCGGGCCGGTTGACGTTGCGCAGCTCAGGAGTGAGGGCTCGTCAGCCTGCTGTGGACACCGGAGCCTGTCGCGGAGGTGGAGCTTGGTCTTGGTTTCCGCACGCCGCCACTGTAGGGGGCGCATGGTCCCGACGTGGCGGTGGAGGGAGTGTGGGAGCCCCTCATTGAGGCCGCTGGATCTCTTGGCAGCTTCCTCCTTCGTGCACGGGCGCCCCACACGGTGGGTCGTGACGCGGGGCCGCCTGCCTTGAATCATGGACGATGCCTTGATGCGGAGGTGGTGGAGGCGCTTCATGGGCTACATCGCCCGCAAGGGGAGGCGGGCGAGGTAGTGAAAGGGACAGGGCGGGAGAGCCCCCAGCGGTGCTGACGAGCTCGGCGATGCGGTCGAGCCAGTCCTCGTAGAGGTCGTCGATGGGACGGTAGCGCAGGAGCTCGCGCGCCATGAGCAGCGCAGCCTGCGCACCCACGGGTCCGCGACGGTCGTGGGAGACGAGCCAGCTGGGGTCAGCGACGGGGTTGCGGTGCGTCCATCCCGCCACATTGAGGGGTCCAGCAACGAGGCCTGCTGCTCGTGCCGCGTCGGGACAGTGGCTGCATTAGTGGCGGGCGATGGAGAACGGCGAGGAGGTCCGCCGGCGGGAGCTGTCTGAGCGACGCGGGCGGCGAGGGCGGCCTGTCGCTCAGCACGAGCACGGCGAGCGTCAGCCATCGAAGCGATGGAGCGGTGACGCATCGACCGATGGAAGAGAGGCTTCGGCACACCCCTACCTGGCACGCCAAATGTCGGATTTCGGGTTCCGCAAACCCTTGAGAGGTTTGAACTCTAGGGTGCACATGAATAACACTCTCTCCCTAGCGCGCTCGCCCTACGATTCCACATCCTAGCTCGACGAAATCAAAGAATAAGGGACACGGAGGATTATACCAGTTCAGGCCACCTTGTGGTATAATACCCTACTCCAGTGTGTGTGTGGTGGATTGCCTGGTATGGCTGAGGATGAACTAGTATGAACAGCCTCCGGAGGAGAGGTGTTCTTGGGCTCAGATGAGCTTGTGGTGTCTCCGATCAGATCAGATGTTCCCCCTCTCTGTGGTGGTGGCTAGGTCCTATTTATAGTAGCCTTGGTCCTCTTCCCAAATATAGGCGGGAAGGGATCCCACAACGGCCAAATTTGAAGGGGAACAGCTAGTACTAGTTATCCTGACAAAAGTGGTCTTCGCCTGTCAAAGGCTCTGGTGGTGACGCCGCGCCGGGGTCCACGATGACCTCCATTCTGCAGCCCTAACGGTCCTTGGTCTTGTTGCACCGATATGGAAACCTTTGCCTGATCCCTCAGGACTCCGCGCCTGCGCTTGCCCTCTTAGCTCCAAAGGGGGAAACTGGCACACTGCGCCCGCCGGCGCCTGCCTGGCCTTGGACTTCATGGCTCACGTAACGTGAACCTCGTGAGGTGCACCTCGCATAGATATCTCCGCTTCTCAAGAGTCAGCCTAGAGAGACTGCCCCCAGGGAGGTCTTGCTGTCGCCCGCCTCGCGAGGCTTGGCCCCTCGCGAGGGTCTTGAGTTGCGGTTGCTGAAGTTGGGCCGTACCTGGCCGCTGATGGAGCCACGTCACGGGCCGCGGGCAGGCAAGCCTGGGTACCCCCGTTCCCAGGACGCCGACAATTCTTTTCGGCACCCTCAGCTCCTTTCCTTGTCATGGAGCTTTCTGCTTCTTCCGGAGTGGATGTTAGTTGATGGGAGCGGTAGTACCGCCGTTGGCGCGGTAGTACCACTTATGGCCACCAAGCGGTAGTACCGCTGCGCAGCGCGGTAGTACCGCCTCGGGGCATATGCGGCAGTACCGCTCCGGTCTGGCTCAGCTACCATTTCGATTCGAGAGGGCATTTTCTCGTGTCGGACTTTACGGTAGTCGCAGCGGTAGTAGCAGCGGTAGTACCGCTTGTAAGCGGTAGTACCACTGCCACCACCGTGGCTACTACCGTTCCCCTCTCCTGAGCCTTGATGTTTCTACAGCGCGGTAGTACCGCTGGGGGTCGTGGTAGTACTGTTGCGATCTGCGGTAGTACCGCTGCACCCAGCGGTAGTACCGCTCTGTGCAGGCAGAAATGGGGCTAACGGATCACTCATCCCCCCACTATATAAAGAGGTCTTCTTCCTCAAGAAGACCTACCTCTTCTCCCCCAAGCTCCATTGTTGATCCAAAAGCTTATTTTTGCCCGATCTCTCTCCCTAGCCAATCAAACTTGTTGATTTTCTAGGGATTGGTTGAGAAGGCCCAGATCTATACTTCCACCAAGAGAAATTTGATTCCTCCCACTAATCCCTTGCGGATCTTGTTACCCTTGGGTGTTTGAGCACCCTAGACGGTTTAGGTCGCCTCGAAGCCATATTCCATTGTGGTGAAGCTTCGTGATTTTGTTGGGAGCCTCCAATTAAGTTGTTGAGGTAGCCCCAACCTTGTTTGTAAAGGTTCGATCGCCGCCTTCAAGGGCACCAATAGTGGAATCACGGCATCTCGCATTATGCGAGGGCGTGAGGAAAATACGGTGGCCCTAGTGGCTTCTTGGGGAGCATTGTGCCTCCACACCGCTACAACGGAGACGTACTTCCCCTCAAAGGAAAGGAACTTCGGTAACACATCCTCGTCTCCATCGGTTCCACTCTTGGTTATCTCTTACCTTTACTTGTATAAGCTTTCTGTGTTAGTTCCTTGTACTAGCTTGTGTGCTTATTATTGTTGCATCATATAGGTTGCTAACTTAGTTGCACATCAAGACAACCTTTTTGTTGCTAAGTTTAATTTGTTCAAGAAAAGCTAAAAAATGTTAGTTGCCTATTCACCCCCCCCCCCTCTAGTCAACCATATCGATCCTTTCAGCTTGTATGTTAATGACATACTAATTTTCGGAACAAATTTGAATGTTATTAAGGAGGTCAAGGATTTCCCATCTCGTTGTTTTGAGATGAAGGATTTAGGAGTGGCTGACGTCATTCTGAATATCAAGTTGTTGAGAGACGATGATGGTGGGATTACATTGCTTCAATCTCACTATGTGGAAAAGATCTTGGGTCGCTTTGGCTATAGTGACTGCAAGCCCTCTCCAACACCATATGATGCTGGCGTGCTACTTCGAAAGAATCGAAGAATTGCTAGAGATCAATTGAAATATTCTCATATTATTGGCTCGCTTATGTACTTAGCCAGTGCTACAAGACCTGACATCTCTTTTGCTGTCAGCAAACTGAGTCGGTTTGTCTCAAAACCAGGAGATGTGCATTGGAAAGCTCTAGAGAGAGTTTTGTGTTATTTGAAAGGCACTGCAAATTATGGAATTCACTACACCGGGTACCCAAAGGTGCTTGAAGGGTATAGTGACTCAAACTGGATCTCAGACGCTGATGAGATAAATGCCACGAATGGATATGTATTCACTCATGGAGGTGGTGCTATTTGTTGAAAGTCTTACAAGCAGACCATCTTAATGAGGTCAACAATGGAAGCAGCGCTCACAACACTAGATACATCTACGGTCAAAGCGGATTGGTTTCGTCGGCTCTTGAATGGCTTGCCGATAGTTGAGAATCCTGTACCGGGTATCCTTATGAACTGCGACAATCAAACTGTGATCACGAAAGTGAGCATCTCAAAGGATAACATGAAGGCATAAATACACGTTCAGAGAAGGTTAAAGTCTGTCAGGAAAATGAAAAACGCTGGAGTAATTGCATTGAATTATATCCAAACGTCTAAAAATCTGGCAGATCCTTTTACTAAGGGCATATCATGAAATATGATAGATAATGCATCGAGTAAGATGGGTATGAGACCCACAATATGAGTTGTTCACAGTGGTAACCTAGTCTATGTGATCGGAGATCCCATGAATTAGATGTGGAAGACAAGCTGCTGGTCAACTGAGAGGAGAGTATCTTACTATTAATAATACCACTCCATGAAGATGGAATACTCTCCTAAATCAGCATGGCAGGTTGATGTATATCTTAATGTGTTCTAAGTGGCTCATGTAGGCAGAGATGTTGTCATGCATAACATCTTTTGAAGAACACACCTATATGAGTCTGATTATCAAACATCGCAATCTATGAGAGTAGGGTTCTCTCTAGTGAACTCATGAAAGGTCACAGAGTATGACGCATAAGCTCCACCTGTGGGGAAGATCCACGGTAGCCAAGTGTCGGTCAAGGCTTTGTGTGAAGCTAGATTCACAAAAAACTTGTAGTTCAAGGCCCAGTCCACTGTTCAAGTTGCTTACTAGTGTAACCTAGAGTTCTAGGTTGAAGTTCAACTTAACAGTCTCCACTGCAGTACCGGTATATAAAACAGTGTTTTGGAATCAAAGGCAAAATTTGTGTGCCTCTGGGATCTGGTGGGGGATTGCTAGAATTTTATCTACTTATGGGCCAGCCCAATAATAATTTCAGAAATTCCTAATAAATCTTAGAGGTCCACATAGTCCATTCGTGAAAGGCAAGGAGCACTACTAAAGTTTAGTCTCACATTGCTAATTTAGAGGGAGTTGGACCTCCTTGTAAGGGAGGTTCTTTCCCCACATGTATGAGCATGAGAACAAAAGGGACATCCGCGCGCGCTCTTCCTTCGTCCCCCGCCTCACCACGCCACGCCGCGCCTCGCCTCCCCTCGCCTCGTCACGACGCGCCGCGGGTTGCGGGAATGAGTCGATGTCTAAATTTTTGTCACGTACGACGGGTATACGAAAGGTCACGCGGGGGCTGAAAGTTTTGCTGTAGTGGACATTGAATACGAACGCTGCACCCTTCGGCTGATGTCTGTTCGTTTCATCTCCCCCGTTCTCTTCAGCTCCCGGCACAATCTCTCGCCTCCTTCTCATGTGCCTATAAAAGGGAGATCGCTCCTCTCCAGAGATACACACCAGAAGATCCTCTCCTCTCGCCACAAAGTTCCTGAGCACTGTGTTGCCGCTACGATCTTCTTCATCCCGGCTTGCGGCGTGCACCGCATGTCGGGACAGTAGGCCTCCGAAACCGCACCACTTTGAGTCATGTACGGGAGAAGGGTGATAAGGTTTTTGGGGAGCGCTCCGCGCGACTACCGACTTCTTCGTCACGGACTCCCCGGACTCCGACGACGACTTCTTCCCTGATGTCAACAACCTCTTCGACGACATGCCTGGCGAGGACACTGCACCGAAGATCGGGGCTTCTGCTCCTGTTGCGTATGTTCTCATACTCTCTTTGTTTGAGATTCTGCTTCAGTTTCTAGAACTAGTGTCTGCCTTAGATAAGTTTGGTTCTAGTTTATATATGCAGATACTATTTACCTTCTCTCTGTTAGATTGCATGAATTATTTTATCTCTTCTACATTAGTCATGTTTTATCTAGTATTTCTGTTAATAAAATCATTTGATAAATTGCTCATATTTCTTTTTTTTTTTCGAGGGTACGCCAAAGGCGTACCTTAGCTTTATAGAAGAGAGAAAAATATATACAAGAGTTATAGGAATAGCCAGTATGACCACAAGCGGCCTAACCGAGCCTCCACTCCCACACACTACACTCTACTACTCACTCATAGGCTGAACTCCAAAAGCTCCTGCCAAAGCCCAAGTCTTGAGATCCTCAAAGACCAAACTCACCGTGTCAAGCTCGTTTTTGATCTGGCTCGATCCGAACACTCTCGCGTTTCGCTGTTTCCAAAGAGTCCAGCATATAAGCATTACTCGTGAGTCAAAACCCTTCCTGTGTTGCTTAGCTCTTCTCTTCCTGGTTTCCGACCACCAATGCACCAACTTGGAATCGTTCGATGGGCAATGATCCAGGGGTATCCTCATCCTACCAAAGCAGTAATACCAAACCTGCCTCGAGAAAACGCACTGCTGAAGTATGTGCTCCACCGTGTCTTCCTCTTGATCGCAGAGAAAACACCTAGATGTTTGGTCTTGAAGACCGTGCCTGGCTCATATTTCCAACACTCGCAGGGCCGAACGACCTCTTGCAGAGGAGTTGGGTGCCTCATCCAAAAAGACGAAAGAAAACAACAAAGAAGAACCGATAGTGAGAGAGATTTTTTTAGTAGGAGCGATAGTGAGAGAGATGATGTATGTGTTCATGAAAAAGTAAGAGAGAGAATAGAAAAATGACAAAGATGTAGTCCGATCAAGTCTGACGGCTTTGGGGAGAGAAAATTCACACAATGGTCTCAACCTACATGGCAGATGGGGCACCTAAATGGTACTGCCCCCATAATACATGCCCTAAGTGAAACATATACAGTGGCTAATAGATCTGATTTTGTTAATCTCGCAGGGAGCTTTCACGATTAGGTAAAGCTGGTTCCTGCGTGCATCGTGGACCGGCACAAAGAGAAAATGACATACGAAGCCCTTTTTATATCTCGCACAAAAAAGGGGAGAAAAGGTCGCATTATCGGCAAGAGTTTTCGGTGGTGCGATAAAAGCCATCGACGCAAGCAACCGCGTCCGGCCGGGCCGGCGCCGTTCAGCCGACCCCGCAATCCCCGCCCGCACCGCTTGACCGAAACGCCCCGTGCCAACGGCGCGGCCGCGGACCAACTTCCGTCGCCCCCGGGTCGCGCCGCACCTCTCCAAAAGTCCAAACCCCGTCGCAAAAAGTCTGCTCTGCTCCCCCCCCTCGCCCCCCCTCCCCTCCTCTCCCATTTGGGCAAAATAATAATCGAAAACCCCCGGCTCCGCTACGCCAGCATCACCTTTCCGCCGCTCCTCGCCGCACGCCGGCCCGCCGACCGAGTCGAGACCCTCAGACCGACCCGCCCGCCGCCCGCCCGCATGGCTGCCGATCGCCGGCCCGGCGTCTGAGGGAGCGGGCGGCTGCGCTCGGGGGCCAGGGCGGCGGCGCGATGGAGCTGTCCGGGAGCCCCGGCACGTGGAGCGGCCTCTCGCTGCGGCTGGGCCAGTTCCTCTTCGCCGCCGCGTCCGTCTGCGTCATGTCCTCCGCGATCGGCTTCGCCAACTACACCGCCTTCTGGTAGCTCCCCCCGCCCCCTCCCCAAACGCTCCGATTTGTGCTCATCTTTCTCTCTCTCATGCCCGGTAGCCGGTTCAGTAGCTATCAATTACTGTAGTAAAGGTGATTTGGGCATGGCATTTTAGAAGCTTCAGCCGCATGGTGCATTCGTTTTGTTGCCATACTTGCTCGCTGTACCTGGGTGTGGGGAAATGTTTGGCAATTAGGTTTTCTTTCAAGTACATCTGCAACGCTCAAAAGTGATAGGATCTCAAATTCTGAGTAGCGATTAGCTTAAATTGACCAGCATTTGGTGATTGAGGCTGCAGGTTTGACTTGAAACCACCAGGAGTGAACAATCTGGGACTACATCTGCTGAATATGTTAGCTCCTTTACAGGATCTGCACAGCAATTCCCTTCAAAAAAGTTGAAAGGAGGGAGCCCTTCAGAATACCATGTGCCGAAGATCTGTCTTGGTCGGAACCATTTATAGCTTGAGATAGTGCAAGGCAATCAGTTTCAACAACAGCTGGCTGATTGATCCATTGAGCTGTTAGCTGAAACCCTTATATGCACACCCCCATCTCAGTTTCGAGAATGCTTGCACATTAGGAATATACCTCAGGCTGACAGCACAGCATGTCGCAAATTGTTAGATCAAACTGGCATCTACATTCATTCTTGACCTGGCCAACTTGTGGAGGTTCCAGGATCAAACGTGTATCAGAAGTGTCCTAACTTAGGTTAGGCTCCTCCATAGCTATCATGCCAAAGTTCCCTTTACCCTTCAGATCATGCATTTGGCTTGCTTGCTGAATACCACATATAGAATGAACATAGCTTTCTAGAAATTGTACCGATTCAGCAATCTGCCTATTACCCTTGCTACGCACAACACCATTTCAGTGATGGCAAGCTTTCCAGAATAAGAACATTAGATTTACAAAGCACTAGGCCTTAATTGTGCGTTTTGCCACTGCCTTGCGCTTTTCTCACCAAAGTGCACGAGGATGTACAGATTAAGTGCTAGACGTGTTGCTATCTCCTAGAGCTTGTAGCCCTGTACACACTTAAGCGCCCGCCTAGGCGCGCCTTTTGTAACTATAATTGTTGCTCCATACTGTCATCAACTGAGTCTAGAAGATGGTGCGACCAGTCAGGGCCAGATGTGTACTATATCCTTCTGTCTGGAATTGTTGGGAACGTGATACTGACCAGGCCACAGGAGCTCAACCACCTGGACCGGATCACAAGGACGTACAACGCATGCGGTTACCATGCTCTTCGTGCACGCTGTGATCTGCTTGTATGTGATATTCTGTTGTAACGTGGAAATAGCACTAGCTCCCTTGACAATCTTCACGTGCGTGTATATAAGCACACTATGTACATCAATATAATCATCAGTGAGAAGCTTATCAATCTTTCTTGGCACCAGAGCTCAAGTTCTATCCTTCTGCTTCCGCTATGAGTTCCCGGCGTGGTCACTGCCACTCCTGCTCCCTTGGCGACGATGACGTCGTCGTCTCACTCCACCTCGCGTCAAGCCTGTCGCTCCTGCCCTTGTCTCCACCATAGTGCCCCCTGTCCATCACCTAGAAGCGTTGGCTCGGTCCACGGATCAGCTGCAGGGTGAGAGCGCGGTCGGAGATGGGTTCCTCCACATCTTCCAGTGCGTCTGCCAACTGCTTGAGGCGTCAACAGTAGGCAGCGATGGTCATGTCGTCTTGGACCGTGGCATGGAACTCAGACCGAGATGGACGGTCCGGCTGCGCTGTCGCAGAAGTAAGTGTGCGGCTGTCTGCAGTCTGGGGGCATGATCACATTGTACTATCGTCGGAAATTGTGGCATAGATCTACAGTAAAATCGTGATGTCGTCATTCCACCAGACCACACTCGTGCAGGGGCTCGGACTCCTCCTTGACGTGATCCTCCACATTGAACTTGTAGAGGACGAAGAGGAACATCTGGCGCCACTTCCAGTAGTTGTTGGTTTCGGGACTGAGCTTAAATGGAATGTAAGAAGTATTACTGATATGATGCATGGAAGGAGCATGGACATGGGGACCTAGGTGAGGAAGCAGCGCCGGCGGGTGGCGAGGGCCGAGGGCATTGGAAGTAAGGTGCAATTCACGAATGATGCTAGCTTGGGTAACTGCTAAGTGGTCAGCTGTCGCCAGCAGGACCAACGATGCCGGTGGCTGGAGTAGGCCGCACTGCCAAGGGGACAGGCGCAGGGGCGACGCAGGGCGGGGTGAAAATGACGTTGGCGTCCCTGAGTGAGCGGCTGCAACAATGGGTGCGTGGGGCGTTCATGGCGGAAGGTGGGAAGGATTTGAACTAGGATGAAAACGAAGTGGTAACTTTTTGGATTTTCCACAGGAATACGGAAACCAAAACGGAATATTGTGAAACGGAAATTGAAGTGGAGAAACGTTTTCCGGTGGAATATCTATGGAAACGGATTCGTGAATATGGAAGTTTTTGTTTTTACCATGGCGACGTGGGGCGGGGTGAAGACGACATCGGCATCCCCGAGCGAGCGGCTGCGACAATGGGTGCATGGGCCGCTCATGGTGGAAGGATTTGAACTAGGATGAATACAGAGTTGTAACTTTTCGGATTTTCCACGAAAAACGGAAACAGGGTGAAAATACATAAACCAAAACAGAATATTGTGAAACCGAAATTGAAATGCAACAACGTTTTCCTGTGGAATATCCATGAAACTTGATCCGTGAATATAAAACTTTGTGTATTTACCATGGCGACGCGTGGCAGGGTGAAGTTGGCGTTGGCGTCCCCGAGTGAGCGGCTGCGACAATGGGTGTGTGGGGTGCTCATGGCGGAAGGTGAGAAGGATTTGAACTAGGATGAAAAGGGAGTGGAAACTCCTGGATTTTCCCAGAAAAAACGGAAACAAAGTGAAACTACGGAAACAAAAACGGAATGTTGCGAAACGAAAACGGAAAGGGAACAGCGTTTCCCGTGGAACACCCACGGAAACAGATCCGTAAATGTGAAACTTCCTATTTTTACCATGGCGACGCGGGGCGGGGTGAAAACGGCGTTGCCGTCTCTGAGTGAGCAGCCGCCACAATGGGTGCGTGGGGCACTCATGGCGGACGGTGGGAAGGATTTGAACTAGGATGAAAATGGAGTGGAAACTTCCCGGATTTTGCATGGGAAAACGGAAACCGAGTGAAAACACTGAAACAGAAACGGAATATTGCAAAACGGAAATGGAACAGCCATGGAAACAGATCCGTGAATACGAAACTTTCTGTTTTTACCATGGCTGCTATGTGGCTCAGTCCAGCACTCAATAAAACTCACTTTGTGGCCAATAATGGCAAACTAATACCTAACAGATTCCCCACTCATCCTCACTCTATTGTCCAGGAGCCTCTATTTGGCGCGGCTGGTTTATGAGTTATACCACCGGCTTAGGAGTCATCAAAAGTTGTTGTGGTCATATCAATTGAAATAGTTTGCTTGTGATTTTCTCAATTGTTTAAGGGGTCTTTGGTTCTAGCGAACATCTGGTTTTGTATCTGCTGCGCGCTGTATTTGCTTCGTATCTGTTTCCAGTAGTATTTATTTCCCTATTCGTTTCCCAGGTTTTTGTATTCGTTATGAAAACAAATGTGGTAGCACTCAGTTCCTTCTGTTTCCGCTCCGTTTCCATCCGTATTTGAACATGCGACTGATAACCAAGTTTTATTTTTTGAGGGTGTTCCACGGGAAACGCTGTTCCCTTGCCGTTCACAAGCAACAAATGTGCCAGTCTGTTAAGTTCTTGTGCCACTCTTTTAACCCAAAAAATCCAAACTTGCCAGTCTGTTAAGTAAAATTGTATGACAAGCCACACGAGTAGTACATCAGAACTAGTATCTTGTTCTGTGTGTCATAGCTAACAGCCTTTTAGTGACGAGCATTCATCTGTAATAAGGTTGAATATTGGTGTAGATGCATACATTTTTTTCAAGGACATCTGCCATGGGACATTCATTTGTGTATGCGTGTGCATATAGAACATTTGTGGATGCAACCTCCTGTGGCCATGTAGTGATAAATTCATCAGCCTTTTGCATTTGGGAGTATACCCTTCATAAAGCTTACAACATGCTCTAATTTGTGCCACAAATGTGTTCATTTTAACTCTCAGATTGTGAATTGGTAAACTTTTTTTTATTACAACATGCTCTAATTTGTGCAACAAATGTGTTCATTTTGACTCTCAGATTGTTAAACGGTTTGATTATAACTCTCAATTTTCAGCTACTTGATTGCATCAATGGGACTACAAGCACTCTGGAGCTTGGGACTTGCGTGTCTTGATGGCTATGCTTTGAGAATGAAAAAGGAACTCAACAGTGCTGTTCTCGTGAGCTTATTTGTTGTTGGAGATTGGGTAATTCCTTGATTGCTTGTCAGGATTTTGCGCTCTATATTGTATTGCCTTATTTTCATCCTACATAAATTACCACAATTTGAAAGCCAAACCAGAATCCTTTAAAGTTTTTTCAATTTCTTTGGCTGTGTTATTTAAATATATATCTTAAAT
>LR738711.1:830652697-830771512 GCA_902687465.1 Secale cereale | reverse complement strand
CATCCCTGCAGTAAACACATGTTAGGCATTATTTTGATATATGTAACCGCATCTTATATCAAAACAGCAATCTAGCCAACTTATGTTGAGTATTGTAGTCTGGTATACTTTTGGCTACAATGCATCTCTGTCACAGCCAGCACTATATGTTGGTGAAGTTGAATCTTGTTTTATTAGTTTCAGTTAATATAGTATACTTTTGGCTACAATGCATCTCTGTCACAGCCAGCACTATATGTTGGTGAAGTTGAATCTTGTTTTATTAGTTTCAGTTAATATAGTATACTTTAAGTCCACATCCAGTTAATTAGAACCAATTTGAGGCAGACCTGAAAAACAATTACAAGTGCTTGAAAGTTTTTTTATGGACTGCAATTCAGTTGCATGAGTTTCATTATGACACATTAATTTACATTCTGGACACATGTCTATGAAAACATGTTATGCCTCTGATATTTCAACCAGATATTCCTTTGGAAGTACTGAGGCAATCATTCTCTATGATGCAGGTAACGTCGATCCTGTCGTTCGCCGCTTCATGCTCAGCAGGAGGCGTCGTTGTTCTCTTCGACAAGGATGCGTTCTTCTGCAGCAGGGACCCGCATCTCCCGTGTGGGACATTTGAGCTCGCGACCGCCTTTGCGTTCCTTTCCTGGGCGCTTAGTGCCACATCTGCCCTCGTGATGTTTTGGCTCCTCGCTTCATCTTGATTAGATTTGTAGGAGCTCTGTCTGTACCTAGTGTTGTTTGGTCCTGTCTGGTTATATACCAACTGATGTTTCAAGCAGACTACATAGAAATAGACTGCTAATTCCAGAGAATAGATGGGCAATGGTGGCAAGTTCCATGAAGTCTTAAATTTCAGAGCCATGCTTCAGTGTTTCGGGCCAACGGTAACTTTTGGTTCCTAGTATGGAGTCTTGCTGTTGATTAACTCATTTTGCCCAGTTAATATGGCACACCGGACACTCGTCAAAAATAGAAAAAAAATATGACGCTGGACAATATCATAAAATTGCATACACCGATGTTCTGCTACGTTAATTTAATCCAAACAGAAATGGTGGCTTAGCAATGGGCGAGCACAACGATTATGTGAGACAAAGCTATCCACCTATTGTCAGGCATTACAAAGGTCTCTAGGTAATTCAGTGTGAAAAGCATACTGATATCCAACAGCTCTTATCTCAAGAATCCGTGGACAATGACTTGCAACTGAACCGAAACTCCGAAAGCTATGTAATTTCAGTTCTCACCAGTCGGCAAAATCTCAGATCTTCCTGGCAATTATAGCGCAATATGCATTTGTGTGCATTTTACAAAAAAATGAAAGTGACGTGCACAAATTTACACAGCCGCATTCCATATTAAAGCCCTCGTGGCCAAGCCTAAACCCTTCAGTGATCTACAAATATGGAAAACAGTCTGACCAGTCCCGTCCACAGAATCACAAGAGGCACACAGAAGGACAAGTAGCACGGCCTGGAATGCTTTACATCTTCTCTTCTTCGTGTCTGCTATTTGCAGAAGTAAGCCACTTCGATTTGTTTGATTGAGATGCCTGCACAACCCATCCAGTCTTTGGTCATAAGAAGAAAATTGACAGATGAAGTCACAAAAGTGCAAAAAGAAACCCAGCACAACAGGATGTGCAAACTAGCGGTGGATACTCGCCCAGATCTCATGATAACACACCAACTGCTGTACCCATGGTAGTGACTGATTTGTCGGCGGTCAGCGGCAGAATTGAGCAATAACCCATCGGCCACGTTTGCAGCCTACGCAAAATTTTCAGAAAGCGAGTTTCGGAATGCTGTTCATATCCTTTTGCTGCAAGGCTTGATAGCGCATAGATAGCATATTATCGGAACAAGGAGCTTCATACCCAGCAAAGTTAAAATTCACCTTCAAAGGCATTGTTCTTATTGATTCTTTCTGTGTCATTACACCGTCTGCGAACAGAGAAAATAAAGTAAACACACCGACATCCCCAGAGAGCTATACTAAAGCTAGGAGTCGATCTCAATGGGAAACAACGCTGGAAATGACTAATGCACATACATTCTCATCAGTTTAACAAGTCTCGCAGGTTCCACATATATTAAGCTGTTTACAGTATGCACTAGAACAAAGATGCCACACAACATCGTTCCTAAAGGCATTTGTGAGCGGTGAGCTCACATGACGATCTCGGGCTTCAGGATGCTTGACTTGATCTCTTTGTGCGGGAGAACAACGCCGCCGTTGCTGTAGACCTCATCACCTACATGTACATCTTCTCCCAGGATGGTCATATTCTCTATGCGTGCCCATTGTCCGACTGTCGAATGCCAGCCAATAATGCTGTTTGAGATGCACGCATGCTTCTTGATGCGCACACCGCGCATCACCGTGCATCGGGAGAGCCTCACACCATCCTCCACGACACATCCAGGTCCAATAGCAACATCAGGACCAATCAGGCAACCCTCCCCGATCTTGGCACTCTCGTGCACCAGGACGTTCCCAACAACATGTGCCCCAGCAGCCAGCTTGGCAGCTGATTTCTTCCTAAGTGAATCTAGGTAAAGACGCAAGCCAGTAATGTAGTCCCTTGGCTGGCCAATATCCATCCAAAAGCCTGGAAGGACCATGGCATAGAGCTTTTGATCAGCTGCAATTCGAGGAAAGACCTCTTTCTCGATTGAAGTTGGCTTTAGTTCGATGCGGTCCAGGACAGATGGATTTAACAAATAAATTCCTGCATTGATCTTGTTGCCTACAAATATTTTTGGCTTCTCTACAAATCTTTCCACAACTCCAGTTGTGTCCTCCGTAACCACAACACCATATTTCGAAGGTTCATCCACCTATATTTAAGAGGCAGTCAGCTTACATATATGAATTAACTACTACACGAGAGAGTGGTCAAAGAAAGGAGTTACCTTAGTGACCATAATTGTTGCCTCACCGCCATGGCTCTTGTGAAACTGTATGAGCTCGGCAAATGGGTATTCACTTATGACATCACTGTTGAGGACAAAGAATGGCTCGCCAGATCCATCCACAAGCTTGTCCCTTGCTAGGGCAAGAGGGCCAGCAGTTCCCAAGGGTTCAGTCTCTTGGGAGCATGTGATTGTGATGCCAAGCTTATCCTCAAAATCCTTCAAGAAATTAATCATAACCTGAAATAGACACAGCACAACAGTTGGACTCCGAAGTTAAATACAGATAACTCCATGAGATGAGAGAACAACAAAGACAAATCATCTCGTGTTTTACCTCTGGGCGGTAGTTGATGGCTAAAATAACCTCTGTAACCCCAACATCTTTCAAGGCTTCAATCTGCACAGATTGGCAGGTTTTAATATAAAAAAAACTCAAATTGGTCGGTGCTAACATATATGTATTCAGATGTAAAGTAAATTCGCCTGAGATGACAACTGTTCTGCATTTGTGACAGAAAAAAAGGGAAAATCATGATGGTCACACGAAGGTTTTTCCCAAGCACACAGCAGTTCTGCAAGCTAGCAAGGGGATTAATTAACGTTGCAGGGTGAAAGATTTCTTAGCTCCCAACTCCCATCAGCCACAGCACATTCAGATGCTACTAATGGCAATGGTTAAAAACCATGTACACATAACTACTGTAGGGTCTGAAATTTTAACTGTTGTTACGGGCTTAAGGCAAGGTGGTGCGATTAATTCCGCACACGACTCACTGACTCACAGCACCATACAAGTACTCTATCAAGCGCAGCCGCAGCCGCTTGTTTACCTGGTGCAGAATCATGGGCTTGTTGGCGAAATCGACGAGGGGCTTGGGGAAGCTGAGCGTGAGAGGCCGGAGGCGGGTCCCGAAGCCCCCGACGAGGATGAGCGCCTTCATGGCGAGGCGTCCCCCTTCTTCCTCCCCTGATCCCTGCAGGCCAAATAAAATTAAAATCACACTCACAGTGGCGCCGATCTGCGGGGAGACAGATCAACTGGGAACCAACTGGGAGGGGAAGGGATTGGACGAGAATCTGAGGGGGGAATCACCTGGATGAGGAGGAGCCGACGGGGTCAGATTTGGAAGCAGCGCCGAGCGACCTTGTTTTGGCCGGTCGGTCGCCTGTTTCTTGCCCCCTCGCCAAGACCGGGAAGAGAATATGCCAGTGGTACCCCGGGTACCAGACTGCCAAGATGAAGGGCTCGGGGGTTTGGGTTGGCACGAGGAAATACCAGCGTCAGGGTCGCCTTTATATAGGGAAATCCGTCGCAATAGCGCACGAGAGATTTAAGGATCGAATCAAATCAACAGAAAAGGATCATAAAAGATAAATAACCTCGCGCCCGCTTGCACACACACCACTCCCCTCCAACCAAATATATATAAGGCCTAATACAATACCTTCTTTTTTCAAAGAACACAGTACATTTTACGGATGTCTTTTTTTTTAATACGGTACAGACGCAAGCGCTCATACATACGCATATACTCACCTGTATGAACGCACACACGCACACCTATAAGCATCTTTGAGAGACTGAGTCGACATATCATCTTAAGATTTACAAAGTTTTTAAGAATGTCTTTGACCATCAATAAGATTAAATAATATTACCTTCGTATCAAAATGTAAGACACTTTTAGGCTAGTAAATGAGATTAAATAATATTTTGGTACAGAGGTAGTATATGAGATGTATAACATAAACAAAATTATATCATTGGGAACAAATTTGATCGTAACGTAAACATTATACAGTGTTGGTTTAACCGATGGCTAAACACGACCTCGAAAAATGTATTGGACCATATATATTTAGATAGACGCAGTACCATCCAACGCCTCTTTTCTGCGCTCCATTGTGACGTCATTTCTTAGCTTATGTCTATGTGCATTATGACAAGATTTATGTCGATGCGATACACAATAAATGAGGAGAGGGTTAAATCATATCTTATCTGGATATGGTCGCTACGTCACCCATAAAATGATCTTGTAAAATCTGTTGCAGAAATATAAGCATATACAAAAGAGAAAATCGGTGCAATCTTCAACATTCAATAGAGTTGATGTATAAGATGCACAATCTTTTTCTCCGAGATGAATATAGCCATGATTTCAAACCAAAAGATTAAGTTGTTGTAGTGTATGTACAGATCCATATTAAATTTAAAAAATACATAAAAATGTTTAATTTGAAGAACATCCAATTTGAGGGGTGAAAATTCATGTTGTGCGCGACATCAAGAGAAAGTGCTCATTTTTTCAATGTTCACTGGATGGCAGGTTGGGGCGATCCCCGTTGACCCAAAAGGCCTATTAGTTGCTTTTTATATAAAAATGTCATAAATCGAAGAAAATACATTTTCTTATAAATCTTATAAAACATAAAAAACAAATTTTCTTAAAAAGGCCATGCTCTGAATTTATGAAAAATGCCGTCCTCTGATATTAGAAATTAATCATGGATGTTAGAAAATGTTTTTAAACTTGTCATGGTCTTGTAAATTTGACTTGCCATGTCAATAAAAGAAGAAAATGCCATAATATTAGAAAAAAATTGCCATGTACCTAAAATAAGGCATCTCTTAATAATAGAAAAGTCATCTCTTAATATAAAAATGTCATGTCTTAATAATTGTCTCTTTAATACAAAAATGTCATCTCTTAATTAAAAAACATCATCTCTTGATAATAAAAATGACATCCTTTTAATATAAAAATGTCATCTCTTACGATAAAAAATCACCTATTTTAATATAAAAATGGCATCTCCTAATAATTAAAAATGCCATCTCTTAATAAGGAAAATGCCATGCACAAATAAAAGAATTGACTTGTGAAAATGGTTAAATTGCCGTGTGGCATACTTCGAAAAATTATAAACTGCCACCTTAATTTGCTAAAAAATGCCATGTACAAAAGACAAGGCCCTGATATTCAAGCCCATGTCTCCCATGTGGGGGACAGTGCCATTAGGCATGGCGATGCATGGGGATTATTTTGGAGAAGTAAAACGTTCGGTGTTTTTTGTTTTGAGCATGGTTAATAGTATAGCCAGCTGCTGGCTATATGATATTGCCATGCTAGCCAGCCTTATAGCCGGTATGTACAATAGATGCATATAAGTTTGTATAACTTTGTTGATATATGATCCATCTTTCTCTCTCATAAAGTGTCTAGGACTACGTGCCACAGCCGATTGTTAATGAATACCCGCTTCTCTTCTATCTCTTCTTCTCTCTCCGTCAACTTATAAAAATATAATATTTAAAGTTTTACAGCCCGCATATGTATCGTATTGTACTTGCTCTTACAACTGCCTAATTTTCAAACCTAACGTGGCAGCGGCCTTGCGCGGAGATTCGTGCAACGGTGGAAAGGGGGTTCGCTGGACCCTTCCCCCGGCTGATTTTCGCCAGGTAAGTTTTCCGAAAATGAAATCACTTCATCGGAACAAAAAGAACCTCTAGACGAACAGCCTACCGTTTGTGTCCAATACGACAACGCCCTTCTCGTGAATGCCGGTGGTTTGTGTTGTTAAGCACATGATATTGGTACCGTGTAGACCACAATGGTCGAAGCTCCGGATGCACGCGCCTTTTTCTAGTGAAAGGAAAGCGATTCTTCCTTGAGGTCCAGTTTTTGGCGCACACTTTCCCTGATTCAAGCCACCCAACGCCGGTGGAGTGAAGCTGAGCTGCAGCGTCGGCCAAGCAGCAGCACCTTTCAACCGACGAAGTAGTGTCATTGTGTCTGTGAAGTTGACGGATCTTCCCATTACTGTACTCGAATCCGATGCCTGATGGGTTCAGCATTTTCCACCCGCTGATTCCGCTGCTTAATGCGTCGAGCTCGCGGAACCCGGCATCCTTTTTTGCTTCAGGTCAAGCCTGAATCCAAGGAACCAGGTCGCTTGCAACCTGCGTCGTGTCTAGCTCTTTGACTGCGACCGACGCCGGACCGCATGGAGCGTCAGGGCATCTTCAACGTCGATTCTTGAATCACCCGCATATATCCGAATTGCGCTGTTTAAATATGACTAAGACATATGCCCGTGCGTTGCAACGGGAGCTAGAAATGTAGTGTCACCAAAGCAGATGAGCTCGGTTACTGTTCTCAGACAATACTCCATATTCTTCATCCATATGCTGACTTACGCAATATATAATCATAAACAAAAGAAAGCTTGATGATGCATTATACCAACAAAACCTGAAGATAAAGTAAGCGCAATCTTGACCAAACATATACTGAAAATGAAAACCCAAATTAATTACGACTGAGGTTACTTTTCTGTTACCACGAGAACAAAAATAATTTGTATTATTTAATAATCAAAACAATTTTCTATTATTTATTATTCAGTCTTCAAAACAATTCTCTAGCCTGTGAATGAAGAAGTTGTTTATGATATCAGTCTCCAAACTAAACCAAACATAATTCTTTTCTAGTGCAGCAACCAGAAAAGTATAATACATTACTTGTGGTAGTGGTAGCGGCACAAGGATGCCATGAACAGATGGATCTCCGTTGAATCTTGATGCTGAATCCACCACCTCGTCTTTTGTGCAGTTCTGAGGCAACTCCCACAAGAAATATTTTATCCCGACTTCCTCACAACCCTTCACTTTAAATCGTACATGGAATTGAGAGTCCCTTCTATCTCCTACCAGTACAATAGCTAATCCAGGAACATGTGCAACAGCCTTTTTCATTCGACGAAATTCTTCAGCAACATGTAACTTTATGTCCTCTGCAATTGACTTGCCATCAATAATGGAGCCCTGGATGCACAATCAACTATTTAAGCAATAAATGTGCAACTCAGAATCACAAATCATTAGCATGAGATCCAGAATAACACCGGGATAGGTCTATGCAAAAGAACCATGAATTCAACATATGCTTGTCATGGATGGTACACTCGCTTTTAATCTGCATACTTGATAACCCTCAACCGTAAGGGATCGAGATAGTCTTCGCGGGTAAGAATAACCCAATTTATTGATTCGACACACGGGGAGCCAAAGAGTATTTATAAGCTTTGACAGTTGAGTTGTCAATTCAACCGCACCTGAAACATACTTACTTGCAACAAAAGATAAGTGGTAACAGTGATATGATAGTGATGATCGTGATAGTAAAAGTAAACAGCAAAAGTAAATAGCAGGAGTAAATGGCAAAAGTAGCAACTAGTAACCAGCAGGATTTGAAACACTGTAGGCTAGGGAGATGGATGGTTGGGCGCTGCATGGATGAGATATATCATGATTCCAACTTGGGGCAAGGCACACGGAAAAGTAATGATCATCTAGGCAAATATCAAACATTAGGCATGTATCCCGTAGGTAGTTGTACGTGCTTGCAATAAGAACTTGCACAACATCTTTTGTCCTACCATCCCGCTACGAACGGGGCCAAAAGGAACTTATGGAGATTAAGGTGCTCCTGTCAAAGAGCACCGGAACAAAGCAATAAACTCAATGGATACATGTAATCCTCAAACTACGGACCATCCCCTTTGGTGTCCCAAGCTGTCACTTTTGGGATCGCCGGTTCCGAACCGTAATAGGTGCAAACAACTCATAGATAGGATCAAGAACACAAATATATTCATGCAAACACATATGGTTCAGATCTGAAATCATGGCACTCGGGCCCTAAGTGACAAGCATTAAGCATAACAAGTTGAAGCAAAGATGATAAACACCATAGTAGATGATAGGCAACATGCCCCAACGATCTGACAAACTATTACATGATCTAACTCATCCAATCCCTACCACCCCCTTCGCCTACAGCAGGGGATTACTCACACATGGAAGGAGAAGTCATGGAGGGATGATGGAGTGGTGATGATGATGATGATGGCGACGATCTCCCCTCTCCGGAGGCCAATTCAGCCTCCAGATTAGCCCTCCCGAAGAAGAACAGAGGGTGGCGGCGGCTCCGCGACGAAAACTGCGAAAAGAACTTCCGATCTGGGGTTTCTCCGTCACGAGCTAAAATACGAGTCAAAGTAGGGCACCAGGGGAGGTGGGGCCCACCCAGGCGACCCCCCGGCGCGGCCAGGGGGTGGGCCGCGCCACCAGGGCGCCTGGGGCCCCCCTTGGCCCCCTCTAGCCGCTCTTCCGGCTCCGGGTTCCTTCGGGTGCATGGATTTTCTGTGATTTTTCGTGGAATTTTCTGAGATGCCTAAAAATCCGTTTTCCTGCACACAATAAAACCATACAGACAGCTCTGCTGAAAACAGCGTCAGTCCGGGTTAGTTTAGTTCAAATCATGCAAGAATGAGGTCAAAACAATATCAAAAGTGTTTGGAAAAGTAGATACGTTTGAGATGTATCAACTCCCCCAAGCTTAGCATATTGCTTGTCCTTAAGCAATTCAGTTCAACGAACTGGACGCGACAAAGAAAACTTTGACAAACTCTTTTGCTTCATTAGATGTATATAAGCATGTACTACGAAAAGAGTCTAGCAAGTATTGAAACAGTACTATGAGGACAATGCACGGAGCAATCCTTCTTTCAAGTGACCAATCACAAATACTTAAAAGTAAATAATATATTACTGAAAATCAAGACAAGATCATATTGCACATAGCTTGAGCATATTAGGGTGGTATCTCGCTAGCCTCCATGAGTGAAGCAAAACATAAATGCAGAAACTCCTCCAGAGTTTTGAAGGAGACTAGAACTAAGAATTTCAGAATAAATCATATCACAAGCATGCAGAAGACAATGTAATACTTTGGGACAATGCACATTACACTCAGAATGACAATTATGCTCTCCTAGTTGGTGCTTTGAAGAAAGAAGGTGGAGACTCTCGAACCGTGGCTTTTGTTGGCAAGGTTGAAAACCCGTGATCGGAAACAAAAACTAAACATGTACCAGAGCTCTTGGTTTTAAAAACAGAGGAAAGAATGTTTTTGAGAGGTGCATATTTCGTCAACGAATGCTAGCATATAACTCAATCACTTCTTGAGCTGGACAAGTTTCGAGGAACGGCTCCCGCATGAGGACGATCACATCCTCTTAATCTCCTTTGTTTATCACTGCCAAAGTTTTTTGATTTCTCATGAACAAAGCGTGAAGGAGGGTTTGTTTGTTGTATTATCTTTTATGAGCCGGGCGCACTCTATGCCAGTTCCTTCTCGTATTATGGGTTTGCACATTAGACATGCAATCCCGGGGTGAAACTTGTCCAACTTAAAAAGATCATGAATTAACTACTACTTCCTCATGAGCTAAAACAGAGGCACAAAAAAGAGAAATGCTTTTGATTAATTTCGAGATGGTACACGAAAGTCTTCGTTAGGAATGCAGGTAAATACCATGTATAGGAAGGTATGGTGGACTCATATGGCATAATAGGTTTTAAGGATTTTGGATGCACAAGCAGTCAGTCCGCTTAGTACAGGTGGAGGTTAGCAAAATACTGGGAAGCGACCAACTAGAGAGCAATAACGGTCATAATCATGCAGAGCGACAAAGCAACATTGAATCGGGCATGAAAGTGATATAACTATTCTGAAACTCAAAGATCATCAAGGCAGGGCAGACTTTTTAGTCTTAAACATGTGTAAACATGTGCCAAGTCAATCCAAAAATTCTCTAAAGGGAAATACCACCTTAGTATACCAGACTATGAACAGTGCAATGCATGTAAATCATTTCAATAACACATTATATACTCTAGCTATTCGAGACTAGCCACAAGGAAAGCATGAACCACTGGAAGAGCATTGTAAACATAGCACTATGTCGCTACAAGCTGGTCTCTAGATCATAAGTACAGGCATATGTACAGAAGTAGAAACAAGAAGAGTTCATACCGGTCTTCCTTGTTGCTTCCCTTCAGTCGATCTTCGTCATTACTGCCTCGTCACTTGCACGATCGAACGTAGGAAATATAATTAAATGCCATCACGGACTCGAGCTGAACTCTGAAAACAAAGCAAACTAAAGAGAAAAGGAAATCTTTTTGGATTATTTCAAAGGTTGAACGAAAGCAAAAGAAAGAGAAAATCTTTTTGTTGTTTTTGCAAAGAGAGAAATAAAGAAGAACGGGCAAAAATTTCGAAAAGATCAAAGCGAATAAAACGGATAATACAATGGAAAAGTGAGAGGGGCACGTACTCCCCCAAGCTTAGGCTTTTGGCCTAAGTTGGTAGCAGCTACTGCCCCCAGGAGCCTCCTGCTCCGGGGGAACAGTAGTGAGTCCAAGGGTCATAGAAGGATGCTGGCGCGTATATCGAACTCCTCGGAGTCTCCCACGAGGAAGGGTCCGTGCGCCAAGCAGAGGAAGACCCTTCACCGAACTCGGTGGCGGTTTCTTCCTGAAAAGGTGGTAACTCATCGTGCTCCTCCTCGTCGGGCACAACCCCCTCCATGAGGTTATGAAACTGATGCTGGGCCATGAACTCATCGAACTGGACAACGTCAAAGGACCATCCGTTACTGCGAGAAAAATCAAACAAAAGAGGTGTAGGTAGACGGATCTCGCGTTCCGCGGTAGTTCCGAAACGCAAGATATAAACAAGATTATCAAGCTCAGAAGCCATGGTAACAAACTTATGCCTTTTCATAGCAGCAAGATCAAAGCTTAAATAAGTAAAAGGATTGTCATCAGGGTGTGGGGTGCCTCCAAGATGTTCTAAGATAAGTGTGGCATAAACGCCACCATATAAGTCTCCCTTGTTACCGTTCATAGCAAGGCGTCGAGCAATTAAGGCACCCAGATTATAATCAAACCTCCCCGAGAGGGCTGCTGCCAGGATAGCAATATCCGGAGCAGAAATGTTGCTCGTGTTGTCACGAGCTAACACCCCTCTAGCAACATAATATGCAAAATACCTGAGGTGAGGAAATAATATGCTGGAGATCTTCGACCGATGAATATCCCTCGTACCCATGCTGCAGAGAGAGTTGATGACAGTTTTCAGCTCGGAGGGCTGAGTGGCCATCCTAGCCGTCCTCCCAACGTTTGGCACACCTATTATTTCACAAAACTTTCCCAAAGGCATGGTGATAAGATCATTGTAAATTTTAAACTCAATAGCACCTGAATCAGGATTATATCTAAAACTGTTAATGAAACTGGAGGTGAGTTTTTGATACTGAGTAACACGGCACGTGACGAGCCGTGTCAGACCTGCATTAGCACAAAGATTATAAAACTCATCCTTGATTCCTGCAGCTTCAAGGAATTCATCACATGGAAACGTCATCGCACGTGCTGGACTTGTGTCTTCCAACAACTCCAGGGGCACATGATCTTCATTATAGCTCACCCTAGCAGTCGAGGGTGAAGCTGCGGCTCTAGTAACTCGATCAGAGTGTGCGGGCCTCCTCTTCTCAAGCCACCCCTTTGCCCTTCCTAACAAACTCATTTCTGAATTTTTTGGCAATTTAAAAAAACGAGGATTAAAACAAGGTGAGTTAAGGCAAACTACTCAACTCACTTGCCCAAGGCATAAACTTGCATCAAAACTTGGAAAATAACTTTCTACTCATGCATGCAAGCTCATCTATACAGCACCAAGAACTACTAAATACTCACAAATGAAGCCACCAATCAGAAATCTAATTGGAGGGGTGGAGGAGTCACATACCAGGGAGTATTTGTTCAAAATCTCAGCTCAAATGATAGGCTGTAGAGAGAGATCGAAGAATCGCCTCCAAGAGCAGCAAGAACACAAGAACAAGTGGAGAACTCGTCTTTTTGGAGAGAAAGAGAGAGGGAGGAAGAAGACATACCTGGAGGGGGGCCTCGTGGGCCCCAGGCGCCCTGTGGGCGCGGCCAGGGGGCAGGCCGCGCCAGCTGGCCGCCTGGGCCACTGGTGGGTCCCCCTGGCTGGCCCCAGGTCCCTCTGGGTCACTCCCGACGTGGAAATTTTTATTTTTATTTTTCTGGAATTTTTCTGAAAACTTCACTGTTGAAATTTTTTCGAAGTTCAAAAAGCTGCGAAACTCTCTGAAAACTTGAAGCAGTGAGTAGTATTGTGAAGTTTCAAAACATAAACACTCGATACAGCAAGTAGAACAAAAACTAAAAACAAATGAAAACATAACAAGCTCAACTTTTTATCTATATAAAACATGTTTACTAGTAAGGTTGATCAAGTCTTACCAACAAACAGGCGATATATAGAGCAAAAAGTCTCACCTCTTTACGAAGTAATCACTGAACCTTTACTTTGATGGACATTGTCCCCACCATAATAGTTTTGTATTTGTGGTGCATATGTAGTGGACAGTCCCATTCTCCAATCTTCACGGTCTCGATATTCTCTATAGAGTTGAGGCCATGCCTCCTGTCGGTCTTCTTTGGAAAATACACCGTGTGTTCTTTATTATTCACATTGAAGGTGACCTTCCCTTTATTGCAATCAATAATAGCACCTGCGGTGTTAAGAAAAGGTCTCCAAGAATAATGGACATGCTCCCATCCTCGGGCATGTCAAGCACAACAAAATCAGTAAGAATCAAACAATTAGCAACTTCTACTGGAACATCCTCACAAATACCTATCGGAACGGCGGTTGACTTGTCAGCCATCTGAAGAGAGATATCTGTAGGAATTAGTTTCTCTAAACAAAGCCTCTTGTAAAGAGAGAGAGGCATAACACTCACTCCTGCTCCAAGATCACATAAAGCAGTTTTGACATAATTATTCTTTATGGAGCAAGGAATGGTGGGTATACCTGGATCACCGAGCTTCTCAGGAATCTTGCCACTGAAAGAGTAGTTAGCAAGCATAGTAGATATTGCTTCATTACGAACTTTTCTTTTATTAGTGACAATATCTTTCATATATTTTGAATAAGGAGGTAACTTAATAGCATCAGTCAAAGGGATTTGAAGAAAAAGAGGTTTAATCCACTCACAAAACTTATTGTAATGCTCTTCTTCTTTAGATTTGATGGACTTACCTGGAAAGGGCATGGGTTTCTGTACCCATGGTTCTCTTTCCTTCCCATGTTTTCTTGCGATGAAATCTTCTTTAGTGTACCTCTTACGTTTGTCAGGCGCTTCTTCTTCTCGAACTTCAGGCGGATCATTCTTCTCATTATCCTTATCGTCAAGTTCAGCATCGTCTTCAGTCTCAGCATCGGAGATAGATACGCTGTTGGGATCAACAGCTGGCTCTTCATCTGCAATAGGGTCATTAGAATTGTCAGTCTCCTTATGTTTCTTCTTCTTCTTCTTTGGAGAGCCAACAATTTCTTCTTCCTACATTTGAGAATCTTGCTCGATTCTCCTCGGATGCCCCTCTGGATAGAGAGGATCTTGAGTGCTAGTTCCTCCTCGGGTCTTAATCCCGAAAGCCTGCAAATCATCTTGTTTGGCATTGTTAGCAAGCAAATCTTTTTGCACATTAGAAATTTGGTCAAGCTGAGTTTGAACCATATGAAAATGTTTCACAAGACATTGAACATCATTAACCGTTCTACCTAGAACATCAAGCAGACTTTTGATAGCAAGGGAATTATCATGCAACTGACTTTGTATCCTCTCATTAAAATGATTTTGTTTCATAATAAAATTATCAAACTCATCTAAACATTGATCAGGAGGCTTACCATGAAGGATGTCACTTGCGTTGAAATCTAAAAGAGAGTGTACCTCTACCATAGGAGGGTGAGTGGTAGGCTCACACAGCTTCTTAATAGGGGGTAGATTCTTCACGTCTTCAGCTTTAATACCTTTCTCTTTAATAGACTTCTTTGCTTCTCGCATATCTTCGGGGCTTAGAACAAACATGCCCCTCTTCTTTGGTGGTGGAGGTGGTTCAGGGACGGACCAATCTTCATGGTTTTTGGCAATCCTGCCCATCAAATCTTCTGCATCTTCCGGCGTCCTTTTCCTGAAAACACAACCAGCACAACTGTCCAAATAGGACCTGGATTCATCAGTTAGACCAGCATAGAATATATTGATTAATTCGTTCTTAGGGACTTCATGTCCTGGTCTAGCCCGAATCAGACTGCAGTAACTCCCCCAAGCTTTAGGGAGGGACTCATCCTGCAACTGTTTAAGGTTATAAATTCTTTGTAAAGCAGCATGTTGCATGTGAGCAGGAAAGTACTTATCAACAAAAGAGTGAGCTAAGTCTTGAGGACTCTTAATGGAACCGCATGGGAGTGAATCATACCATGCTTTAGCACCTTCCTTCAAGGAGAAAGGAAGAAGCTTGGTCACATAAAAGTATCGTATCTTCTCATCTGTGGTAAACAAGCCACCCAACTCACCGAGTTTAGTCAGGTGTGCAATAGCATCATCATTTTCTCTGCCATAAAAGGGGTCAGCTTCAACCATAGGTATAAGTGAAAGATCAACAGAGAAATCATAATCAGGATCATCAATGCATATAGGAGATGTAGCAAATTCAGGATCATGAACGGTTTTGTTCTTCAAAGAGTGTTTTTCAAACAGTTTCTTAATAACTTCAGGGTCAGAGCCAGAAAACTCTGTCAGTTCCCTGCATAAATCTTCATCAAGCATATAGTAATCATCATCAAGGAGTCTCTCCTTGAGTTTACTCAAATCAAGATAATCATAAGTTTCACCAATAGGGTAGCGAGTAACAGGAATTTCAATTCCCGACTTTTTTTTGCAGCAGCGATCTGTTTCTCAAGAGCATAACCAAGTGAACTAATATCGTCAAAAGTAGTAGAAGCATCATCAAGAGTATCGGACATAGTAACAGATTCAGTAGGAGCATCATGTGGTGGCGGTGAGGCAAACTTACTCATAACAGAAGGTGAATCAAGTGTAGCACTAGTGCTCAGAACAGTACCTCTTCTTGTAGTGGATAGTAAGATCGGAACCTTGGGGTCTCCTTTCTTACCCATAGCGGATGAAGTGCAGCAGGTAGGATACTTCAAGTAGACTTGTAAATATTGCTATGCTCCCCGGCAACGGCGCCAGAAAACGGTACTTGATAACCCTCAACCGTAAGGGATCGAGATAGTCTTCGCGGGTAAGAATAACCCAATTTATTGATTCGACACACGGGGAGCCAAAGAGTATTTATAAGCTTTGACAGTTGAGTTGTCAATTCAACCGCACCTGAAATATACTTACTTGCAACAAAAGATAAGTGGTAACAGTGATATGATAGTGATGATGGTGATAGTAAAAGTAAACAGCAAAAGTAAATAGCAGGAGTAAATGGCAAAAGTAGCAACTAGTAACCAGCAGGATTTAAAACACTGTAGGCTAGGGAGATGGATGGTTGGGCGATGCATGGATGAGATATATCATGATTCCAACTTGGGGCAAGGCACACGGAAAAGTAATGATCATCTAGGCAAATATCAAACACTAGGCATGTATCCCGTAGGTAGTTGTACGTGCTTGCAATAAGAACTTGCACAACATCTTTTGTCCTACCATCCCGCTACGAACGGGGCCAAAAGGAACTTATGGAGATTAAGGTGCTCCTGTTAAAGAGCACCGGAACAAAGCAATAAACTCAATGGATACATGTAATCCTCAAACTACGGACCATCCCCTTTGGTGTCCCAAGCTGTCACTTTTGGGATCGCCGGTTCCGAACCGTAATAGGTGCAAACAACTCATAGATAGGATCAAGAACACAAATATATTCATGCAAACACATATGGTTCGGATCTGAAATCATGGCACTCGGGCCCTAAGTGACAAGCATTAAGCATAACAAGTTGAAGCAAAGATGATAAACACCATAGTAGATGATAGGTAACATGCCCCAACGATCTGACAAACTATTACATGATCTAACTCATCTAATCCCTACCACCCCCTTCGCCTACAGCAGGGGATTACTCACACATGGAAGGAGAAGTCATGGAGGGATGATGGAGTGGTGATGATGATGACGATGGCGACGATCTCCCCTCTCCGGAGGCCAATTCAGCCTCCAGATTAGCCCTCCCGAAGAAGAACAGAGGGTGGCGGCGGCTCCGCGACGAAAACTGCGAAAAGAACTTCTGATCTGGGGTTTCTCCGTCACGAGCTAAAATACGAATCAAAGTAGGGCACCAGGGGAGGTGGGGCCCACCCAGGCGACCCCCCGGCGCGGCCAGGGGGTGGGCCGCGCCACCAGGGCGCCTGGGGCCCCCTTGGCCCCCTCTGGCCCCTCTTCTGGCTCCGGGTTCCTTCGGGTGCGTGGATTTTCTGTGATTTTTCGTGGAATTTTCTGAGATGCCTAAAAATCCGTTTTCTTGCACACAATAAAACCATACAGGCAGCTCTGCTGAAAACAGCGTCAGTCCGGGTTAGTTTAGTTCAAATCATGCAAGAATGAGGTCAAAACAATATCAAAAGTGTTTGGAAAAGTAGATACGTTTGAGACGTATCAATACTACACATCACAATATGCATCATACCAGTTGATCTGATGTCAGGTTTGACATCAAAATTCTACATACTACTTATCTAAGATCATCTTAAGAACTAATTAACATGAAAAATAATCTAAAAGGACAATTACCAAGTTGTTTACCATACAAGGAGGCTTGACGTATTTTGTGCCACGATGTTGTATGCGAAGCATGAAGGAAAGGGACCAAATCATACAAATATATATAGAAACAAAGGAGCAGTTATTGTACGGATACATATTGTCTAGTCAAGAAAATCAATCAGAATATCTCAAACCTACCGAACGAAGTTATAGGCCAAACCTCATCCTATTCATTGTGCAAAGCTATAACTACATTACCACACCTTTTTTTTTTCCTACTATCTTGTATATGCACTGAACCAAGTGCAGTACCTGCCCCTCCAATGTCTCATCAGTGCAGACCACGCATTGCATACATGTCATCTTCAAACCATAAAGTCTGTAGTATGGCGGGAAGTTTTACAATTAGGATATGTAATTCAAATTGTTATAAGCTAGAAAAACATCTATTCAGTAGCAGCAGGGAACATACTGATAGTTCGGATGTATCACCATATGTTTAGAATGTGCATTATTCACCTCACTTCAAGTCATCTAAACCTTGTAGCAAGTCCAGATACATTAGTTCATCATTGTGGCACTGCCCTGACCTTGTAAAATTTTCTATTTTCATGACTCATAACTCACGACTGTGAAAGGTAAAACCAGTAATTACAATTTTATGGCACCCCTTTCAATGCATTCAGAGAGAAAGGGGGCGAGAGTAGCTATCCCCCAGTATTAACCAAATGAATTCGCAATAAGATATTCTCTAATAACATAGTAACTTGACAACTAACTAATGTATGTGGACAGAAAACACTCTTTAGACAAAAAACTTGTTCCTGGACCATTCAAAGTGTATTTAAAGGACATAGACATCAGTGGACTCCCACATCCATATGTATCTTAAATTTTTGAAGCCTAAGATGCGGTTGTACCTACTTTTGTTAGAGAGCTCCAGTTTCATACGTATTTTGGATCTGATTGCAAGCTCCATATGCATCATCCTAGTAAAGGCATCTGGGTGATTGGTTCATATCTCCAGACCTGATAAACACAAGCGGTGAAAGGATGAGAAAATTGTGAATCAACCAAACATTAGCACAATTGGCTTATAAATAAATTGGACGACATATATTTGAACATATATTTGAACAGTGGTGAGTAACATGAAACCTAAGATTCAGAGAGATCTATGAAGCCATAGTAAAAGGAAAATATTTTGGCTGCAATATCTTTGTAAAGAAAGTAAATCCAGTAATGTAAAATGAAGTAGATATACATGGCTCAATGATGCACTATCCCATATTAAGCAAAGTGTAAAAACTTAAGCTGGGCCAAGGTAATGCAATCTTGGAGTGCTCATAATTGTCTCCATGAAGGCACTCAATTGGACGTTCCAGCTGATCCCTAGCTTGTGCATCACCAACAGTTCATGCTGCAGTTACACATGCGCAGATTTGATAGGGAACTATTAACTTCAGCAGAAGTTTTCTCAAGTAAACCCTCAAATTCAGACCTAGCATAGGACAGACAGTGATACAATTTAGTGAGTGGTGAAATGGATTACCAAAAAGAACATAGGGGAGAACATGTATAGCATTTGTGGAGCATGTGCTTATTCTGGATTTAATGATTTTTCAGATATATAGTTAATTAATTTGCTCTCTTATTAGGCCAAAGACAATTGACTTATACTCCAGTATAGAAGAATCCTTTGCAACTGTTTTCATAAAAAAGCTGATGACTTCACATCATTTCGGTGTGCCGGTGTGCACATATATGCAGGCAAACATCAAATATCCTAAGCGATTCCAAAAAGGTGAAGTCAGAGGGCCTGCACTATGCGAAAATTAGTAAATTCAAGAGAAGCACCGCTGCAACCTACTCGGCGATGTGGGTTCTCACCGGATCATCGGCGGCCACGCGCGCCATGGCTCACGCATGGGTGGGGGCGGCACACATGCATATGTGCGGGCTGGCGGGCCGGCGTTGCGATCTAGTGCTCGGGGATTAAGAATGCGCGCTGCAGGAAGGACACAAGCTGCTCATCTCCATCGCCTCCCGTCGACGCCGTATCGCAACGCGGCCCTGGAGCTGAGCTGCTACAGGAGACTGGCACCACCAGGACTTCCCTGCCGGTCCTAGCGCCCTCTCCATCTCACTGCCCCTCCTTCCTTTCTATCTCTCCCCTCACATATGTCTCTCTCATTGGTGCAGCGCCATCATATCCATGGAGAGACTCCACCGGAGCTCGCCATCTCGCTCGGAACCAGCGAGGAACACCGCCGCCATGAACTTGGAGCCCCTCCGCTGAACCTCCTCACGCGCCTCCTAGATCGCCTCCGCGCTGTCCTCGGAACAGGATCCGGCCCCTGCCTCACCTCCTCGTCCGGATCTGGCCGGAGATCGCCGTCGCCGCGCCCGGCGGCGCGCAACAGCATGGCAGGGGTGGTGTGAACTGGGAAGAAGATAAAAAGGAAAAAGAGGGAGTGATCTTTACATGAACATATCAACCAACCTCAGATCCCGGCCAGCCCTAGCAAGCCCTCGCCAGGAACGCACACGGGCCCCGTCGCTTGGTCCCCAACCCGCATGGCCGCGCAGGACTCCCGCACCGGCGACAGCCTCGAGGGGCCTCCAAGCCGATGCGCGATCCGGCACGGAGGAGGGGCTGGCCCCGAGGAGCGGGGACTCGGCGAGTCCGTCCGCCGGTCAGGAGCTGGGCGGCGCCCTTCATTATGGCCACCGTTTGGGGGAGGGAAACGATCATCGGCCACTATGAGCAGGACGGGCACGGCGGCGGGATTCGGGCAGCAGAGCATGGATACGGGGGACGTTGGCGCAGGCGCAGCGGCGGCGGGCGGCGCACGGCGGGGCGGGGCAGGAGGTGGCGGCGGGATGGATGTCGAGATGGGATCGAGGAGGTCGTGCGGGACTGCGGGTGGCTGGGACTATTTTTTTATTTTGTCTCCTTCGTACTGGTTCGGGGATGACTTATGGCGAGGACTGCGGGTTAATTTCTCAGAATAGTGGGGACTTTTTCGCAAAACTGCCACGACGGACCACTAGAAGCAATAACTAGTTTATTAGTAGGTAAAGATAAAGATATGTCATTCAACGTAGGTCTGTATTAGTCCGCTGGACAGTTTGGACATGTTTTTCCCGCAAAACGGTTACAAACTGTGGACTTTCGGACCACTACCACGTCCGCACCTCACCGTCCTGGCCCAAAAACAAAAACCACCTGCCTCTTTCACAAATTCTATTGAACGTTTGCATCGCTTGCCGCGCTGCATTCATGCTGGTCTAGAGCATGCAAAGCCGACATTGATGTCCGCGAACGGACGGGACGGTGGCACGGATGGACGCGACCTCTCGGGCGTCGCCGCTTCAATGCGGACGCTGCGTCCCGAGAAACAAACTACGGTCGCTGCACCGCATTGAAGCGGGCAGACCGCCCCTTCGCCTTGCCGGGCCACGACTATTTAAGCCGTGCGCTGGTGTCGGTGTCAAAACCGCCAATCTCGGGTAGGGGGTCCCGAACTATGCGTCTGAGTATCGATGGTACCAGAAGACTGGGGACACGATGTTTACCCAGGTTCGGGCCCTCTCGATCGAGGTAATACCCTACTTCCTGCTTGATTGATCTTGATGAATATAGGGTTACAAGAGTTGTTCTACCTCGAGATCGTAATGGCTAAACCCTAGAAGTCTAGCCTAGGATGTTGTGATTCTGTCCCTACGGACTAAACCCACCGGTTTATATATGCACCGGAGGGACCTAGGGTTGTTCATGATCATCTTGCAGAAGAAGGAAAATATTACACTCGGACTCTAAACTTGCTATTTTACACATATGGGAACGGGAGCCTGATGTCGCTTAAACCAACGTCGGTTTTTCTCCAAAGAGAAAGGAATGATGCAGCACAACGACGGTAGATATTTCCCTCAGATGTGAAACCAAGGTTATCGAATCAGTAGGTGAACCAAGCAACACAACGTAAACAACACCTGCACATAAATAACAACTTCTCGCAACCCGAAGTGTTAAAGGAGTTGCCAATCCCTTTCGGGGTACGGCGCCTCAAGATAGGCAAAACGGGCGTGAGAAATTTGTAGTAGATTGGTGGATCGAACGCCAAATAAAACAAATAAGAATATATTGCAGCAAGGTATTTTTGTATTTTTGGTTTAGTAGATTTGAAAATAAATGTAAGAAAAAAGTAGATCGCAAAGGCAAATATATGAGAAAGAAGACACGGCGGCCGTATGTTTCACTAGTGGCTTCTCTCGAGAAAAATAACAAATAGTGAGTAAACAAATTACTGTTGGGCAATTGATAGAACCTTAAATAATTATGACGATATCCAGGCAATGATCATTACATAGGCTGTTGGGGAACGTAGTATTTTTAAAATTTTCCTACGATCACGCAAGATCTATCTACTAGATGCATAGCAACGAGGGGAAGAGTGTGTCAACGTACCCTCGTAGACCGGGAGCGGAAGCGTTGATACGTCCAAAACGTATCTATAATTTCTGCTTGCTCCATGCTTCTTTTGTGTGATATTGCTATGATATTGATGCACTTCCATACAGTTTTGATCATATTTGGACTAACCTATTAACTCAGTGCACCACAGTGCCAGTTCCTGTTTTCTGTTGTTTTTCTATTTCAGGTTTCCCCCATATTAAAAGTGCTCCAAAAATTCCAGGAAAAATATAGGAAAAATCAGCGTACAGGAAGCTTCGCGAAGAACCAAAGATGGGCCAGAGGGGAGCCAGGGGAGGCCCAGGCGGCCACCTGGCACGGCCCCACCCCTGGCAGCACCAGGGGGGCGCCTGGGCCCCTGCTCCGCCTCTGGCTGCCCCCCTTCGCCTATATATCCCTCTCGTCCCGAAACCCTCGAGGACAGAACCCTTTTTCGCGATCTCGCCTCTATTCTGCCGCCGCAGCGCTTCCAAGATCGGGAGCATCAGGAGAACTCTTCCCGGCACCCTGCCGGAGGGGAGAACCACCATCGGGAGCTTCTCCACCACCATGGATGCTTCCCGGATGAGTCGTGAGTAGTCCACCTTGGACCATGGGTCCATGATCAGTAGCTATGTGATGTTCTCCTCCCCTCTTTGTTCTTCATGGTTTAGACCTCGTGAGCTGCCCTACATGATCGAGGCACATATGTAATCTTTCTGCTGTTGCTTTGCTGAGTTTGCTGGGATCTGATGGATTATGAGACTATGTTCAGATTGTGTTTGAGTAATATATTTGATTCACCTCTTTTATATCTTTGTTCTTGAGTAATTCTTGCATGTTCTCCGTTGCTGTTTATTGCTTTGGCCAAGTAGTAGGTAGTAACTCCAAGAGGGAGCGTTATGCTTGATTGTGGGTTCATGCCCCCTGATGACTAGCTTGAGTGACAGAAACATGAGTCTAGGGGATGTGCTGTTGCCACAAGGGAGAAAACAACGGTGCTTAACGCTAATCATCTCTTTCTTCAAACCGTTCGCCCCCAAGACCCCTGCTGCCGCCGCCCTGGTCTACGGATCGTCGCCTTCGTCGCCTGTGCGCCCTCGCCGCAGGTCTCCGCCGCCGTCAACGGTAATCATCTCCACCGTTGCCGCCGTAGAGGGACACCACCAAGTTAGGGTGTGTCCCGATCCCTTTTCGTGCTCCACTTCCGATTCTTGCACGATAGGTTGCCATGATTCAATCCACGTTTGATATGTTCCCCATACAATAGTTCAGATCTTCTAGTTTCGAGGAAAATTCTTAGGTTTAGGTTTCCACGGAATGCATCTCGGTGAAGCCGATTTTGAAAATCGGAATGACCGATTTGGCCTCTGGCCATTGCACTGCGTAATTCGGTTTAACCGAGTTGTGCCAATCGGAACGACCGAAAAGTAGTTTCAGTGAAACCCTAAGTTTTCGGTAGGACCGAAACCCATTTCGGTCTGACCGAAAGTGGTGTGTAGGTTTCTGTTGAGCACTTCGGTTGCACCGAAACCTGAAATCGGTTTGACCGAAATACATTCTGTGAAAACTCAAAACTAAGTTTTGAACTCATTTTTTTGCAAAAAACTTCTGCAGTTGTGATAACTCTTCTACTCTGCCTATACCTTATCTTTTCACAGGTTTTTCAGCCATGTCAGATGTCAGTGACAGCCAGAACAGGTCTGAATCACCGTTTGCTGAAATTCCAGAGGCAGACACAAGTCCTGCGAGCAGCTCCAGTGATGATGGTGAGAGGAGCACCCCTAGTGGTTTGCCTCCTGCAGCCACTAGAACCAGGAAGAAGAGAACTTCTGATGATGAGGACTCCGACTTTGTTGCTGAGGAAGTTACCTCCAAGCCCAAGAGGAATGTGGCTGCCAAAGAGCACCAAGGGCAGCAGCCAAGGAAAGGCACAAGCAAAGTGAAGCAGTCAGCAGTTGCTAAGAAGCTCAACTTGGAAGAGCCTGCTCCAAGCAAGGTGAAGAAGACTTCCAAAAGGAAGAGGGTAGTATATGCTGAACCTCAGGATGCTGAAGAAGAAGAAGAAGAAGCACCCCAGCCTCCTCCTCAGAAAGCTAAGTTCATGGGTGATGCTATTCGGGCTCAAGCCTCTTCTAAGCCCAAGAAGCCTGCTCCAGTCAAGGCAGCTCCAGCCAAGCCCAAGAGAACAACCAGAAGCATTCCAGCTTCTGAGAAGAACAAAGGTGAGATGCCACCGTCTGAATCAGATGAAGAGCATGTGTTGCTTAAGCTCCGTCCCAAGTTGCCACTCCACAATGATGCTCATCCTCAAGCTGAGGACATGAAGGCAAGGAAGGACAAAGGTCTCAGGCTATGGAGACAGTCTGATCCATATGCTGTAAGGAGAAGGACTGCTGTGGACCCCAGATTCCACACCAGAGAGCAGCAGGATTTCTATGAGACCGTGCTAATGGATAAGAAGCCCATTGTTGCTGACACCAGGTATGTTGACTGGAAGTATATTGACAGTGAAGAGCACCGGGACTTCTTTCCCCATGTGCATGAGAGCTTTACTGCATGTGGAGTTGCTGACTTTGTGGGTCAAGAGCTGACAGCCTGGAATGACGAGATGATCATGCAGTTCTATGCCACTGCCCACTTCTATCCTGATGGCAAGATCACCTGGATGACTGAAGGTCAAAGGTTTTCTTCGACTGTTGAAGAATGGGCAGAACTTCTGAACGCTCCAGTGCAGAGAGAGGACGACATTGATGTCTATGGGATTCCTAAGAAGAGTCATGATTCCATGAAGAATATGTACAAGGAGATCCCAGCTGCTGATTTGGAAGGATGGAAGCTTGGCTCAGTGTATTATCTCCAGGCAGGTCTGACCACCACTAACACTATTCTGAGGCATACATTGATGCCTAAGTCAGGAGACCACCGAATGATACGAGGCTATTCTATCAACATGCTGCACATTCTCGATGAGAAGGCACCTTTTAAGGTGATGGACTTGATGGTAGAGACCATTAAGAGGACTGCAGCTGACCAGAAGAGGTCGTGTGGGTTTGCACCGCAGATACAGATGCTCATCAACGCCAAGTTTGGCACGGGCAAATTCATGTTGGATAGGAAGCACTTGCCACTGCAGCCAGAGCATGAGGACAACGTAGTTGTGATGGATGAAGAGGATCCTACCTCAGTTGAAGGACAAGCCAAAATCGAAGCTGCAAAGAAGGCTAAAGCTGACAAAGAGGCAGCAGCAGCAGCAGCTAAGCCAAAGAGCTTTGGAGAACAAATTCTTGAAGCTACCCAGAGGATTGAACAACGCCTGGCCAGCATTGAGCAATCTCAGGAGAGCCTTGAGAGGATTGTCGAGGACAAAATCCACGCTCTGGACGTGAAGCTGACTGAGATTCAGGTGTCTGTCAACAAGCTTGAGGCAGACATGGAGGAGACTAGGCAGGAGAGAGCAGAGCTTATGCAGGATGATCTAGTCCAGGACTCTCATCGCCAGACTGCTCAGGTTCCCAGAGGATCCAGATCTGCAGCTATCCCAGTGACAGACTCCAGGGCTACCACTTCAGCACCAGCTACAGCTCCAGCAGTTCCTCCAGCTCCAGCATCCACTCCTCCACCGCAGACATCAGCAGAAGTCTTCGCTGATGCAGCTATCTCTACACCGACATTTACCCAGACGGGAGCCGCCAGCAGAGCCCGCAGTGACGTTTAGCTCTATACCTTTTCGAACTTTTTGGTAACTTGTTGCCAAAGGGGGAGAAATTGTTATAGATCATAGGGCTTCGAGAGAGAGAGTGCTCCTTTCGTCTTTCGTTCTTTTGCCGGTTTTTCGTTGAGATACATTGGTTTCTTTTGGTTCCTGAAACTTTAAGTGTGCTTGCTACTACGTTTGATGCTACCTTAATGAGTGCTTAGTCATACTATGCCTTAATGTGTGCTTATTGCTTATCCTATGCTATTCCTCTTTGTATGGCTATTTACTCTTGTCTTGGTGATTGAGTGTATGTTATTCATTCTTATCATTTTGTGCGCTCCACCAATATGTATGTGACATGGAAGAGTGACCCATAATCCTAATCAATTGTGCATTTGCATTCAAACGCAAATTTTAAATAATGCACAAATTTAGGGGGAGCTCTTGTTTATCACATACTTCTCAAAGCGACGATATTATTCCTTGATTATATCTTTTGTCGAAGCTTTGATCTATATGTTGTCATCAATTACCAAAAAGGGGGAGATTGAAAGTGCAACTAATCCCCGGGTGGTTTTGGTAATTAATAACAACATATATATCATTGAACTAATATTTTCTTGAGAATCATTTCAGAGAAGTTTGATGATATGGGTATGGAAATGTCTGAAGAAGTGGACCCCTCTAAATGCTAAGACAAGCATTGGCAAAAGCTCAAGACTCTATTTTTGGTTTAGTGATCAAAGATCACATTGAGTCCATAGGAAAAGCCAATACTATTAAAAGGGGATGAGGTTGTGTTAATGTTCTTGTTGCTCAAGTGCTTGGTGATCTAGCTCCCTCAACTATCAGCACTCTTCACTATCAACACACTCATAAGTAATCTCGGACAAACCGATTCTGCAAACTCAGTCCCACCGAGATGAACCACTTCAGTTATTTCCCCAAACCCTAATTTCTCGGTCCATCCGATTCTGAGTTTCGGTCTCACCGAAAATGGACTGCCAACCTTCTGTAACCAATTGACAGCATTTCGGAATATCCGAGTTGTTGTTTTCGGTCACACCGAGATGGCAAACCCTAACCTTTGACTCACTTCGGACACACCGAGATGGTATTTTCGGTCCCACCGAAAATCCCAACATTCACTATATTTGAACTTTCGGTCTGACCGAGTTTTCACTTCGGTCTCACCGAGATTGGTCAAATGTGTGTGTAACGGTTGGATTTTGTGTGGAGGCTATATATACCCCTCCACCCCCTCTTCATTCGTGAGGAGAGCCATCAGAAAGTACCACCACTTCTACCATACACTTTCTGAGAAGTGAACCACCTACCCTTGTGTTGAGATCAAGCCATTCCATTCCTACCATATGAAACTTGATTTCTAGCCTTCCCAAGTTGCCTTCCACTCAAACCCTTCTTCCACCACAGCCATATTAGTGAAGAGAGTTGAGTGTTGGGGAGATTATCATCTGAAGCACAAGAGCAAGGAGTTCATCATCATCAACACCGTCTATTACCTTTTGGGGGGTGGTGCCTTCTAGATTGGTTAGGTGTCGCTTGGGAGCCTCCGTCTTTGAGATGTGGAGTTGAACCAAGAAGTTTGTAAGGGCAAGGAGATCGCCTACTTCGTGAAGATCTACCCCGAGTAAGGCTAGTCCTCTGTGGGCGTAGGCCGTGATGGAATAGACAAGGTTGCTTCTTCGTGGACCCTTCGTGGGTGGAGCCCTCCGTGGACTCGCGCAGCCGTTACCCTCCGTGGGTTGAAGTCTCCATCAACGTGGATGTACGATAGCACCACCTATCGGAACCACGACAAAAATCTTCGTGTCACCAAACTGCGTTTGATCTTCTCCACCTCTCTTTTACATGTGCAATTTACTTTCCGCTGCTTATACTCTAGAATTGCATGTGTAGGGTGATACTTGTGTTGATCTTAATTGTGAAACTGCCAAAAACATTGCATGATCTAAAGGCAGATTTTTTATATTGTCAAGTAGTCTAATCACCCCCCCTCTAGACCTACTTTCGATCCTACAAGTGGTATCAGAGCTTTGGTCTCCATTGCCTTGGTTTCCATTGCATTGGACTCCATAAACTTGGTTTCACAACCTAGGAGAGTATGGCGTCTAGTGAGGGTAATTATCGTAGAAGTCCTTACTTTGATGGTACAAATTTTGCTAGTTGGAAGCATAAAATGAAAATGCATATTCTTGGTCATAACCCAGCCGCATGGGGCATTATTTGTGTTGGCATGCAAGGTGATTTCTTTGAAGAAGGAAAAGTTCCGGATCGCGAAGCTACACCCGAAGAGTTGCGGATGTTGCAAAACAATGCTCAAGCTTGTGACATTCTCTTCAATGCTTTGTGTCCCAAAGAGTTCAACAAAATCAGCCATCTTGAGAATGCTAAAGAGATTTGGGATACTTTGGTTGAAATGCACGAAGGTACTGAATCTGTGAAGGAATCAAAGCTAGATATTCTTCAAGGTCAACTTGACAAGTTCAAGATGAAGGATGGTGAAGGAGTCGCTGAAATGTACTCTAGGCTTGCTCTCATCACAAATGAGATTGCCGGCTTAGGAAGCGAAGAAATGACCGACCGATTCATCATTAAGAAGATTCTCAGAGCTTTGGATGGAAAGTATGACACCGTGTGCACTTTGATCCAAATGATGCCAAACTACAAGACTCTCAAGCCAACTGAAGTCATTGGAAGAATTGTTGCTCATGAGATGACACTTAAGGATAAGGAAGAGCTTCACAACAAGTCAAGTGGTGCTTACAAAGCTACAAGTGATGCTCCTACTACCTCAAGTGACAAGCTAGTTTCCAATGAAGAGATAAGCCTAATGGTCAAGAACTTCAACAAGTTCTACAAGAATAGAGGCAAAGAAAGAGGCTCAAAATCTAGATCATATGATGAAAAGAGATCTTCTAGCCGTGATCGAAACTGCTACAATTGTGGAAGACCCGGACACTTCTCAAATGAGTGTACGGCTCCCCACAAAAGAAGAGAAGAATCTCCAAGAAGAAGAGCAAGAGATGAGTCACCTCGGAGAGAGAGAAGGAGTAGAGATGATCGTTATGAACGAAGACCCTCTCGGAGAAGCAAGGATTCGGAGAGGAAAGACAAGTCATCAAGGAGCTACACAAGAAGAAGACATCAAGCTCATGTTGGTGAATGGGTCTCCGGCTCCGACTCTGACAATCAATCCGATGGAAGCTATCACTCCGACTCTGACTATAGTCAAGATGAAGGTGTTGCCGGACTTGCACTAGTATCCTCCAACTCCAACTCCTACGACTTATTTGATTCACCAAATGAGGGAATTGGAAGATGCTTCATGGCTAAAGGCCCCAAGGTAACACACCCTGAATTCATTGACTTTGATAGTGATGAGGATGACTTGCTTGGTGAAGATGAGCTCTTGCATGATAAATCTAGTGAGCTTAGTAATGATGAAAATGCTAGTAGTCTTTATAGTCGAGAAGAGTCGAATGACAATGCTATGAAGGAGATTGAGCGTCTAACTAAAGAACTAAACACTCTTAAGTTAGCTCATGAAACAACTCAAGAAGATCATAGAGAGCTCCTAAGATCTCATGAGAAGCTACGCTTCGAGAAGCTCACTCTAGAGCAAGCACATGAGTTTCTAAAAGCGATCAATGACGATCTTCGAAAGAAGAGTTCTTCATATCTTGCCAAACGACTTCTCTTGTCTAATTTCTTACCACCTATTAAGACTAAGCATGACAAGCATAAGAAAAATTCTTCCTCTAGTAGTAACAATAACAATGTTAAATCCAATATTGTTGCTTCTAGTAGTTCTCTTGATTCCACTAACAATGTTTCAAGCCAAGTTACACTTGAGCAAGAAAATAGCTTATTGAAGGAAATCATAGAGAAAGGTGTCTACAAGAGTCTTGCCGGAAGCAAGAACTTTGAGGAGATTGTTCGCAAACAAGGAAGACACCGGAAGAATCAAGGGATTGGTTTTGAGCGAAAGTTCAACGCCAAAGGTGTTGAGTGGGAAGAAGGTCAATACCCTACTCCACAGTTTGTCTCACAAAAGGAGAAGTATGATCCTACTTCTTCCAATGTGGAACAAGCTCAAGATGATCTTCCACCACAAGACCACAAGCTAAAGGCCAAGGACAAGCTTCAAGAAGAGATTGATGCATTCATTGAAGCACCTCAAGCCATGGTCAAGTGGGTTCCCAAGGACACATCAAGTTCTACTTCGTCAAGCTCAACTACAACACCAAGGATTCCCATCAAGATGATGTGGATCCCAAAGAAGAAGAACTAGTAGGTTCTTGAGGGTGACTCCGCCAACAAACTTCACTCATATTCATTTTGGCAAGAACTTGTGCAATCAACTTCCACATCATGCACTTGTTCATGGAGTCACAAACCCTCTTGTTGGTAAGTCAAGGGACAAGGTAATCATTGCTTTCATGGACATCATCTTTTGTGAACTTCACTCTATGTCTATGGATATTCTTGTTTGTTCCTTGTGGGACTAACCCATGTAGGTATTGAAAGTGCCCTAATCCAAAGGATTGCTCCCAACTCTTGATGATCTACATCAACATTGAGCATCCACATCTTCAACATCTACATGAAGTCTTCTACGACAACCCAAGGTTAGTTTGACCCTGTAAAAGGGGTTCTCACATCTAGGGGGAGCTTTGCTCTAAAAATTGAGCAAAAGCATCTCCAAATGATGTGAACACATAAATGCTTTATGTAAAAGTGGTAACCCCACTTGTGCTTAAACGATGAGTATGACCTATGATCAAATGTTCTCATTTGACTCCTAAGTCAATATACTCATATATAGATGACCTAGTCATCGACAAATTGTGTGCTAGTAGCTAGAGTGATTGGTTGTGCATGTTTGACACATATTTCAGTTGCTATCTTATTGTGTGAGCATGTTGAATGCATGATTTCATCCATTCAAGGACATCCATTTGTTGTTTTGATTGTTTTGGTTTTTCCGGCCAAATGGATGGACAAGAATGCCTAAGCACCTTCCCTAGCTATCTATGCTTTCTTGTCTCAAAATTCTATTCATGCTCATATCACAACTTTGAACAAGTCTTTTTCGGACAGTCCGAGTAAGGAGCACTCGGAACCACCGATTCGTCTAAAGGCTGACTTCCAAAACCTTCTAAGTCCATTTCGGTCTGACCGGTTTCTCAATCTCGGTCCAACCGAAACGCTTAGACTGATCTAGGTTTCATCTCGGTGAAACCGAGTTCAAACTCTCGGTCTGACCGATATGTGTAACTGCACAGCAGTTATACATCTCGGTGACACCGAGTTTTTCAACTCGGTCCCACCGACAGCACGGGGTTATATATACCTGAGGGGCTGCGCGCGATTTCTTTCTTCAAACCGTTCGCCCCCAAGACCCCTGCTGCCGCCGCCCTGGTCTACGGATCGTCGCCTTCGTCGCCTGTGCGCCCTCGCCGCAGGTCTCCGCCGCCGTCAACGGTAATCATCTCCACCGTTGCCGCCGTAGAGGGACACCACCAAGTTAGGGTGTGTCCCGATCCCTTTTCGTGCTCCACTTCCGATTCTTGCACGATAGGTTGCCATGATTCAATCCACGTTTGATATGTTCCCCATACAATAGTTCAGATCTTCTAGTTTCGAGGAAAATTCTTAGGTTTAGGTTTCCACGGAATGCATCTCGGTGAAGCCGATTTTGAAAATCGGAATGACCGATTTGGCCTCTGGCCATTGCACTGCGTAATTCGGTTTAACCGAGTTGTGCCAATCGGAACGACCGAAAAGTAGTTTCAGTGAAACCCTAAGTTTTCGGTAGGACCGAAACCCATTTCGGTCTGACCGAAAGTGGTGTGTAGGTTTCTGTTGAGCACTTCGGTTGCACCGAAACCTGAAATCGGTTTGACCGAAATACATTCTGTGAAAACTCAAAACTAAGTTTTGAACTCATTTTTTTGCAAAAAACTTCTGCAGTTGTGATAACTCTTCTACTCTGCCTATACCTTATCTTTTCACAGGTTTTTCAGCCATGTCAGATGTCAGTGACAGCCAGAACAGGTCTGAATCACCGTTTGCTGAAATTCCAGAGGCAGACACAAGTCCTGCGAGCAGCTCCAGTGATGATGGTGAGAGGAGCACCCCTAGTGGTTTGCCTCCTGCAGCCACTAGAACCAGGAAGAAGAGAACTTCTGATGATGAGGACTCCGACTTTGTTGCTGAGGAAGTTACCTCCAAGCCCAAGAGGAATGTGGTTGCCAAAGAGCACCAAGGGCAGCAGCCAAGGAAAGGCACAAGCAAAGTGAAGCAGTCAGCAGTTGCTAAGAAGCTCAACTTGGAAGAGCCTGCTCCAAGCAAGGTGAAGAAGACTTCCAAAAGGAAGAGGGTAGTATATGCTGAACCTCAGGATGCTGAAGAAGAAGAAGAAGAAGCACCCCAGCCTCCTCCTCAGAAAGCGAAGTTCATGGGTGATGCTATTCGGGCTCAAGCCTCTTCTAAGCCCAAGAAGCCTGCTCCAGTCAAGGCAGCTCCAGCCAAGCCCAAGAGAACAACCAGAAGCATTCCAGCTTCTGAGAAGAACAAAGGTGAGATGCCACCGTCTGAATCAGATGAAGAGCATGTGTTGCTTAAGCTCCGTCCCAAGTTGCCACTCCACAATGATGCTCATCCTCAAGCTGAGGACATGAAGGCAAGGAAGGACAAAGGTCTCAGGCTATGGAGACAGTCTGATCCATATGCTGTAAGGAGAAGGACTGCTGTGGACCCCAGATTCCACACCAGAGAGCAGCAGGATTTCTATGAGACCGTGCTAATGGATAAGAAGCCCATTGTTGCTGACACCAGGTATGTTGACTGGAAGTATATTGACAGTGAAGAGCACCGGGACTTCTTTCCCCATGTGCATGAGAGCTTTACTGCATGTGGAGTTGCTGACTTTGTGGGTCAAGAGCTGACAGCCTGGAATGACGAGATGATCATGCAGTTCTATGCCACTGCCCACTTCTATCCTGATGGCAAGATCACCTGGATGACTGAAGGTCAAAGGTTTTCTTCGACTGTTGAAGAATGGGCAGAACTTCTGAACGCTCCAGTGCAGAGAGAGGACGACATTGATGTCTATGGGATTCCTAAGAAGAGTCATGATTCCATGAAGAATATGTACAAGGAGATCCCAGCTGCTGATTTGGAAGGATGGAAGCTTGGCTCAGTGTATTATCTCCAGGCAGGTCTGACCACCACTAACACTATTCTGAGGCATACATTGATGCCTAAGTCAGGAGACCACCGAATGATACGAGGCTATTCTATCAACATGCTGCACATTCTCGATGAGAAGGCACCTTTTAAGGTGATGGACTTGATGGTAGAGACCATTAAGAGGACTGCAGCTGACCAGAAGAGGTCGTGTGGGTTTGCACCGCAGATACAGATGCTCATCAACGCCAAGTTTGGCACGGGCAAATTCATGTTGGATAGGAAGCACTTGCCACTGCAGCCAGAGCATGAGGACAACGTAGTTGTGATGGATGAAGAGGATCCTACCTCAGTTGAAGGACAAGCCAAAATCGAAGCTGCAAAGAAGGCTAAAGCTGACAAAGAGGCAGCAGCAGCAGCAGCTAAGCCAAAGAGCTTTGGAGAACAAATTCTTGAAGCTACCCAGAGGATTGAACAACGCCTGGCCAGCATTGAGCAATCTCAGGAGAGCCTTGAGAGGATTGTCGAGGACAAAATCCACGCTCTGGACGTGAAGCTGACTGAGATTCAGGTGTCTGTCAACAAGCTTGAGGCAGACATGGAGGAGACTAGGCAGGAGAGAGCAGAGCTTATGCAGGATGATCTAGTCCAGGACTCTCATCGCCAGACTGCTCAGGTTCCCAGAGGATCCAGATCTGCAGCTATCCCAGTGACAGACTCCAGGGCTACCACTTCAGCACCAGCTACAGCTCCAGCAGTTCCTCCAGCTCCAGCATCCACTCCTCCACCGCAGACATCAGCAGAAGTCTTCGCTGATGCAGCTATCTCTACACCGACATTTACCCAGACGGGAGCCGCCAGCAGAGCCCGCAGTGACGTTTAGCTCTATACCTTTTCGAACTTTTTGGTAACTTGTTGCCAAAGGGGGAGAAATTGTTATAGATCATAGGGCTTCGAGAGAGAGAGTGCTCCTTTCGTCTTTCGTTCTTTTGCCGGTTTTTCGTTGAGATACATTGGTTTCTTTTGGTTCCTGAAACTTTAAGTGTGCTTGCTACTAAGTTTGATGCTACCTTAATGAGTGCTTAGTCATACTATGCCTTAATGTGTGCTTATTGCTTATCCTATGCTATTCCTCTTTGTATGGCTATTTACTCTTGTCTTGGTGATTGAGTGTATGTTATTCATTCTTATCATTTTGTGCGCTCCACCAATATGTATGTGACATGGAAGAGTGACCCATAATCCTAATCAATTGTGCATTTGCATTCAAACGCAAATTTTAAATAATGCACAAATTTAGGGGGAGCTCTTGTTTATCACATACTTCTCAAAGCGACGATATTATTCCTTGATTATATCTTTTGTCGAAGCTTTGATCTATATGTTGTCATCAATTACCAAAAAGGGGGAGATTGAAAGTGCAACTAATCCCCGGGTGGTTTTGGTAATTAATAACAACATATATATCATTGAACTAATATTTTCTTGAGAATCATTTCAGAGAAGTTTGATGATATGGGTATGGAAATGTCTGAAGAAGTGGACCCCTCTAAATGCTAAGACAAGCATTGGCAAAAGCTCAAGACTCTATTTTTGGTTTAGTGATCAAAGATCACATTGAGTCCATAGGAAAAGCCAATACTATTAAAAGGGGATGAGGTTGTGTTAATGTTCTTGTTGCTCAAGTGCTTGGTGATCTAGCTCCCTCAACTATCAGCACTCTTCACTATCAACACACTCATAAGTAATCTCGGACAAACCGATTCTGCAAACTCAGTCCCACCGAGATGAACCACTTCAGTTATTTCCCCAAACCCTAATTTCTCGGTCCATCCGATTCTGAGTTTCGGTCTCACCGAAAATGGACTGCCAACCTTCTGTAACCAATTGACAGCATTTCGGAATATCCGAGTTGTTGTTTTCGGTCACACCGAGATGGCAAACCCTAACCTTTGACTCACTTCGGACACACCGAGATGGTATTTTCGGTCCCACCGAAAATCCCAACGTTCACTATATTTGAACTTTCGATCTGACCGAGTTTTCACTTCGGTCTCACCGAGATTGGTCAAATGTGTGTGTAACGGTTGGATTTTGTGTGGAGGCTATATATACCCCTCCACCCCCTCTTCATTCGTGAGGAGAGCCATCAGAAAGTACCACCACTTCTACCATACACTTTCTGAGAAGTGAACCACCTACCCTTGTGTTGAGATCAAGCCATTCCATTCCTACCATATGAAACTTGATTTCTAGCCTTCCCAAGTTGCCTTCCACTCAAACCCTTCTTCCACCACAGCCATATTAGTGAAGAGAGTTGAGTGTTGGGGAGATTATCATCTGAAGCACAAGAGCAAGGAGTTCATCATCATCAACACCGTCTATTACCTTTTGGGGGGTGGTGCCTCCTAGATTGGTTAGGTGTCGCTTGGGAGCCTCCGTCTTTGAGATGTGGAGTTGAACCAAGAAGTTTGTAAGGGCAAGGAGATCGCCTACTTCGTGAAGATCTACCCCGAGTAAGGCTAGTCCTCCGTGGGCGTAGGCCGTGATGGAATAGACAAGGTTGCTTCTTCGTGGACCCTTCGTGGGTGGAGCCCTCCGTGGACTCGCGCAGCCGTTACCCTCCGTGGGTTGAAGTCTCCATCAACGTGGATGTACGATAGCACCACCTATCGGAACCACGACAAAAATCTTCGTGTCACCAAACTGCGTTTGATCTTCTCCACCTCTCTTTTACATGTGCAATTTACTTTCCGCTGCTTATACTCTAGAATTGCATGTGTAGGGTGATACTTGTGTTGATCTTAATTGTGAAACTGCCAAAAACATTGCATGATCTAAAGGCAGATTTTTTATATTGTCAAGTAGTCTAATCACCCCCCCTCTAGACCTACTTTCGATCCTACAGATGTGCAGTTGCCACAAGGGAGAAAACAACGATGCTTGTACTTGCGGGTGCAAGGATTGTTTACTTTACGCAAAGTTCTTTTAATGCAGTTGTCTGTTGCTTTGAGTTTACACTTTGGGTGGGATTCGCAACTTAATACCAGCGAGATGTTCTGGATAGATATCTCAAGGTGGATGATTAGTAGTAGATGCAGATGGATTTCGGTCTACTTGCCTTGGCGTACCGCCCATGCTTTTGAGCCTCTACCTTTCTTTGGAGCATAGTTAGCATTGGTTTGCGCACATAATCCTGTCAATTGCCCGGCTGTATTTTGTTTACCTCGCTTTGCTGTTTTATCGTCTTTTGGGAGAGAGACATCACTAGTGAACATCATGGGACCCCGGTCCATATTACCACCGCTGATCACACCTTCTATTTACTTCCTGTTTTTATTTCCTAGTTGCAGTCATAGCTACCATTATTATCTCTTGTGTTTGATCCTTTGTAAACAACAAGGCCGGAGGGATTGACAACCTCTCTGTACTCGTTGGGAGCAAAGTTATCTGTATCTGTGTGCAGGTCCCGTCAACCGCTAAGTTTCTGGCGCCGTTGACACCTACTTGTCGACCCTCGGAGTCTCACGGGATTCGATCCTTGGTACCTTTGCCAAGGGAAATTTGCCGCTACGCTACATCTCAACCTTCCACTTGGGGTAACCAACGAGGGGCGAGAATCCATCAAGCAAGTTTCTGGCGCCGTTGCCGGGGACTCCACACTTCAAGATAGGGGAGTTGCACGCTATCTTTTATCTTTGCTTTTTAGTCTTGTTAGTTTACCTTTCAGTTTTTGCTTTAGTGTCCCTTACCAAAAATCACAAAAATAGTTATCTTGCTTGCTGCTGCTATGGGTTCCACCGAGAACACCAAGTTGTGTGACTTCACTAGTCATAACAACAATGACTTTATCTGCACGCCTATTGCTACACCAGCCACTTCAGCACCTTCTTATGAGATTAAACCTGCTTTGCTGAACCTAGTTATGAAAGATCAATTCTCCGGTGCTGGAGATGATGCTGCTTTGCACTTAAATAATTTTGTTGAGATCTGTGATATGCAAAAGTATAAAGAAGTAGATGGTGATATTGTTAAGCTTAAGCTTTTTCCTTTCTCCTTGAGAGGAGGAGCTAAAATCTGGTTTCAATCCTTGCCTAGGAATAGTATAGATTCTTGGGACAAGTGCAAGGATGCCTTTATTGGGAAGTACTATCCCCCTGCTAAAATTATCCAATTAAGGAGTAACATAATGAATTTTAAACAATTGGATAATGAACACGTTGCCCAAGCTTGGGAACGCATGAAATCTCTTGTCAAGAACTGCCCTACTCATGGTTTGACTACTTGGATGGTTATCCAAACTTTTTATGCAGGCTTGAACTTTACCTCGCGGAACTTGTTAGATTCGGCCGCGGGAGGAACCTTTATGTCAACTACACTTGGTGCTGCCACGAAGCTTCTCGACGAGATGATGACCAATTATTCCCAATGGCACACCGAACGCGCTCCAACAGGTAGGAAGGTAAACTCTGGTGAGGAGATTTCCTCCCTAAATGAAAAAGTTGACTTGATCATGTCTCTACTTTCCAAGCAATCTTCTATTGATCCTCATGATGTTCCTTTAAATTCTTTGATTGCTCAAGATCAAGTAGATGTGAACTTTATCTCTAGAAACAATTTCAATAACAATGCTTATAGGAGTAATTTTGGTAGCAACCCTAGACCGTTCCCCTCTAATTCCTATGGGAACAACAATGCTTATCCTAGCACCAAGAAATCCACTTCTGAACTAGAGATTATGCTTAAAGACTTCATCACTACCCAAAAGGCCTTCAATAAGAGTGTAGAAGAAAAACTAGACAAACTAGATAATCTCTCTTCGAAGGTAGACAATTTAGCCCATGAGGTAGAGTTGCTTAAAATTAGAACTTCTCCTCTTGAGGAGAGGAAGACGACTCCTATGAATGCTATTCAAGTGCAAATTAATGAAAACATTAGGATGATGGCTGAACTTAAAAAGAGATGGGCTAGAGAAAAGGAGGAAGAAGATAGAATTAAGAGCCTTCCTACCCACCACACTGTTGCTACTATTCAAGTTGTTGAGGATATCCAAAATCTTAGCACCCAATGCACTCCTAGTCCCATTGGACCTATTAATGGTGATGCTATGACCTCAACCGTAGAAGAAGAAACTCCTATGACCATAGAAGCTACCAAACAAGTGAGCCTAAAGGACACCACTACCACTTTACTTGATAGTAGTGACCTTGATTTTGATAATTGCACCCTTTCTGAAGTTATTGGTTTTCTTCACAAGATGTCTAGAGATCCCCACACTAGCACACTTAATCTTGCCTTCACGGAGCATATCACTAATGCTCTTATCAAAGCTAGGGAGGAGAAGCTTAGGGTAGAAGCCTCCATACCTAGAAAGCTAGAAGATAGTTGGGATCCTATGATTAAAATTAAGTTGAATAACTTCTCTTGCTATGCTTTATCTGATGTTGGAGCTAGTACCTCCGTTATGCCCAAACGAATGTATGATATGTTTGAATTGAAACCTTTTGATCCTTGTTCTTTTGGTGTTCGTCTTGTTGATTCTTCCGTAAAGAAACCTTTGGGGAAGATCGACGATGTTCTTATCATTGTCAATGACAATTATGTTCCCGTTGATTTTACTATTATGGATATTGAATGTGAACCTTCATGTCCAATTATTTTGGGACGTCCTTTTCTTCGCATCGTTGGTGCTATCATTGACATGAAAGAGGGGAATATAAAATTCCAATTCCCTCTCAAGAAAGGGATGGAACACTTCCCTAGAAAGAAGATTAAGTTGCCTTTTGAGTCCGTTACACGGGCTAGCTATTCTCTTACTCTTGATAAAACTTGATCTTCTCTTTTTGCATCATGCCCAGCTTAAAGGCATAAAAGAAAGCGATTTTGGGAGGCAGCCCACAACGAATTAGGTTTTATTTTGCTTTTGTTGTGTCTTGATGTTTGTTACTACAGTAGCATCATCATTGTATCTTTTCTTTTCAGCTTTGTGCCAAGTTTAGCCTCCGATTGTAAGAAAGTTCAAAAGTTGTGACGTGCTGTCCAGAAAACAGATTCTGTCCTTGGACAGAAAAATTCGAATAAAATCACCAGATCATCTTTTTGATCTGAATTTTTTTGACAGCATGCTCTATACAATTGGCTTTCGAGCATCTGTTCTGAGTTTTTTGATTTGAGTTGCAGAAGTGCCCCGAAAAAATTATTTACTACATGCTGGTCTGTTTTTCACAGATTCTGTCCTGTTTTGCCTTTTCTTCGTTTTGCAAACCTTGAGCTTGCTTTTTCTTTGCAAAAAACCTTTTGGCAATCTTGAGAAACAGTAGCTCTTCAAGATTATCTTTATTTCCAGTAGGGAAAAATTATTTTATTGTGGGTACTAACCTCGCTAATCAGATTATGATGAGTTATGTATGAAGGGAGTTTTCAAGTGTGCGAGAGAAGATGATAAAAGAAGATTCAGGAGGGTCAAACGCTCAAGCTTGGGGATGCCCCCGTGCACCCCCAAGAAATATTCAAGAAGACTCAAGCGTCTAAGCTTGGGGATGCCCCCATGCATCCCCTTCTCCATCAACAATTATCAGTTCGTCTTTCGTTCCACTATATTTTTTCACTTCATGCGTTATGTGCTATGCTTGGAGCGTCTTGCTCTTAGTTCCTTTTTTTAGTTTTCTTTAGCTTTGCTTGCTGCTCATAACAAGTTAGAACCCAGCTTTCTTTGTGTGGGAGAGAAACACACTCCACTTCAACCTAGAACACAACATATGATTTTCATGCTTATCTTTGCTGTGTGTGTTCTTTGTCTTTCCATAGCTGCTGCCATGTTTAGCACTTAGTTTTCATGCTTTTCTTTTTAAAGAGCTTTTGTTTAGTTGGTTGCTGAACTCTCTTGAGTTTTCATGTTTATCTCGTTAAGAGAGTTTGCCTGTTGCACTGAGTTGTGTGTCTTAACTTAAAGTAGGTAATTGAGGTTGCTATTTAATTTTAGTAGTAACTTGCAATAGTTTTGAGGTATTGCCATGAGTAATGTCTGAACTTTTGGTGTCAAGAGCTTTAGCCTATTAGTGATAGATGTCGTATTTTGGGCAATCCGTGTTTATTTTCGAAAACCTATAAAATAGTTGAGAACTTTAGCTACTAGATGGATCACTAATCTTTGGAGGGATCGAATATTAGAGTACACTCACGTACCATGAGTCGAGGATGCGCAAGGATAACCAAACCCCCATACACTCCTCTTCGGGGTACTTGTCTCTTTGTGAACCTCCTAATTAGATTGAGAGTTACCGATAATAAGTGCATGAGTTCTTCGGACTAATGTGAGTATTCGAAAGTTGACACTTCCACCTAGCCATATTTTTCTAGCCTCTTCGGTACCGTGCATTGCCCTTTCTCACCTCGAGAGTTGGCGCATACTTCGCCGGTGCATCCAAATCCTTGGCACGATACGCTCTGTCATCATAAGCCTCATTATATCCTTCCTCAAAACAGCCACCATACCTACCTATCAAGGCATTTCCATAGCCTTTCCGAGATACATTGCCATGCAACATCCATCTTCTCATGACTTGATCTTCATGTCATACATGCTTTTTGCTTGATCGATGAGCCGCATGCTAGTTGGGCCTTGCCCTAATCATTGCTACATGACGCGCTAGTATCATTGCATATCCTGCTACACCGGCAGAGGCATACATTTGCATACATCATGATAGTTTCATTTTCTTTATGTTGAGTACTTTTGTAAAGTGTGAAAGATCTTCTATACTTCTTGTAATACATAGAGTGTTGCCCCTAAAGTGAGGAAAAGATCCTAAGAGGACAAAATCAAAAGATCCCAAAGAGGACAAATGAGTGTTAAATAGAAAGAGCCATTGAGGCCAAAAAATAATAATAGAAAAAAGAGAAAAAGAAATAAAAAAAGAGAAGGGGGCACACTACTATTCCTTTTGAGAGATCCACACTCATACTCGATCTTATACCTTGTACTCCATAGAGATTATCATTCATGCATATAGCTATGTGGGGACCTTCACACTATAGAACTTGGCTTGTATATTCCAATGATGAGCCTCCTCAAAAGAGCTCTAGGTCTTCTTGAGCGAGCAAGTTGGATGCACCCCCACTAGTTCCATTGGAGAGCTTACCTTAGCTCATATGTGCATCCGTTGCATGGCAATCCCTACTCCTCACATCATATCTATCATTTGGCTTTCTCTCGCCTATGATTGTCCTCATTGATGTGAGCCTTTCACACCTTTTTTGTCTTCCCCCTTCATCATTTTTCTCTCTTTGCCATCCTAAGTGTCAACTTTCTTGCTTACGCTCATCCATTGCATGAGTGCTCAAAATATCGAAAGGGAGTGGATCATTTTGACTTGTACCTGGCTAGTGGTCTGGGGATGAGTCAAGATAAGATTCCAAAGAAGACCAAGTGTGAAACTTTAGTAGATTAAGTTCTCAACAATACAAAAACTATGTTTTACACTCTCGTATATCCCTATCCCCTTTCTTGCACGCAAACACCATTTGGAGACATTCGAGTCACGGACAGCGAGAGCTCTTGCACCTTTATGTTCTTATGTTGCTTGTTACAATGCTAATATAGACTCTTGCTTGTTATGACTTGAATTGAATTACATGCCTTGATTGCTTTACTTAAAAGTTCTTATATGGTTGATAGCATGTCACCACAGAAATTATGCTTGTTATCATTTACCTACTCGAGGACGAGCAGGAATTAAGCTTGGGGATGTTGATACGTCCAAAACGTATCTATAATTTCTGCTTGCTCCATGCATCTTTTGTGCGATATTGCTATGATATTGATGCACTTCCATACACTTTTGATCATATTTGGACTAACTTATTAACTCAGTGCACCACAGTGCCAGTTCCTGTTTTCTGCTGTTTTTCTATTTCAGGTTTCCCCCATATTAAAAGTGCTCCAAAAATTCCAGGAAAAATATAGAAAAAATCAGCGTACAGGAAGCTTCGCGAAGAACCAAAGATGGGCCAGAGGGGAGCCAGGGGAGGCCCAGGCGGCCACCTGGCGCGGCCCCACCCCTGGCCGCGCCAGGGGGGCGCTTGGGGCCCCTGCTCCGCCTCTGGCTGCCCCCCTTCGCATATATATCCCTCTCGTCCCGAAACCCTCGAGGACAGAACCCTTTTTCGCGATCTCGCCTCTGTTCCGCCGCCGCAGCGCTTCCAAGATCGGGAGCATCAGGAGAACTCTTCCCGGCACCCTGCCGGAGGGGAGAACCACCACCGAGAGCTTCTCCACCACCATGGACGCTTCCCGGATGAGTCGTGAGTAGTCCACCTTGGACCATGGGTCCATGATCAGTAGCTATGTGATGTTCTCCTCCCCTCTTTGCTCTTCATGGTTTAGACCTCATGAGCTGCCCTACATGATCGAGGCACATATGTAATCTTTCTGCTGTTGCTTTGCTGAGTTTGCTGGGATCTGATGGATTATGAGACTATGTTCAGATTGTGTTTGAGTAATATATTTGATTCACCTAAGTTATATCTTTGTTCTTGAGTAATTCTTGCATGTTCTCCGTTGCTGTTTATTGCTTTGGCCAAGTAGTAGGTAGTAACTCCAAGAGGGAGAGTTATGCTTGATTGTGGGTTCATGCCCCCTGATGACTAGCTTGAGTGACAGAAACATGAGTCTAGGGGATGTGCTGTTGCCACAAGGGAGAAAACAACGGTGCTTGTACTTGCGGGTGCAAGGATTGTTTACTTTACGCAAAGTTCTTTTAATGCAGTTGTCTGTTGCTTTGAGTTTACACTTTGGGTGGGATTCGCAACTTAATACCAGCGAGATGTTCTGGATAGATATCTCAAGGTGGATGATTAGTAGTAGATGCAGATGGATTTCGGTCTACTTGCCTTGGCGTACCGCCCATGCTTTTGAGCCTCTACCTTTCTTTGCAGCATAGTTAGCATTGGTTTGCGCACATAATCCTATCAATTGCCCAGCTGTAATTTGTTTACCTCGCTTTGCTATTTTATCGTCTTTTGGGAGAGAGACATCACTAGTGAACATCATGGGACCCCGGTCCATATTACCACCGCTGATCACACCTTCTATTTACTTCCTGTTTTTATTTCCTAGTTGCAGTCATAGCTATCATTATTATCTCTTGTGTTTGATCCTTTGTAAACAACAAGGCCGGAGGGATTGACAACCTCTCTGTACTCGTTGGGAGCAAAGTTATCTGTATCTGTGTGCAGGTCCCGTCAACCGCTAAGTTTCTGGCGCCGTTGACACCTACTTGTCGACCCTCGGAGTCTCACGGGATTCGATCCTTGGTACCTTTGCCAAGGGAAATTTGCCGCTACGCTACATCTCAACCTTCCACTTGGGGTAACCAACGAGGGGCGAGAAGCCATCAAGCGTCTGACACGGTTGATGTAGTCGAACTTCTTCGCGATCCAACCGATCAAGTACCGAATGTACGACACCTCCGCGTTCAGCACACGTTCAGCTTGATGACGTCCCATGAGCTCTTGATCCAGTTGAGCTTCACGGGAGAGTTTCGTCAGCACGATGGCGTGGTGACGGATATGATGAAGTTACCAGCGCAGGGCTACGCCTAAGCACTGCAATGGTATAACCGAGGTGTGTTTCTATGGAGGGAAGCACCGCACACGGTTGGGAGAGATCAATTGATCAACTTGTGTGTCCTAGGGTGCCCCCTGCCCCCGTATATAAAGGAGCAAGGGGAGGGGCCGGCCAGCCCTTCTATGGCGCGCCAGGAAGGCAATCCTACTAGGAATAGGATTGCAATCCTATTCCTAGTAGGAGTCCACCAAGAAGGAAGAGGGGGAAAGGAAGGAGAGGGAGAGGTGGCGCCCCCCAATCCTAGTCCAACTAGGATTCCCTGGTGGGGCACCGGCCAGCCTCTATGGGCTGCCTCTCTTCTTTCCTCAAGGCCCACTATGGACCATCCCCCTTCGTGGGGGGTTCCGGTAAACCCCTCCGGCAATCCGGTTAAATCCGAAACTTTTCCGAAACACTTCCGGTGTCCGAATATAGTCGTCCAATATATCAATCTTTATGCCTCGGACATTCCGAGACTCCTCGTCATGTCCATGATCTCATCCGGGACTCCGAACTACCTTCGGTACATCAAAACTCATAAACTCATAATACCGTTCGTCATCAAACGTTAAGCGTGCGGACCCTACGGGTTCGAGAACTATGTAGACATGACCGAGACTCATCTCCGGTCAATAACCAATAGCGGAACCTGGATGCTCATATTGGTTCCTACATATTCTACGAAGATCTTTATTGGTCTAACCGCATAACAACATACTTGTTCCTTTTGTCATCGGAATGTTAATTGCCCGAGATTCGATCGTCGGTATATCTATACCTAGTTCAATCTCGTTACTGGCAAGTCTCTTTACTTGTTCTGTAATACATCATCTCGTGACTAACTCATTAGTCATTTGCTTGCAAGGCTTATTATGATGTGCATTACCGAGAGGGCCCAGAGATAGCTCTCTGACACTCGGAGTGACAAATCCTAGTCTTGATCTATGCCAACACCACGAATACTTTCGGAGACACCTGTAGAGCATCTTTATGATCACCCAATTACGTTGAGACGTTTGATAGCACACAAGGTGTTCCTACGGTATTCGGGAGTTGCATAATCTCATAGTCATAGGAACATGTATAAGTCATGAAGAAAGCAATAGCAGTAAAACTAAACGATCATAGTGCTAAGCTAACGGATGGGTCTAGTCCATCACATCATTGTCCTAATGATGTGATCCCATTGATCAAATGACAACTCATGTCTATGGCTAGGAAACATATCCATCTTTGACCAATGAGCTAGTCTAGTAGAGGCATACTAGGGACATACTGTTTTGTCTATGTATTCACACATGTATCAAGTTTCCGGTTAATACAATTCTAGCATGAATAAAAGACATTTATCATGATATAAGGAAATACAAATAACAACTTTATTATTGCCTCTAGGGCATATTTCGTTCAGTCTCCCACTTGAACTAGAGTCAATAATCTAGATTACAAAGTAATGATCCTCACACCCATGGAGTCCTGGTGCTGATCATGTTTTGCCCGTGGAAGAGGCTTAGTCAACTGGTCTGCAACATTCAGATCCGTATGTATCTTGCAAATCTCTATGTCTCCCTCCTTGACTAGATCGCGGATGGAATTGAAGCGTCTTTTGATGTGCTTTGTTCTCTTGTGAAACCTGGATTCCTTCGCCAAGGCTATTGCTCCAGTGTTGTCACAAAAGATTTTCATTGGACCCGATGCACTAGGTATTACACCTAGATCGGATATGAACTCCTTCATTTGCTGCTTCTGAAGCAGCTATGTATTCCGCTTCACATGTAGATCCCGCCACGACGCTTTGCTTGGAACTGCACCAATTGACAGCTCCACCATTCAATAAAAATACATATCCGGTTTGTGACTTAGAGTCATCCGGATCAGTGTCAAAGCTAGAATCGACGTAACCGTTTACGACGAGCTCTTTGTCACCTCCATACACGAGAAACATATCCTTTGTCCTTTTCAGGTACTTCAGGATGTTCTTGACCGCTGTCCAGTGATTCACTCCTGGATTACTTTGGTACCTTCCTGCTAGACTTATAGCAAGGCACACATCAGGTCTGGTACACAGCATTGCATACATGATAGATCCTATGGCTGAGGCATAGGGAATAACTTTCATTTTCTCTCTATCTTCTGCTTGTAATGCCCAGGATGGGACTATATCTCCTACGTGTCGAGGCACGACCTAAAGATATAAGCCCATTCTGGAATGATCGCAAGTTTGGTACCTTTACACATCTCATGTAAAAATAGGGATGGAAAACTGAAAAGATAGTTGGCTTACACTCACCACGTCACACAAATACATTACATGTTCAAACATCATTCAGGTAAAACATAACAACCCATCTAAGGGTAAGATCCAAATGACAAGATACCAAACATAACATTAAACCACAGGTCTAGATCGAATCCTAGTAGAAGCTCTACTGATCAACTGGATAGTTCACATAGTAACGGCTACACTCCTCGTCGTACTCCTAGTCTAGCTCAGTGCCATCTCCTGTGTAGCTCACCATCGTACCTGCATCTGGTGTGTTGAAGTAACTGTGAGCCACAGAGGACTCAGCAATCCCGTTCCCGGGTAACACGACTATTTAAGCCTTGGGTGTGGAACAAGGCTGAAGAAAGAACAAGAGGTTGCAGCAGCACTAGCCTAACTTACGTAAAAGAGAGCGAGAAGAGAAGGTGCCTCGGACGAGAGATGATCACGAAGTGATCCTAACTAAAGCAAGTCAAACATAACCCCACCGTGTTCACTTCCCGAATCCCTTTCAGAAAATGACCGTCACGGTACTCACACTGGTAGTGTATTGGAACATGGTGTCAAGTTTTCTACAACCGGATATTAACAAGCTCCCATCTGCCACTTAACCGCGGGCACGGCTTTCGAAAGTTCAAAACCCTGCAGGGGTGTTCCAACTTGGCCCATGACAAGCCCACGATCCGCGGAGTCGCAACTCCAAAGTGGGAAGACCCGAGTATTCTCGGAATCCCGTGCTCAAGATACTCCGACTAAGGTAAGGCTAATCCAGCAAATCCTCCCGGCGTGCCGACACCCTGACAATAGCCGCGCGTATCTAGTCTTAGGCCACGACCGGATGGGTGATGCTACAGGTGTATACCAATCCTCGAGTTTCCTCGTGGTGGCCCCCCAGGACCCCCGTTTCGGACCAACACTCATGTGGAGCACTGGCTCGGGGTTGTTGATTAAGAACTCGGGTTTGCAAGACCATATGCAAGTTTTATTAGTTATTAGGCGAAAGTACCAATGTTGGGACTTGCTGGAAAAGACTTAGCACTTAGCGGTTTATCGAGGGGGTCCCATAACCCCAACCGTGTGAGGAATACATATTCAAGGAACATAACACCGGTTTATACGGTTCCTAGCGGCATGAGTGGAACAAAACACCAAGCAAAAGGCTTAGCCTTCCACCCATTGCCAATATATAGATGAGTTCATTTAATAATTAATATAGTGTGATATCCCAACAAGCTTCAACAAGAAGCTAGAATCTTCAACCTTCACCTGCAACTAACAACACTATAAGAGGGGCTGAGTGAAGCCTACGTATAGCCAATCAATGGTTTGCATAGGTAGGGTGGTTAAACAGGTTCAAGGTTACAAATAGGAGGCTGACAGGAAAAACATGGGCATCGAGGCAAAACTATAGATCGAGACTTCTAGCAATAGGCAAAGATAGTAATGTTATCGGGGTTCGGTCATCTTTCCTGAAGAGTTGTCGATGGGATCGTAAGAGGGGTCCTCGTTCTCAACCTCGGTGGTAACCTCGTGCTCGTACTCGTACTCGGTCTCAGCTTCCGGCTCTACTCAAACACAAGAACACAAGGCAACGAATCAAACAAGATGCAATGCGCAGAAAATTACTGGATGCATGACTGATGCACTATGGAAGCAAAACAGAAGCACTATGGAAGCACAGAAAGTCTACTTAGGAAGCACAGTGTCACAGCACAACAATATGCATCAAGCAAAATGCTTCAAAACATGATAACAATAGGATAATATGAATCTACATGCAAAAACACACAAGTTTCATATAGGACTTGCTCAAAACGGAGCAATGGGCTAAAAGTTACATCCGAAACAATAAACATGCACAAGTTGAAAATAACAGCCACATAGCAACTTCGGAGCAATAGATAAATGGCCTACAGCACTCAAACATCATGGCAAGGAGCATGGACATAAACTAGACATACTCTATAGTAAACAAGTCCATTGGAGCATCCCCAAAGGAGCTATGGATCAATAGCAACAAGCTATGACATATTGAACTTGACAACAAAATCCTGACAGCAGTAATTTGTTGCAACTTGGGAGAAAGAGTTAAATATGCTACAGCCACTCAAATAAGCATGTGAGAGCATGAATGGATAACCAACAATATATACTACAAGGAATCATCAAGATTCACCCCAAAACTATCATGGATTGGCCTAGAACAACAAGCAAACGTGGCATCTGGAAATTACAGATTCCAGACTTAGTGAAATTTCACTAAGTGTTAAACAGCAGTTTCATCATGGCATCTTTGAGAGCAAGTTTAAGTCACCTCAAAGGTGAACATGGCAAGTGGTAAGCACCACAGCAAAGTACACATGATGGTGAATCCAAAACATCTAAGCATGCATCAAGGGGACAAACACAACGATAGCAACGAGTTCCTCTACGAGGCATCTCGTAACAAGTTTAACAACATAACAGCCACATAGCACTTTCCAAAGGAGATAAACATGGCAAAATGATATCTATCATGCAAGCTAAAGCAATCAACATGTAGAGCATCTCAAGACGAACACGTGGACATATCATTTGCATCATTTGGATAAACATGCAACAAGTTATCACATTGCAAAGATGGCATGAAAACAACAACTAACAGCAGTTTATAACAAGTTGCACTCTTCTCATGAAGATTAAGACATCTAGATGACCCCAAACATGCATGGCACAATGGAACAAAACGTAGTACATGTTTCCACGGTCATTTTGACATATCATTTGCTCAAATCGGACCATCACACAAAAAGATATCCGCGTTGCAAAACTGCTCCAGAAACTGAAAATAACAGGGACTTAGTGGGAAAGAGAGCAACCTCAGGGTGGTCAACGGGAAAAGTCAACGTGGGCTGGGGGTCGCGGATCGGGCCGGCGGAGGTGGATCGGGCTTGCGGGCTGGCGGATCTTCGCGGATCGGGCCCGGGGTGGAGCGGATCGGGCGACTAATGGGCTCGCGGATCCGACTCGTTACTCCCACCACGATTGGATCGGGGCGCCCGAGGGGGGATCGGGCTCCTCCGATGGCCCCCGAGCGGCGGCGGGGCTGGAGGCCTCGGACCCCGGCGGCGGAGGGGCTTCCCGGCGGGAGGAGAGGCGGGGGCCGGCGGCTCCCGCGGCGGAGGAGAGGGGCGAGGCCCTGGCCCGACGGAGGAGAGGCCCCGGCGGCGGGAGGGGCGCCGGCCTCGGCGGTTGGCGGCGGTGGGAGCCAGGCGGCGGTGAGGGCCCTGCCGGAGGTAGGAGAGGAGGCCCCGCCGGCGAGGTTCCTGGCGGCGATGAGCTCTCCGGCGAGGGGCGTGGAATCTGGCGGCTAGAGGTAGGAGATGACGCGGGTCCCGCGCGTCGGGTCGGAAGCACACCGACGGTTCGGAAGCGCGACCGCAGCACTACAAAAGCATGGTCTCCTGGGACGTCGGAAGCACGAATTTTCAACGGTGGAAGCACCACGGATCAACGGTGGAAGCACCGGCGGCGCACTGTGGAAGCATAGGGTTTTCTGGACGCAAATTTTTGGGGAGATGGACGTTTATATAGGCACAAGGAGCTAGGGTTGTCCAAATGAGGTGAGGTTTTCAGCCACATGATCACAATTAGATGGCCTAGATGAAGGGAGGGGTTTGGGTTGGTTTGGTGGGCTGTTGGAGGGGTGTCTTGGGCCTCAAAGAGGGGGTACTTTCAGCCCACGAGAATAACTGTTGGAGTAGCAAACGAACTCCAAACGCGACGAGATTCGACAGGCGGGTTACACACACCAAAACAACAACACACGACAAGTCTCACGCCAAACCGGAAACGTTACACGGCGAAACGCCAAAGTAGGCCTAGGGGATGCCACGGACACGTGAGGGAGCTCCGGAACTCGAAACGGACAATGGAAAGGAACGAGTGGGACCGGATGCAAACGACAACACAAATGCAATGCGATGCACATGACTATATGATATGAATGAATGCCACACACGCACACAACAAAATGACAAAAACCCGAAAGACGAAGAACCCGGAATGGAATTGATGGAGCCAAAGATATTATATATTGCCCAAAAGGGAAAGTATTACATCCGGGGCATTACTAACTCTCCTCCACTACAAAAAGATCTCGTCCCGAGATCTAGGACTGGAAAAAGGAAGGGTACTCGGAACGAAGATGATCTTCTCGTTCCCACGTAGCTTCTCGGTCGGTATGATGTGACCACTTGACTTTCAAGAATTTGATGGACTTGTTGCGGGTCTTGCGCTCGATTTCTTCGAGAATAGCGACTGGGTGCTCTCAGTAAGACAAATCTTGTTGAAGATCAATCTCTTCAAACGGAATCATGTGTTCAGGAGTCTTGAAGCACTTGCGGAGTTGAGACACATGAAACACATCATGAACATTGGCGAAGTTGGAAGGGAGCTCAAGTTGATAGGCTAGATCGCCTCTTTTGCCAAGGATCTTGAAAGGCCCGACGTATCTAGGAGCAAGCTTTCCTTTGATACCGAATCTTTGGGTGCCTTTCATAGGAGAAACACGGAGATAGACATGATCCCCAATGTTGAAGGCCAAATCACGATGCTTGTCGTCATAGTAGCTCTTCTGACGCGACTGAGCGGCCTTGAGATTATCACGTATGACTTTGCACATTTCTTCGGCTTCTGAGATCAAGTCGTTGCCAAGAAGTTGACGTTCACCAGTCTCGGACCAGTTGAGAGGGGTACGACACTTTCTGCCATAGAGGATTTCAAACGGAGCTTTGCCGGCATTTGCTTGGAAGCTGTTGTTGTAAGAGAACTCGACAAATGGAAGGCAATCTTCCCATTTCATGCCAAAAGATATGACACAGGCTCTGAGCATGTCTTCTAGAATCTGATTCACTCTCTCGACTTGACCACTAGTCTGAGGGTGAAATGCAGTGCTGAAACGAATCTTAGTGCCCATGGCAGACTGAAAGGAGTCCCAGAACTTGGAAGGGAACAAACTTCCACGGTCTGAGGAGATAACTTGAGGAATGCCATGTAAGGACACAATTCTGGAAGTGTACAATTCTGCCAGTTGAGCTGCATTGATGGATTCTTTGACTGGAAGGAAGTGAGTGACTTTGGTAAGCTTGTCAATCAGCACAAAGATAGAATCATTCCCTCTCTTGGAATTAGGAAAGCCAGTGACGAAATCCATTTCAATGTGGTCGAATTTCCACTCGGGAATAGGAAGAGGTTGGAGGAGACCGGCTGGACGTTGATGCTCTGCCTTCACTCTTCTGCAGACATCACATTCATTAACGAATTGGGCAATCTCCCTTTTCATGCGTGTCCACCAGTAAGATTGCTTGAGGTCTTGGTACATCTTGGAACTGCCAGGATGAATGGAAAGGAGGGAATCATGTGCTTCTTCCATTATGAGCTTCCTGAGATCACCTTTGGGAACCACAAGTCTGTCCTCAAAGAACAAGGTATCTCTCTCATCAACGCGATAGCACTTGTATTTAGGAGTACCCTTTGCAATACCATGTTTCACTTTTTGCACCATAGCATCACTGAGTTGGGCCTCACGGATCTGATCTTCCAAGGTAGGAGCAACTTGAAGATTTGCAAGAAAACCTTGCGGAACAACTTGGAGGTTGAGCTTCCTGAATGCTTCACAAAGCTCAGGCTGGAACGGCTTGATAAGAAGGCTGTTGCAATATGCCTTTCTGCTCAAAGCATCTGCAATCACATTGGCCTTGCCAGGTGTGTATTCGATGCTGGGATCATACTCTTGGATCATTTCGACCCAACGAGTCTGGCGGAGGTTCAGATTCGGCTGTGTGAAGATGTACTTCAAGCTCTTGTGATCGGTGAAGATGTCGACTTTTCTGCCCAACAGAAGGTGTCTCCACGCAATCAAAGCATGTACCACAGCTGCTAGTTCAAGATCATGTGTGGAGTAGTTCTTCTCACTTGGCTTGAGCTGACGAGAAGTGTATGCCACAATTCTATTGTCCTGCATAAGCAAACCACCAAGTCCTTGAAGAGAATCATCACAGAATACTTCGTAGGGCTTGGACTCATCTGGAGGAGTAAGAACTGGAGCAGAGACGAGCTTTTCCTTGAGAGTTTTGAATGCCACTTCACAATCTGGAGACCAGTAGTACTTGACATTCTTCTGCAGCAAGTTGGAAAGAGGCTTGGCAATCTTGGAGAAGTTCTCAACGAACCTTCTGCAATAGCTGGCAAGACCAAGGAAGCTTCAGAGTTGCTTGACGTTCTGAGGAGCTTCCCAGTTGACAATTGCTTCAACTTTCTCGGGGTTTACCGCAATACCGTCAGCGGAGACGATATGGCGCAGATACAAGACCTTATCGAGCCAAAATTCGCACTTGGAGAACTTGGCATAGAACTTATGTTCACGGAGTCTGTCGAGAACGAGACGGAGGTGCTTTTCGTGATCTTCTTCATTCTTGGAAAATACCAAAATGTCATCCAGATACACAAGCACAAACTCGCTGGTGTAGGGGTTGAAAATGTAGTGCATCATTCTCAAGAAGGTAGGAGGAGCATTGGCGAGACCAAAGGACATGACTGTATACTCATAGGAGCCGTAGCTCGTTCTGAAGGCTGTCTTGGGGATATCTTCTTCTCGAATGCGAATCTGGTGATAGCCCATTCGGAGATCGAGCTTTGAGAACACTTTAGCTCCTTTGAGCTGCTCGAACAGTTAGTTGATGTTGGGGAGCAGATACTTGTTCTTTGTTGTCTTCTTGTTCAATGGCCGGTAATCGACGCAAAGGCGCTCCGTGCCATCCTTCTTCTTGACAAATAAGACACCACAGCCCCAAGGAGACGTAATAGGCCTGATCAGACCCATACGCTCCTGTTCATCAAGCTGCTTCTTCAACTCCTTCAACTCTTTAGGAGAGAGCTTGTACGGACGCCGGCATGCTGGCTCAGTACCCGGCTCGAGTTCAATTACGAATTCCACTTGATGGTGTGGAGGCATGCCTGGAAGTTCTTCAAGAAAGACGTCTTGGTATTCGTTTACCACCAGAATTTGAGATATGGCATTCATCTCGCCCTTGTCATTGAGAGAGAAAAGCCTGATTGTGTTATCCCTGGAGGCGAAGATAATCACATCATCATCGGAATGAGTAATCTTGACTTCCTTCTGTGCACAGTCAATTTGAGCATCATGCTGAGCAAGCCAATCCATTCCGAGGATAAGGTCGATGTCAGAATTGCCGAGAATCACCGGAGAGGCCAGAAATCGATAATCACCCATGCGAATAGAAACATCCGGAGCATATATACTGGAATGCATTCGTCTCCCTGGAGAAATAACTGCTAACTCCTTTGGCAGACTTTTGATGTCAAAATTGTGCTTGGATGCAAATGGTTGAGACATGAAAGAACATGAAGCACCCGAATTAAACAAAACTTTAGCAGGAAAAGAGTTCACTGGAAGGTTACCCAATATGACATCAGAAGAATTCTCCGCTTGCGCTGCATTCATCAGATTCACCCTTGCTGCCTTTGGATCATGCTTGACAATAGCCGAACTGACAGGTGGAGGAGGCGGAAGGCGCCTTGGGTTGTTGCACTTGTTGGAATAATGACCCTTCTGGCCACACTTGTAGCAACTCACCTCAGAAAGTGGACGAGCAGGAGGAACACTTGGTCTTGGAGCTTGGAACTGCGACTTGGACTGCTTGCTTGGGTTGGGTGGGTGGGAGAAACCACGACCACCAGCATTCTTGTTGTTGTTGTTGTTGTTGTAAGGAGCTCGGATCACAGGAGGAGGAGGAAGCCAAAATTTTTGTTGCTTCGCGACCACTTGAGAAGATGAGGAGGAGTGAACGGCATCTCGAATCCTCTTTTTAGAGGCCTCCATCTTGAGCTGGGCTGCCTCTTGCTTAAGCGCCATGTTATAGAATTTGTCGAACTCATCGGGCTCGAACAAGGTGAGAGCAAGTTGAAGTTCATCCTTGAGACCTCCACGGAACTGATAGATCTTGCTCTTGGCGTCTGGTATGTCTTGCTTGGCATAGCGGGCGAGGTTTTGGAACTTGACATTATACTGGTAGACAGTCATAGAGCCTTGCTTTAGGTTGCGGAATTGCTCACGCATACCCTCGATGACACTTGTTGGAATGTGGTGAGAGCAAAAGTCCTTGCAGAAATCATCTCAAGAGATCACACGCCCTTCTCTGGAGTCTTTTTACTGCTGCCACCAGTCAGCTGCTTGGTCCTTGAGTTGGAAGGCTGCAAATTTCACATAGTCCTCAGGCCTTACGTTGCTGCACTAAAAATGCTTCTTGATATCGGTAATCCAATCTTCAGCATCGAGAGGGTCGACACAGTAACTGAAAGCCTTTGGTTGATTGGCCAAGAACTGGTTGAGCGTAGCATGGTGCTGTTGGTTGAAGAAATTGCCTTGGTTCCCTGGAGCACCCCGATTTTCTTGATTTGCTTGCATTTGCTGCATCATCTGCATCAACATCTGGGTGTTCTGATTTGTAGTCTGCATAATCGCTCTCCAAGCCTCAGACGGAGGAGGAGGGGAAGGAGGACGATCTGGCACCTCTTCACCCTGTGGGTTAGCGTTGGGAAACCTTTTTGGAGCCATCCTGAAAGAGATGACCACCAATCAGCAATTGATTGAAAGTAAGCTAAAACAACGGATAGAAATGCAACATAGTCTTCACAAGAATCATTCGAACAAGAGGAACGAATGAAATTCTCAGTTTAATGATAACAACAATCTTCACGAGAAGCCACTGGGAGACAAAAGGTAAATAAGAAAAACACAAGGTACATATGGAACAAACACAAGATAGGAGCTTCGTTCGACATCTTTGTGCAGCAAGCTTATGAACGCGTTACGAAAGGGTTTTGCAATCCCCGGATCAGCATAGCCAAGGACCCTTTAAGATGCAACTCCTGATCGGAACATCGGCCATAAAACCACTTCACTCAATGTAGAACCCCGAACTCGCTAACCTGCATTCGTTGGAAGAATGCCTACGATCTACTGGATAAACCCACCTATTAATTTCCGAAAGTTTCCAGTTATGCAATTAGGTGTTGGGGATACAGGGGAAGCATCGCGCACACAACTCCAATCCTACATCCAGCTATATCCATCCTTCAACACATAACCAGTTGTTCTCGGAAACCGTCTACCTCGGAACTTTGAAAAGCATCCACTATACAAAGATATGGCAATACTCCCGAACTACCTCCCCAGTACTGGGTGATGTCGGGGTTATCTTGCCACTAACCGTATAGGAGAGTTTTCGATGTCGGCCGTCTTAAGTATTCTAGTACTGTCACGATATTCTTGTGACGACAATACCCCAAAGCTCAACTCCCCGGGACACTGCCACAACCCCTAATGTCAGGAGGCATCGAGAACAATATTCTCGTCACAAGTGCATCGAAACAATCCAACAATACTCGCGAGATTCCTAAACAAAGTTTGGTGCAATTTTTGAAAGTAGAAGAGGCAAGAGTAGTCGTCAGGAGTCGTCACCAGAGTGAAATGGGATGAGGAGCAAAGAAATCCTACTCTCCGATATAAATATAGGACTCAAAACATTTTTTTGTGTGTGCCTAGACTCGACCGTCAACGATTCGATCAAACAGTGGGGGCTTCTAGGTCGGAGAAGGCTCTGAATACCAACTTGTAATGCCCAGGATGGGACTATATCTCCTACGTGTCGAGGCACGACTTAAAGATATAAGCCCATTCTGGAATGATCGCAAGTTTGGTACCTTTGCACATCTCATGTAAAAATAGGGATGGAAAACTGAAAAGATAGTTGGCTTACACTCGCCACATCACACAAATACATTACATGTTCAAACATCATTCAGGTAAAACATCACAGCCCATCTAAGGGTAAGATCCAAATGACAAGATACCAAACATAACATTAAACCACAGGTCTAGATCGAATCCTAGTAGAAGCTCTACTGATCAACCGGATAGTTCACATAGTAATTGCTACGCTCCTCGTCGTACTCCAGGTCTAGCTCAGTGCCATCGCCTGTGTAGCTCACCATCGTACCTGCATCTGGTGTGTTGAAGTAACTGTGAGCCATAGAGGACTCAGCAATCCCGTTCCCGGGTAACACGACTATTTAAGCCTTGGGTGTAGAACAAGGCTGAAGAAAGAACAAGAGGTTGCAGCAGCACTAGCCTAACTTACGTAAAAGAGAGCGAGAAGAGAAGGTGCCTCGGACGAGAGATGATCACGAAGTGATCCTAACTAAAGCAAGTCAAACATAACCCCACCGTGTTCACTTCCCGAATCCCTTTCGGAAAATGACCGTCATGGTAATCACACTGGTAGTGTATTGGAACATGGTGTCAAGTTTTCTACAACCGGATATTAACAAGCTCCCATCTGCCACTTAACCACGGGCACGGCTTTCGAAAGTTCAAAACCCTGCAGGGGTGTTCCAACTTGGCCCATGACAAGCCCACGATCCGCGGAGTCGCAACTCCAAAGTGGGAAGACCCGAGTATTCTTGGAATCCCGTGCTCAAGATACTCCGACTAAGGTAAGGCTAATCCAACAAATCCTCCCGGCGTGCCGACACCCTGACAATAGCCGCGCGTATCTAGTCTCAGGCCACGACCGGATGGGTGATGCTACAGGTGTATACCAATCCTCGAGTTTCCTCGTGGTGGCCCCGCAGGACCCCCGTTTCGGACCAACACTCATGTGGAGCACTGGCCCGGGGTTGTTGATTAAGAACTCGGGTTTGCAAGACCCTATGCAAGTTTTATTAGTTATTAGGCGAATAGTACCAATGTTGGGACTTGCTGGAAAAGACTTAGCACTTAGCGGTTTACCGAGGGGGTCCCATAACCCCAACCGTGTGAGGAACGCATAATCAAGGAACATAACACCGGTTTATACGGTTCTTAGCGGCATGAGTGGAACAAAACACCAAGCAAAAGGCTTAGCCTTCCACCCATTGCCAATATATAGATGAGTTCATTTAATAATTAATATAGTGTGATATCCCAACAAGCTTCAACAAGAAGCTAGAATCTTCAACCTTCACCTGCAACTAACAACGCTATAAGAGGGGCTGAGCGAAGCCTACGTATAGCCAATCAATGGTTTGCATAGGTAGGGTGGTTAAACAGGTTCAAGGTTACAAATAGGAGGCTGACAGGAAAAACATGGGCATCGAGGCAAAACTATAGATCGAGACTTCTAGCAATAGGCAAAGATAGTAATGTTATCGGGGTTCGGTCATCTTGCCTGAAGAGTTGTCGATGGGATCGTAAGAGGGGTCCTCGTTCTCAACCTCGGTGGTAACCTCGTGCTCGTACTCGTACTCGGTCTCAGCTCCCGGCTCTACTCAAACACAAGAACACAAGGCAACGAATCAAACAAGATGCAATGCGCAGAAAATTACTGGATGCATGACTGATGCACTATGGAAGCAAAACAGAAGCACTATGGAAGCACAGAAAGTCTACTTAGGAAGCACAGTGTTACAACACAACAATATGCATCAAGAAAAATGCTTCAAAACATGATAACAATAGGATAATATGAATCTACATGCAAAAACACACAAGTTTCATATAGGACTTGCTCAAAACGGAGCAACGGGCTAAAAGTTACACCCGAAACAATAAACATGCACAAGTTGAAAATAACAGCCACATAGCAACTTCGGAGCAATAGATAAATGGCCTACAACACTCAAACATCATGGCAAGGAGCATGGACATAAACTAGACATACTCTATAGCAAACAAGTCCATTGGAGCATCCCCAAAGGAGCCATGGATCAATAGCAACAAGCTAGGACATATTGAACTTGACAACAAAATCCTGACAGCAGTAATTTGTTGCAACTTGGGAGAAAGATTTAAATATGCTACAGCCACTCAAATAAGCATGTGAGAGCATGAATGGATAACCAACAATATATACTACAAGGAATCATCAAGAGTCACCCCAAAACTATCATGGATTGGCCTAGAACAACAAGCAAACATGGCATCTGGAAATTACAGATTCCAGACTTAGTGAAATTTCACTAAGTCTTAAACAACAGTTTCATCATGGCATCTTTGAGAGCAAGTTTAAGTCACCTCAAAGGTAAACATGGCAAGTGGTAAGCACCACAGCAAAGTACACATGATGGTGAATCCAAAACATCTAAGCATGCATCAAGGGGACAAACACAACGATAGCAACGAGTTCCTCTACGAGGCATCTCGTAACAAGTTTAATGACATAACAACCACATAGCACTTTGCAAAGGAGATAAACATGGCAAGATGATATCTATCATGCAAGCTAAAGCAATCAACATGTAGAGCATCTCAAGACGAACACGTGGACATATCATTTGCATCATTTGGATAAACATGCAACAATTTATCACATTGCAAAGATGGCACGAAAACAACAACTAACAGCAGTTTATAACAAGTTGCACTCTTCTCATGAAGATTAAGACATCTAGATGACCCCAAACATGCATGGCACAATGGAACAAAACGTAGTACATGTCTCCACGGTCATTTTGACATATCATTTGCTGAAATCGGACCATCACACAAAAAGTTATCCGCGTTGCAAAACTGCTCCAGAAACTGAAAATAACGGGACTTAGTGGGAAAGAGAGCAACCTCAGGGTGGTCAACGGGAAAAGTTAACGCGGGCTGGGGGTCGCGGATCGGGCTTGCGGCTGGCGGATCTTCGCGGATCGGGCCCGGGGTGGAGCGGATCGGGCCCGGGGTGGAGCGGATCGGGCGGCTAATGGGCTCGCGGATCCGGCCCGTTACTCCCACCACGATTGGATCGGGGCGGCCGAGGGGGGATCGGGCTCCTCCGATGGCCCCCGAGCGGCGGCGGGGCTGGAGGCCTCGGACCCTGGCGGCGGAGGGGCTTCCCGGCGGGAGGAGAGGCAGGGGCCGGCGGCTCCTGCGGCGGAGGAGAGGGGCGAGGCCCTGGCCCGGCGGAGGAGCGGCCCCGGTGGCGGGAGGGGCGCCGGCCTCGGCGGTTGGCGGCGGTGGGAGCCAGGCGGCAGTGAGGGCCCTGCCGGAGGTAGGAGAGGAGGCCCCGCCGGCGAGGTTCCTGGCGGCGGCGAGCTCTCCGGCGAGGGGCGCGGAATCCGGCGGCTAGAGGTAGGAGATGACGCGGGTCCCGAGCGTCGGGTCGGAAGCACACCGACGGTTCGGAAGCGCGACCGCAACACTACGGAAGCATGGTCTCCTGGGACGTCGGAAGCACAAATTTTCAACGGTGGAAGCACCGTGGATCAACGGTGGAAGCACCGGCGGCGCACTGTGGAAGCATAGGGTTTTCTGGACGCAAATTTTTGGGGAGATGGACGTTTATATAGGCACAAGGAGCTAGGGTTGTTCAAATGAGGTGAGGTTTTCAGCCACATGATCACAATTAGATGGCCTAGATGAAGGGAGGGGTTTGGGTTGGTTTGGTGGGCTGTTGGAGGGGTGTCTTGGGCCTCAAAGAGGGGGTACTTTCAGCCCACGAGAATAACTGTTGGAGTAGCAAACGAACTCCAAACACGACGAGATTCGACAGGCGGATTACACACACCAAAACAACAACACACGACAAGTCTCACGCCAAACCGGAAACGTTACACGGCGAAACACCAAAGTAGGCCTAGGGGATGCTCCGGAACTCGAAACGGACAACGGAAAGGAATGAGTGGGACCGGATGCAAACGATAACACAAATGCAATGCGATGCACATGACTATATGATATGAATGAATGCCACACACGCACACAACAAAACGACAAAAACCCGAAAGACGAAGAACCCGGAATGGAATTGATGGATCCAAAGATATTATATATTGCCCAAAAGGGAAAGTATTACATCCGGGGCATTACACTTCTGCAGTGGTCGGGCATTGAGTCTTACTCAACTTCATACCTTGTAACACAGGCAAGAACCCTTTCTTCGACTGATCCATTTTGAACTTCTTCAAAATTTTATCAAGGTATGTGCTTTGTGAAAGTCCAATCAAGCGCCTTGATCTATCTCTATAGATCTTGATGCCTAATATATAAGCAGCTTCACCGAGGTATTTCATTGAAAAACTCTTATTCAAGTATCCTTTTATGCCATCCAGAAATTCTATATCATTTCCAATCAACAATATGTCATCCACATATAATATCAGAAATGCTACAGAGCTCCCACTCACTTTCTTGTAAATACAGGCTTCTCCAAAAGTCTGTATAAAACCATATGCTTTGATCACCTCATCAAAGCGTATATTCCAACTCCGAGATGCTTGCACCAGTCCATAGATGGATCGCTGGAGCTTGCATACTTTGTTAGCATGTTTTGGATCGACAAAACCTTCTGGTTGCATCATATACAACTCTTCTTTGAGATATCCATTCAGGAATGCAGTTTTGACATGCATTTGCCAGATTTCATAATCATAAAATGCGGCAATTGCTAACATGATTCGGACAGACTTAAGCATCGCTACAGGTGAGAAAGTCTCATCCTAGTCAACTCCTTGAACTTGTCGAAACCCTTTCGCAACAAGTCGAGCTTTGTAAACAGTAAAATTACCGTCTGTGTTGGTCTTCCTCTTGAAGATCCATTTATTCTCGATGGCTTGCCGGTCATCGGGCAAGTCAACCAAAGTCCATACTTTGTTTTCATACATGAACCCATCTCAGATTTCATGGCCTCAAGCCATTTTGCGAAATCTGGGCTCATCATCGCTTCCTCATAGTTCGTAGGTTCATCATGGTCTAGTAACATGACTTCCAGAACTGGGTTGCCGTACCACTCTGGTGCGGAACATACTCTGGTTGATCTACGACGTTCAGCAGAAACTTGATCTGAAGTTTCATGATCATCATCATTAGCTTCCTCACTAATTGGTGTAGGAATCACTGGAACAATTTTCTGTGATGTACTACTTTCCAATTCAGGAGAAGGTACAATTACCTCATCAAGGTCTACTTTCCTCCCACTCACTTCTTTCGAGAGAAACTCCTTCTCTAGAAAGGATCCATTCTTAGCAACGAATATCTTGCCTTTGGATCTGTGATAGAAGGTGTACCCAACAGTCTCTTTTGGGTATCCTATGAAGACACATTTCTCCGACTTGGGTTCGAGCTTATTAGGTTGAAGCTTTTTCACATAAGCATCGCAGCCCCAAACTTTAAGAAACGACAACTTTGGTTTCTTTCCAAACCATAGTTCATAAGGTGTCGTCTCAATGGATTTAGATAGTGCCATATTTAACGTGAATGCAGCTGTCTTTAAAGCATAACCCCAAAACGATAGTGGTAAATCGGTAAGAGACATCATAGATCGCACCATATCCAATAAAGTACAGTTACGATGTTCGGACACACCATTGCGCTGTGGTGTTCCGGGTGGCGTGAGTTGTGAAACTATTCCACATTGTTTCAAATGAAGACCAAACTCGTAACTCAAATATTCTCCTCCACGATCAGATCATAGAAACTTTATTTTCTTGTTACGATGATTCTCTACTTCACTCTGAAATTCTTTGAACTTTTCAAATGTTTCAGACTTGTGCTTCATTATGTAGATATACCCATATCTGCTCAAATCATCAGTGAAGGTCAGAAAATAACGATACCCGCCGCGAGCTTCAACACTCATTGGCCCACATACATCAGTATGTATGATTTCCAACAAATCTGTTGCTCGCTCCATAGTTCCGGAGAACAGAGTTTTAGTCATCTTGCCCATGAGGCATGGTTTGCAAGCACCAAGTGATTCATAATCAAGTGATTCCAAAAGTCCATCACTATGGAGTTTTTTCATGCGCTTTACACCAATATGACCTAAACGGCAGTGCCACAAATAAGTTGCACTATCATTATTAACCTTGCATCTTTTGGTTTCAATATTATGAATATGTGTATCACTACAATCGAGATCCAATAAGAATATACCACTCTTCAAGGGTGCATGACCATAAAAGATATTATTCATAAAAATAGAACAACCATTATTCTCTGATTTAAATGAAAAACCATCTCGCAACAAACAAGATCCAGATATAATGTTCATGCTCAACGCTGGCACCAAATAACAATTATTTAGGTCTAAAACTAATCCCGAAGGTAGATGTAGAGGTAGCGTGCCGACGACGATCACATCGACTTTGGAACCATTTCCCACGCGCATCATCACCTCGTCCTTAGCTAATCTTCGTTTAATCCGTAGTCCCTGTTTCGAGTTACAAATATTAGCAACCGAACCGGTATCAAATACCCAGGTACTACTACGAGCATTAGTAAGATACACATCAATAACATGTATATCACATATACCTCTGTTCACCTTGCCATCCTTCTTATCCGCCAAATACTTGGGGCAGTTCCGCTTCCAGTGTCCAGTCCCTTTGCAGCAGAAGCACTCAGTTTCAGGCTTGGCTCCAGACTTGGGTTTCTTCATGGGAGTAGCAACTGTCTTGCTATTCTTCTTGAAGTTCCCCTTCATTCCCTTGCCCTTTTTCTTGAAACTAGTGGTCTTGTTAACCATCAACACTTGATGCTCCTTTTTGATTTCTACCTCCGCAGCTTTGAGCATAGCGAAGAGCTCGGGAATTGTCTTCTGCATCCCTTGCATATTATAGTTCATCACGAAGCCTTTATAGCTTGGTTGCAGTGATTGAAGAACTCTATCAATAACACTATCCTCGTCAACTTTGCAACCAAGTTGAGTCATATGATTGTAGTACCCAGACATTCTGAGTAAGTGTTCACTGATAGAACTATTCTCCTCCATCTTGCAGCTGTAGAACTTATTGGAAATCTCATATTTCTCAATCCGAGCATTTTCTTGAAATATTAACTTCAACTCCTGGAACATCTCATATGGTCCATGACGTTCAAAACGTCGTTGAAGTCCCGGTTCTAAACCGTAAAGCATGGCACACTGAACTATCGTGTAGTCATCAGACCGCGTCTGCCAGACATTCAAAGCGTCTACATTAGCGGGAGGGGGCTTGTCACCTAGCGGTGCTTCAAGGACATAATTCTTCTGTGCAGCAATGAGGATAATCTTCAAGTTACGGACCCAGTCCGTGTAAGTGCTACCATCATCTTTCAACTTAGCTTTCTCTAGGAATGCATTAAAATTCAAAGGAACGGTAGCACGGGCCATTGATCTACAACAACATAGATATGCAAAAACTATCACGACTAAGTTCATGATAAATTAAAGTTCAACTAATCATATTACTTAAAGAACTCCCACTTAGATAGACATCCCTCCGGTCATCTAAATGATCACGTGATCCAAATCAACTAAACCATGTCCGATCATCACGTGAGATGGAGTAGTTTCAATGGTGAACATCTTATGTTGATCATATCTACTATATAATTCACGCTCAACCTTTCAGTTTCCAGTGTTCCGAGGCCATATCTGCATATGCTAGGCTCGTCAAGTTTAACCCGAGTATTCTGCGTGTGCAAAACTGGATTACACCCGTTGTATTTGAACGTAGATCTTATCACACCCGATCATCACGTGGTGTCTCGGCACGACGAACTTTCGCAACGGTGCATACTCAGGGAGAACACTTATACCTTGAAATTTAGTAAGGGATCATCTTACAATGCCACCGTCGAACTAAGCAAAATAAGAAGCATAATAAGATAAACATCTCATGCAATCAAAATATGTGACATGATATGGCCATCATCATCTTGTGCTTTTGATCTCCATCTCCAAAGCACCGTCGTGATCACCTTCATCACCGGCACGACACCTTGATCTCCATCGTAGCATCGTTGTCGTCTCGCCAACTATTGCTTCTACGAATATCGCTACCGCTTAGTGATAAAGTAAAGCAATTACATGGCGATTGCATTTCATACAATAAAGCGACAACCATATGGCTCCTGCCAGTTGCCGATAACTTTACAAAACATGATCATCTCATACAAAACCGTATATCTCATCATGTCTTGACCATATCACATCACAACATGCCCTGCAAAAACAAGTTAGACGTCCCCTACGTTGTTGTTGCAAGTTTTACGTGGCTGCTACGGGCTTAGCAAGAACCGTTCTTACCCTACGCATACAAAACCACAACGATGTTTCGTCAAGTATGTGCTGTTTTAACCTTCACAAGGACCGGGCGTAGCCACACTTGATTCAGCTAAAGTGAGAGAGATAGACACCCGCCAGTCACCTTTAAGCAACGAGTGCTCATAACGGTGAAACCAGTCTCGCGTAAGCGTACGCGTAATGTCGGTCCGGGCCGCTTCATCTCACAATACCGCCGAAGCAAAGTATGACATGCTGGTAAGCAGTATGACTAGTATCGCCCACAACTCATTGTGTTCTACTCGTGCATATCATCTATGCATAGACCTGGCTCTGATACCACTGTTGGGGAACGTAGTATTTTTAAAATTTTCCTACGATCACGCAAGATCTATCTACTAGATGCATAGCAACGAGGGGAAGAGTGTGTCTATGTACCCTCGTAGACCGGGAGCGGAAGCGTCTAGTGACGCGGTTGATGTAGTCGAACTTCTTCGCGATCCAACCGATCAAGTACCGAACGTACGACACCTCCGCGTTCAGCACACGTTCAGCTCGATGACGTCCCACGAGCTCTTGATCCAGTTGAGCTTCTCGGGAGAGTTTCGTCAGCACGACGGCGTGGTGACGGATATGATGAAGTTACCGGCGCAGGGCTTCGCCTAAGCACTTCAACGGTATAACCGAGGTGTGTTTCTGTGGAGGGGAGCACCGCACACGTTTGGGAGAGATCAACTAATCAACTTGTGTGTCCTAGGGTGCCCCCTGCCCCCGTATATAAAGGAGCAAGGGGAAGGGCCGGCCAGCCCTTCTATGGCACGGCAGGAAGCAATCCTACTAGGAATAGGATCGCAATCCTATTCCTAGCAGGAGTCCACCAAGAAGGAAGAGGGGGAAAGAAGGAGAGGGAGAGGTGGCGCCCCCAATCCTAGTCCAACTAGGATTCCCTGGTGGGCCGCCGGCCAGCCTCTATGGGCTGCCTCTCTTCTTTCCTCAAGGCCCACTATGGACCATCCCCCTTCGTGGGGGGTTCCGGTAAACCCCTCCGGCAATCCGGTTAAATCCGAAACTTTTCCGGAAAACTTCTGGTGTCCGAATATAGTCGTCCAATATATCAATCTTTATGTCTCAGACATTCCGAGACTCCTCGTCATGTCCGTGATCTCATCCGGGACTTCGAACTACCTTTGGTACATCAAAACTCATAAACTCATAATACCGATCGTCATCAAACGTTAAGCGTGCGGACCCTACGGGTTCGAGAACTATGTAGACATGACCGAGACTCATCTCCGGTCAATAACCAATAGCGGAACCTGGATGCTCATATTGGTTCCTACATATTCTACGAAGATCTTTATCGGTCAAACCGCATAACAACATACGTTGTTCCTTTTGTCATCGGAATGTTACTTGCCCGAGATTCGATCGTCGGTATCTCTATACCTAGTTCAATGTCGTTACCGGCAAGTCTCTTTACTCGTTCCGTAATACATCATCTCGTGACTAACTCATTAGCCATTTGCTTGCCAGGCTTATTATGATGTGCATTACCAAGAGGGCCCAGAGATACCTCTCCGACACTCGGAGTGACAAATCCTAGTCTTGATCTATGCCAACACCACGAATACTTTCGGAGACACATGTAGAGCATCTTTATGATCACCCAATTATGTTGTGACGTTTGATAGCACACAAGGTGTTCCTACGGTATTCGGGAGTTGCATAATCTCATAGTCATAGGAACATGTATAAGTCATGAAGAAAGCAATAGCAGTAAAACTAAACGATCATAGTGCTAAGCTAACAGATGGGTCTAGTCCATCACATCATTCTCCTAATGATGTGATCCCGTTGATAAAATGACAACTCATGTCTATGGCTAGGAAACATAGCCATCTTTGGCCAATGAGCTAGTCTAGTAGAGGCATACTAGGGACATACTATTTTGTCTATGTATTCACACATGTATCAAGTTTCCGGTTAATACAATTCTAGCATGAATAAAAGACATTTATCATGATATAAGGAAATACAAATAACATCTTTATTATTGCCTCTAGGGCATATTTCCTTCATAGGCATCATGTCCAAGATTAGTAGACCGACTCCTGCCTGCATCTACTACTATTACTCCACACATCGACCGCTATCCAGCATGCATCCAGTGTATTAAATTCATGGAAAAACAGAGTAATGCATTAATAACGATGACATGATGTAGACAAGATTCATTTATCTATGGCATTAGATATGGATCTCGGCGTTTTATCCTTAGTAGCAACGATACATTCGTGTCGGTTCCCTTTTTGTCACTGGGATCAAGCACCGTAAGATCGAACCCACTACCGAGCACATCTTCCTATTGCAAGATAAATAGATCGAGTTGTCCAGACAAAACCCAAATATCAGAGAAGAAATACGAGGCTATAAGAGATCATGCATATAAGGGATCAAAGAAACTCAAATACCTTTCATGGATATAAAAAGATCAATCTGATCATAAACTCAAATTTCATCGGATCCCAACAAACACACCGCAAAAAGAGTTACATCATATTGATCTCCAAGAGACCATTGTATTGAGAATCAAAAGAGAGAGAGAGGAAGCCATCTAGCTACTAACCACGGACCCGTATGTCTATAAGGAACTACCCACGCATCATCGGAGAGGCACCAATGGAAGTGGTGAACCCCTCCGTGATGGTGTCTAGATTGGATCTGGTGGTTCTGGACTGTGCCGCGGCTGGATGAATATTTCGTCGACTCCTCTAGGGTTTCTGGAATATAGTGGCATTTATAGAGCAAAGAGGCAGTGCGGGAGGCCACAGAGGTGGGCACAACCCATCTGGGCGCGCCTGGGGGGCTGGCGCGCCCTGGTGGGTTGTGCCCCCCTCGGGGCACCCCCCAGGTGCTGCCTTGCCCCATCAAGTGTCTTCTGGCCCATAAAAATTCTCCAAAAAGTTTCGCGGTGTTTGGGCTCCGTTGATATTGATTTCCTGCGATGTAAAAAACATGCAGAAAACAGCTACTCGCACTTGGCACTATGTCAATAGGTTAGTACCAAAAAATGATATAAAATGACTATAAATGATTGTAAAACATTCAAGAATGATAATATAACAACATGGAACAATAAAAAATTATAGATACGTTGAAGATGTATCAGAGTCCTATCCAGATACGAGGGATAATCTTCAGCGATAATCTTCACAGCCCACCAGGTCGGCCCATAACGAGTAATCCGGTCATCCAAGGACCCCTTAATCCAAGACTCCCTCAGTAGCCCCTGAACCAGTCTTCGATGACGATGAGTCCGACACGCATACTGTCTTCGGCATTGCAAGGCGGGTTGCTCCTTCCGAACATATTGAAGCAATATTCCTTACACAAAGGAACTATGCCCGGCTCTGCATGATTAGTACAACCCTTAGCCTCGAAGGCAAGCTTTCAAAAAATGGACACCGTGTCTTTACTCATAACTTTTTAGTGATGCGTCACGTTTGACCCTTTAATATTTCGAACTATTTTCTTGGCTTCAGTTTCACGTTTCAAGGCATAGCCCCTTTGGCACGTCTTGTCGAAGCAGAGATCATGCTCGCTTATTGCGGGATCCTTATCAATATGACGTGGGTAACCCAACTTTGTCCGGGCCTCCTATTTTTCTACGGGCTGGATTTCCTTGATCTGGCCCCAAACTCTATCCTCCACATATCAGCTTTCATAGTTGTATGTGAGGCATTCCTCCACTTCCCCCCCACACTTTGGCTTATGGCTCAAGATCTTCAATCTGAAGTCGAAGGTGGTCGACGGGCAACACGCGGATTGCGGGGGAGCCATGGTGAGTAAGCTCCCGAATGCCACTTGGCACAAAGGGGCTTTGGTGGATACGAACAAGATATGGCAACAGGAGTGGTTCTATATCACCGAACCCTGCGATGCCAAGTGGGCAGTGGCGCCCGCATTCAGATCTGGACCCCCGGAGAGGCTAACCTCATGGACCTCCAAGAGCCTGGATTGGGGGTCTCAGACGGAGGTCCATGCCCTCCAAAACCGCATTTCCAGCATGATGACGAAGGGCACCCTCCTCACTAACGTTATTCAGGTGATGCTCTTCCGCCGCATTCTCCCCTGCCAATGCTGGGACTCCCAGCTATGGGAGTTCAATCCGGAAGAGCCCCGGACCCTGAAGCGCTTCTTCGGCACCACGCACGAAGACATCTGGAAATAGCTCTTCAAGGCTCAAAAGGGGTGGCCGGAGGAGTCCGAGGACAAGGGCTTCAGCAGCGTGTTCTCAGCCTTAGAGGTAATCAGAATTCTGTCGAATACACTCCATGTCGATATTTCAATTATAACAAGAGTTAGAACTTTTACGTTCCATTCAGGCCTAGACAAAGAAAGCGGAGTGGATCAAGTGTCCGGCTCCACTGCCCGAAGACCCAGAGACGCCTCAATTGACGGTGATGCTGGTTCCGGCACCGTACAAGGCGTCGGAGAAGAAGGCCAATAAGAAGGGAAAGGAGGTCAAGAGTAACCCCCACCCTAAGGGTCCCGCGGACACAGTGTCCGGGGAAACCGACGCCCACTCTTCCCGTGATGAGGAAGAGGAGGAGGAGGAAGAGGAAGAAAGCGACTCCCCCGTCAAGGAAAGGGGAGGAAGAGGGCGGCCCCCGCAGACGCGGGCAATGCAACGCTCGGGAAGAGGCTGAACATTCTGGACAGTTCGGACTCAACGTTCGAACACAGTTTCCGAGTACAGCCCAGGATCAAGCCCCTGGCCAAATCGTAAGTACTCAGGTGATCGCTGCTTATGTTCGGTCCAAAATAGTTTCCAGTGTTTAAGTAATTTCATTCTGTCTTTATACAGCCCTCCACACGTACTCCCCGAGGCTTCACTGTCATCGGGGAATTCTCTAGCGGCGGATGGTAGAGAGCGACACGCCTCCACGGGGCTCGTCGCCCATCTTAGGGGACACCGAGGTGTCCTCTCTACGGGCTTCCCCTGCACGAGCAGGTGGGAGTGATACGTCTCCAACGTATCTACTTTTCCAAACACTTTTGCCCTTGTTTTGGACTCTAACTTGCATGATTTGAATGGAACTAACCCGGACTGACGCTCTATTCAGCAAAATTGCCATGGTGTTATTTTTGTGCTAAAATAACAGTTCTCGGAATGACCTGAAATTCAACGGAGAATTATTTTGGAATATATAAAAAATATCTGCGGAAAGCACCAAGCCAGGGGGCCCACACCCTGTCCATGAGGGTGGGGGCGCGCCCCCCCTGCCTCGTGGCCCCCCTGTTGCTCCACCGACGTATCCCCTGACTACATATATTCACTTTCGGGGAGAGAAAAAATCAGAGAGGAAGAATTATCGCGTTTTATGATATGGAGCCGCCGCCAAGCCCTAATCTCTCTCGGGAGGGCTGATCTGGAGTCCGTTCAGGGCTCCGGAGAGGGGAGATCGTCGCCATCGTCATCATCAACCTTCCTCCATCACCAATTCAATGATGCTCACCGCCGTGTGTGAGTAATCCCATCGTAGGCTTGCTGGACGATGATGGGTTGGATGAGATTTACCATGTAATCGAGTTAGTTTTGTTAGGATTTGATCTCTAGTATCCAGTATGTTCTAAGATTGATGTTGCTATGACTTTGCCATGCTTAATGCTTGTCACTAGGGCCCAAGTGCCATGATTTCAGATCTGAACCTATTATGTTTGCATGAATATATGTGTGTTCTTGATCCTATCTTGCAAGTCAATAGTCACCTACTATGTGTTATGATCCGGCAACCCCGAAGTGACAACAATCGAGACCACTCCTGGTGATGACCGTAGTTTGAGGAGTTCATGTATTCACTATGTGTTAATGCTTTGGTCCGTTACTCTATTAAAAGGAGGCCTTAATATCCCTTAGTTTCCACTAGGACCCCACTGCCACGGGAGGGTAGGACAAAAGATGTCATGCAAGTTCTTTTCCATAAGCACGTATGACTATATTCTGAATACATGCCTACATTACATTGGTGAACTGGAGCTAGTTCTGTGTCACCCTAGGTTATAACTATTACATGAGGAATCGCATCCGACATGATTCTCAATCGCCGATCCAATGCCAACGAGATTTTCACATATTGCTTGTTGCTTATTTACTTTTCCGCTGCTACTGTTACAAAAACTACAAAAAACCCTATCATTACTTTTATTGCTGTTACCACAATTTCCATATTACCTTTCTACTAAATTACCTTGCTGCAGATACTAAGTTTCCAGGTGTTGTTGAATTGACAACTCAGCTGCTAATACTTAAGAGTATTCTTTGGCTCCCCTTGTGTCGAATCAATAAATTTGGGTTGAATACTTTACCCTCAAAAACTGTTGCGATCCCCTACACTTGTGGGTTATCAAGACTATTTTCTGGCACCGTTGCCGGGGAGTATAGCTATATTCTTTAAGTCACTTGGGATTTATATTTGTTGATCACTATGAAGAATTTGAAGGACTCAAAAACCAAGATCTTTCCCTCAACTACGAGGGGAGGTAAGGAACTGCCATCTAGCTCTGCACTTGATTCACCCTCTGTTATGAGTAAATTTGCGACACCTACTCCTGCTATTGAATCTGATATGTCGCATGTTCTTGATGATGCCACTTCTGCTATGTATGATAAAACTACTTCTATGCTTGATAATACTGTGCCACTAGGTGAATTTCTAGATGAACAAATTGCTAAGGTTAGGGAGAATGCAAATATTGAAACTGATAATATTTATGAAAGTCATGATGAAGCTTCTTCCCTAGATATGAATTGCCTGTTATTCCTGAGGGTTATATTATGGATGAAGAAACTGCTAGAGACTTTCTTGCTTGCAATGATAGATATGATCTTAAGAAATTATTAGCTAAGTTGAAAGAAAAGTCTTTGAATGCTAGAATGAAATATGACCCTGCTTTTGCTACTTCACCTATCTTTGTTACTGATAAGGATTATGATTTCTCTGTTGATCCTGAGTTAATTACTTTGGTTGAATCTGATCCTTTCCATGGCTATGAGATAGCCACCCTGTTTACCAACGATGAAAAGATTCGTTATTACTATATCCTTAAGCTATTTCCGTTCTCGTTAAAGGGTGATGTGTCGGTGTACTAAGGTAGGGGTGCCTTAGTACCCCAACTTGTGCACGGGCAGTAGCAGCTTCCCGCGGCAGGGCATACCACGCGCTTGCCAAGGCCCACTCTGGTCCCTATGAAGCCATTCAAGAACAAAGTATCCAAGTTAAAGAGACAAGACCCCGGCAAGAGGAGCTTGCCGGGAAGGCCGCACCAGGCTCAATGGCATCTTTTTCAGCACAAGACCCTGGCAAGAGGCGCTTCCCAGGAAGGCCAAAGGATAACACCGCAAAAGATACATCGCGGCGCATCGTGCGCCCCGGCAGGGCCCGGGAAGCGGCAAGCTTCCGGGCCCGGCAAGATAGCGGCCCCGGCAAGGTGCTTGCCGGGGGAAGCTCACACTGTGTGCCTGCGCTCCAGCTCACTCGGCCACGCGTCACCCTGGGGCCCTTCCAGGGGCGCGTGGCAGATGGCTGTGCAGCCTGAGGGACACGCTGGCGAGCCGCGGTGACGAAGCTACCGCCGTGGCGAACGGAGATGCATGGACAGACGCTTTTGGGGTCGACGGCGACGGGCATTAAATGCCCTTGTCCCCCACCGTCAAGGTTAGGTGGAGACCACTGTTCATACACTGTTCATGCACTGTTACAACTACCACCAAATTTACACTTTTACCCTCCTCAACGTTGGCACTTGTCGATGACCCCTTTGGGCTATAAAAGGAGGCCCATGCATAACGTAGAGGGGGTTCGATCCTAGGAACTCGCTCACTCCACGCTCGGTGTAGCTGGTACTGTAGATCTTCAAGCTCCCGAGCTCCGAAAACTCAATACAACCAAAAGCAGGAGTAGGGTTTTACCCGTCATCGCGGCCCGAACCTGGGTAAACTGCCCGCGTGTGCCCCTCGATCTGCTCTCCGTGCTCCCTCCGCTCCCTTACCGCAACGTAGAAGGGGCTCCGGTCCCATAGGTGCTCGTGGGAGGACAGTTTCCCCCCGACATCTTTGGCGCGCCAGGTAGGGGGCGTCGAGGTTGTGCGAACCTGATCCGGTGCTCACGCGGGCGCATTCTTCATCAACCTCTCCAACTTCATCGGCTACATCAACATGCCTCCGAAGAAGAAGGCTTCGGAGGTTGGAGGCCCGTCTGCGTCGATCTCACCACCACCAGAGCCGACGGTTGGTGGGGGAGGCGCCGGCGGAAGGGTGGACGCCGGTGGGGACACTCACGGCGCCACCAAGTCCAAGGACAAGACGGACGACCGGGCGAACTCCAAGGCCTCGGTGTCTGTGCACGCACCACGTCCCTCTCAGGAGGTGCCAAACCAGCAGCGACGTGGTACCGGAGGTACCATACGCTTGCTGGGACGTGGCCAGGCCGGCGAGTCACGGGACGCTCAAGGCCAACGCCCTGGCACGAGCAAGGCGCGGTCGCCGGGACGGGAACATGCTCCTTCTAACGTGGTTAGAAGTCCGAGCGTGTCCCGCTCCTCGCACCGTTCGCCACCGTTTCCCTCTTCTCCAGCAGAAGCCCTGGCCAGGGCTCAGCTGCTCCTCGACTTCCCTCCAGCGGCGGACAAGGCCGAAGACTGGAGGGCGACGATCCAGAGCCTCATCGCCTTCGCCAACAATGATGCGCCGCAGCAGCCGGCAACTTCACGGCCACGGCAAGTTGACCAAGCGAAGGCCGATGGCGACAAGACCGCCGGGGGTGCAACCGTGCACTCCCCGCCGCAGAAGCAGAAAACGCTGCCCCGCCGGATTAACGTCGACGACGACTCCACGGCGTCGTCGGATCCGCGGCTCGCCGCGATCAGCGCCAAGTCCTCGACGACAGGCGACAAGAGGACGCTCGAACCCGCATCGAGCGTCGACGAGAAGCCAGAAGACAGTCCGATCAGCGCGCTGGGACCGCTGTTGACATGCACGCGCCCGGTGAACCAGGCGACTTGTCGTACGCGGCAGGTTGCCCTGCGTTCACCCGAGAGCTGCGGCAAGTCCAGTGGCCCAGCATGAAGAATTTCAAGCCCGACGTACCCGAGAAGTACGACGGCAAAACTCACCCCTCGGAGTTCCTCAGCATCTACACCATTGCGGTGCAGGCTGCCAGGGGACGCGATGAGAAGATCCTAGCCAATTACTTCCCGCTGGTGCTTAAGCCAAACGTCAGGTCTTGGCTTATGCACTTGCCGGAGAACTCCATTTCTTCATGGGCGGATTTGTGCCACCAGTTTGTCGGCGCCTTTACGGGCGGCCGCAAGCCCCACGGCCAGGAGAGCGATCTTCATATCCTTGCCCAGAAGGAGGGAGAATCCCTGCGCAAATACATCCAAAGGTTCAACCGCGTTCAGCACAACATTCCCGATGTCCACCCTGCCGCGGTTATCAGCGCGTTCCACCAGAACGTGCGTAACCGCCGGATGAGGGAGGAGATGGCCATGACCAAGATCCGGGACGTCAGAGAGCTTTACGCTCTGGCTGACAAGTGTGCCCGTGCTGAAGAGGGGAGGAGACTTCCCGGAGAGGATACCGGCGCAGGAGGAAGCGACAGTGAGGATGCCGCACCGGCAAGGAAAGGCCGGCGGCGGAATAACAGGAAGAAGAAGAGCAAGGAAGTGCTGGTTGTCGAGCAGTCCGGCAAGGAGGCTCCCGCCAAGAAGACACAGGCTGGTGGCTCCGGCAAGGAGCCCGCCCCTGTAGCGGCAGCCGACAAGCAGGACGGCTCCGACAAGCAGTACTGCAAGATCCACCGCACCAAGGGCCACGATCTCCAGAACTGCAAAAGGGTAGAGTACCTCGTAGAGCAGCAGAAGGCTGAATACGAGCATCGCGACAAGGAGAAGGCCCAAGGAGGCAGAGGAGAGCCCAGCAAGAAGCGGCCGTTCAATGGCCGGGGAGGACGCCGAGGCAAGGCCAAGCAACGGCAAGGAGACAGACCTCCACGGGGCCGCGACAAGGATGAAGACGAGGACGATGATGAGGATATGGACGAAGGAGACAACAACGAGCAGGAGTTCCAGAAGGCCACAGAAGTCCTGTGCGTCGATGGAGGTGCCTTTCTGCACACTTCCCACCGCCAACTCAAGCAATGGGTGCGGGAAGTGAATGCAGCTGAGCCACCCGTCGAGTCGCGCAGGCTCCTGAAATGGTCCGGCACGCCCATCATCTTCGACCTTGAGGATCACCCTGACCGCACAACCGCGGTCGGGTGCTTGCCGATGTTGGTTTCACCAACTATCCGCAACCTCAAGGTCACCAAGATGTTGGTTGACGGCGGGGCCGGCCTCAACTTGATCTCCTCCGCTGTGATCAAGAAACTGCAGATCCCCGACAGCGAGCTCGAAGAAACCGGGACGTTCCAAGGAAACAACCCGGGAAGGAGCAAGCCGAAGGGGAAGGTTACACTGCCAGTGACCTTTGGTGGGGAGCTCAACTTCAGGACGGAGAGGATCACGTTCGACGTCGCCGATATCCCATTGCCGTATAATGGGATACTTGGCCGTCCTGCGCTCGCCAAGTTTATGGCAGCTTCCCACTACGCGTACAACATGCTCAAGATGCCAGGGCCGATAAGCGTCATCTCTGTCCCCGGCGACAAGAAAGATGCGCTTATTTGCGTCGACAAGATGTACCGGGATGCAGCAGCCGTGGCAGATAGCAAAACACTTGCCGCTGAAGCTCCCAGGGGGAAGACCAAGACCAAGTCCGGCAAGAGCTCTGGAGCCCACTCCGGCAAACGCACCTCTTCGGAGTGCTGCGCTGCCGTCGAGGACGCACTATCGAGCTCCACCGGCAAGTGCAAGAAAGGAATGGCAGCTCCACCGGCAACCAAGAAGGTGTCTGCCAAGGAGGACGGCACTGGTGGTACCTTCACCATCAATGCTACACTCAACCCCAAATAGGAAAGCACGCTCGTTGCCTTCCTGCGGGCGAATGTCGACGTGTTTGCATGGCAACCGTCTGACATCCCCGACGTTCCCAGGAAGGTAATTGAGCACAAGCTTGCTGTTTGTCCTCATGCGCGGCCCATCAAGCAGAAGGTCAGGAAGCAAGCCGTGGAGCGCCAAGAATTCATCGCCGAAGAGATAAATAAGTTGGAAGCAGCAGGCCTGGTTAGAGGCGTAATCCATCCTACGTGGTTGGCCAATCCAGTTGTTGTGCGCAAGGCCAATGGGAAGTGGAGACTTTGTATAGACTTCACTGATGTGAATAAAGCGTGTCCCAAGGATCCATTTCCCTTGCCGCGTATCGACCAGATTGTTGACTCCACCGCCGGATGTGAGTTGCTTTCATTCCTTGATGCATACTCAGGTTACCACCAGATATTCATGGCCAAGGAAGATGAAGAAAAGACTGCATTCATTACTCCATGCGGCACATACTGCTTCATACGCATGCCCTTTGGATTGAAGAATGCAGGCTCAACATTCGCAAGGGTGGTGCACACTGCTTTTGAGCCACAGATACACAGAAATGTAGAAGCCTACATGGATGATATAGTGGTCAAGAGCAAGTGCAAGGATACCCTGATCCAAGACTTAGAAGAAACCTTTGAAAATCTGCGCAAGATACAACTCAAGTTGAACCCCGAGAAATGCGTCTTCGGAGTCCCCTCCGGCAAGCTTCTCGGGTTCTTCGTGTCCCAGAGGGGGATTGAAGCCAATCCCGACAAGATTAAAGCCATCGAGCAGATTGAAGCCCCGAAGCGCGTCAAGGACGTAAGGAGACTTGCTGGTTGTGTGGCTGCCCTCAGTAGGTTCATTTCAAAGTCTGTAGAACGCGTCCTGCCTTTCTTCAAAATCTTGAAAAAGGCAAGTCCTATGAAATGGACTCCGGAAGCGGAGGCTGCGCTGCAAGACCTGAAAGGATACCTATCCTCCACTCCAGTACTTGTCGCACCTAAACCACAAGAGAAGTTGCTGCTATACTTAGCGGCGACCAATCAAGTGGTTAGTGCTGCGTTAGTAGCGGAGAGGGAGGCGGATGAGGAACCCACGTCCCCGGCAAGCGCATCCAGCGGCAAGCAGGGGGCTTCCCCGACAAGCTCTGGCCCCGACAAGGACAAGTCTGCGCAGGAACAAGAAGAAGTGCGAAGGAAGATGGTGCAGCGCCCAGTTTATTTTGTAAGTTCCCTCTTGCAGGGGGCTAGGTCAAGATACTCTGGAGTGCAGAAGTTACTTTTCGGCCTCCTCATGGCCTCAAGAAAGCTGCGCCATTACTTCCAAGCACATGAGATAACAGTGGTCACTCGCTTTCCATTGAAGAGGATATTGCAAAATCCAGAAGCAACAGGCAGGATCGTCGAGTGGGCACTGGAGCTGTCAAGCTTTGGTCTCAAGTTTGAGAGTACTTCAACTATACAGAGCAGAGCTTTGGCAGAGTTCATAGCAGAATGGACCCCAACACCGGATGAAGAAGTTCCAGAGACAGGCATCCCCGTCCAAGAAGCAAGCAAGGAGTGGATAATGTACTTCGATGGTGCCTTCTCGCTGCAAGGCGCTGGCGCTGGCGTGTTGCTCATAGCGCCCAACGGAGAGCACCTCAAGTATGTTGTTCAGATGCACTTTCCCAAGGAGCAAGCGACAAACAATACTGCTGAGTATGAAGGACTGCTTGCCGGCCTCAGAATTGCGGCCGAACTTGGGATCAAGAAGTTGATTGTGCGGGGAGATTCACAATTGGTGGTCCGGCAAGTGAACAAAAATTATCAGAGTCCCTTGATGGAAGCTTATGTCGATGAAGTGAGGAAGCTTGAAGAACACTTTGAAGGCTTGCAGATGGAGCACGTCCCAAGAGCTCAGAATGACATCGCAGATGGCCTTTCAAAGTGTGCTGCAATGAAGTTACCTGTGGAACCAGGGGTCTTCGTGCTCAAGCTAACTCAGCCATCTGTTACACCATCAGTTGGGCTAACCAAGAAGAGGAAATTGGTCTCCGGCGACTACTTGCCGGCGGATCTTCCTGAAGCCGCCGCCAGGGTCCCCAAGATCAACAACCAAGGTGCTGAGGAACAGTCTGCTCCTGCTGACCCAAGGGTCTGTACAGTTGAAGCAGGCGTTCCCGACAAGCCTTGCCCCGGCAGGCTTGACGGGGAACCCTCAGCTCCGGCAGAACCGCAGGTTCTTGCCGTAGAAGCTGAGGTTCCCGCAGCAGCCCTAATGCCTTTAATCCTTGTTGTTGAGCCCCAGGCTCCGGCATGGGCACAGCAAATCGTCAGATTTCTTCAGACTGGAGAACTTCCCGAAGAACCAGAAGAGATAGAGAGGATAACCAGACAGTCAAGTATGTACCAGTTCGTCGACAACGAACTGTACAGAAGAAGACTCAACGGTGTCAGGTTGAAGTGCATTTCCCGGGAAGATGGACAGAAGCTGTTGGCAGAGATACACGGAGGCATATGTGGTCACCACGTTGGTGCAAGAGCACTTGCCGGGAAGGCGTTCCGACAAGGTTTCTTTTGGCCAGAAGCCCTCCAAGATGCAACTGCACAAGTAACCAAGTGTGAAGCGTGCCAGTTCCATGCCAAGCAAATTCACCAGCCAGCTCAAGCTCTCCAGACGATTCCTTTGTCCTGGCCCTTCTCGGTCTGGGGGCTCGACATCCTCGGCCCCTTTCCCCGCGCTGTCGGGGGCTTTGAGTACTTGTACGTCGCAATCGACAAGTTCACAAAGTGGCCAGAAGTGGAACCAGTGAGGAAGGTAACAACACAGTCAGCAGTCAGGTTCTTCAGATCAATTGTTTGCCGTTTCGGAATCCCTAACAGGATCATCACCGACAACGGCACACAGCTCACAAGTCGCACCTTCATGCAGTACGTCCAAGACCTTGGCGCCAAGGTCTGCTTTGCTTCCGTTGCTCACCTGAAGAGCAATGGTCAAGCAGAGAGGGCCAATGCTGAAGTGCTGCGCGGACTGAAGACAAGAACCTTTGACAGGCTGCACAAGTGTGGAAGAAACTGGATAGAGGAGTTGCCGGCGGCTCTTTGGTCAATCAGGACGACACCAAATCGAGCCACCGGACAGACACCCTTTGCTCTTGTCTATGGAGCAGAGGAAGTTCTCCCCACGGAACTCGTATACGGATCTCCTCGAGTGCTCGCTTACGACGAGCTCGAGCAAGAGCAACTGCGACAAGATGATGCGTTGCTCCTCGAGGAGGAACGTCTCCAGGCTGCTGTACGAGCTGCTCGATACCAGCAAGCCTTGTGTCGCTATCATAGCCGCAAGGTCAAGGCCAGGAGTCTCGAGGAAGGCGACCTTGTTCTTCGGCGCGTTCAGTCCGCCAAGAACTCCAACAAGTTGACACCGAAGTGGGAAGGCCCTTATCGGGTGAGACAAGTCACGAGGCCCGGCGCTGTCCGCCTTGAGACCGAAGAAGGCTTACCGGTGAGCAACTCTTGGAACATAGAGCATCTTCGCAAGTTTCACCCATAAGGCGCAGTTGCCGTGATCCGCTCCGGCAACCACCTTTTGTACAAGTCTTGCCGCTGTTGCATGTAAACCTTTGTACAAAGCCGGGCGCAGACCCCGTGCATCAGTAAAACTTTTGTGCTTTGCACCATTTGTCATTTCGTGCTTTTCCTTGTACTTGCATGTATCATCTGACATTTCGTGCAGCACACACTCCCGGTAAGCAGTAACAAGCCGCAAGGCTCCGTACTTGTATTTCCTTCTCTTTTGTCATTCTCTCTGAAACAGAAGGACCGTTCCTCGCGCACAAGTTTGCCAGGGGGGGGGGGGGAGGAGATAGAAGTATGGACCAAGTGCTGTTCAAGAAAGAAAAGCCTTGCCGGGAAGTGAACAACCCAATGAAAGCTAAGTTACCAAAGTTTGAGCATTCAAATTTTTAAATTTTCTGTTGTCTTCCTTGAGTAACCACACTTTGTATGGAAAACCTGTGCGCGGAGGAACCTACCCGTGGCTAGCCGCGCCCTTACTTTGTTTCGAGCACGCTCAACAGCTTGAGTGAGCTGCGACAAGTGTCGCGCCCTTACTTCGTTTTCGAGTTCGCTCAGCAATTTAAGTGTGCTGCGACTAGCTGCGGCAAGGTTACTTGCCGACAAGGTCTTTGCTAGCAGGCTGCTAAGAGTCCCGCACTCAGCGCTCGCGGCAAGGGCCCCTTACCGGCAAGTTCTCCTAAAAGCGTAAGGTGAAAAGCATACAAAGTGAAGGACCAAAAGCAAGGGAGATAACACTGCATTGATTACCCAAAATAAAAGTATATATTACAGAGATAACTTGCCGCTGTTCTAAACAACTATTGCCTATGACTTAATTGGCAGCGGCGAAGGAAGCAAGGTGCCTAGTCCCTACGGTCTCCGTCGACCCTCTGGATATTGCCCACCTTGGCTACAATGTGGGCAACTTGGGCCTTCAACGCCTCCTTGTCAGCTTCGGGCGGCAGGGTCCGGAGAACGTTGACAAGGTTGATCCCGGGGTTGCGGTAGACAATCTTCGACAGCACCCGCTCCATGGTGCCCATGCAGAGCTGGCGCGCCTCGTTGGCCAGCTGCTCGGGGATCTTCTCCCGCAGCCGTGCAAGCGTCGGCGCCACCCCCCTGAAGAACAGACTCAGTTTGGCGCTGTGAGGGAGGTTCTTGTCGGGGGAGTACACGAGATGCTCCGCCCTCAACGCCATCATCTCCATGTCGATATTGGCGGCGGAGGTGACGAGGTCCTCAGTCCATCGCTCCACCGTCTGCTGGAATTGGTTTTGCGAGACGGCGGTGCTTTCCGGCACGGCCCTCTCAGCGCGGAGATCGTCCTTCAGCTTCGTCTCGCGGTCTCGGGCAGCGTCAAGCGAGTCAGCAAGGGTGGAGACCTTCAGCTCTAGATCAGCAATGGAGTCCCTGGCATCAGTGAGCTCTTTGCCCTTCTCGGAGAGGCGGATTTGCAACTCCGAGTTGGTGTGGGCATCCTTCTCCCGCTCCACGTTGAGCGCGGTGACCCTATCTTTGCTTGCCTTCAAGAACAGCTCCAACTGCGCCACTCTGGCCTCCAGATCCTTCTTGGCGGTCTCCGCGGCAGCGGCAGCATCCCTCGCCTCCTGCAGAGCCTCGCCAATGGCCTGCTCCCGAGCGGTGAGGTCGTCCTCGTGGCTGTCGAGGTCGACCTTCCGCTGGTTGAGCGCCCCTTCCCGCCGAGACAGCTCTTCGGCGGCCAGACGCTGCTGCTCCTCGACCTCGGCCTTTTCGAGGACGAATGCCTGCTGCGCCCCGCCAAGCTCTTCGCGCTCCTCCGCCAAGTTTCGGAGGGCCGCCTGGTTGGCGGCACGGAGCTCCGCGGCGTGCTTCTCCAAGTCAGCACTAGCCTTGGCAGCCAGAGCCTCCTGAGACTCCAACTTCGCCTGCCTGGCCCGGTACAAGGCCAGGAGCCGGCGAAGGAGCCGCTCCTCTTCGGGCTCGTCGCTGCTTCCGGGCGCGTCCACAACCTTCAGCCCGACGGAGGCGAGAACCTCTCCGTCGAAGGTCTCGCCCTCCGCGGGTACCCTAGACGAGGACGCCCACGGGACTTGAATGAAGACCCCGTTGGCGGCCTCCAAATAGACACCCGACCGCTCCGCGGAGGCGGAGGGGTCGGCGGCCGGTGCAGCGTCCGACGCTCCTGCAGCCTCCGGGCCAGCAGTGTGGTCGCCGGTCGCTTCCCCAGCCACGGCGTCGGCGGCCGGGGCGGTCTCCTCGACGGCTAGCTCGTCAGCTCCAGCCATTCCCTCAGCAGTAGTGGCGTTGCCGCCGTCGCCATGCACGCCCTCCTCGGCGGTGGCCTCCGTCTCCATCAGCTCCGGGGCGGGAGGATCTAGTAGAAGAAAAAGAAAAGAAAGATCGTCAAGCAAATATCCAAAAAGACGAATCCAAGAAGACGAAGTTACAAGGTTTACCTTCGAGGACTTCCTCGACGACGGGGTCCCTCGCCGGGGAATTCTCCCTTGGCGGCGGAGTAGTAGACCTTGCTGGCGGAGGGCCACTTGCGCCCTCCCTTGGCGGGGAGTCCGCCCTTGTCGGGGTGCTCGCCCTTGGCGGGGTACTCGCCCTTGGCGGAGTACCCATCCTTGGCGGAGCACCGTCCCTCGCCGGGGAACTCATCCTTGGCGGGGAGGGTGGAGCAAGCGGCTCGTCGGGGGCAACCTCTTGGTGCTCCTGCGGCTGCGGCTCCACTTCTGCACAAGACAACAAGACATCAGTACAGGCAATAACCTCGAGCGCGCCCGTCAAGCAGAAAAATGGATACCAGACTTACGTTGGGGGCTGCTCCTCGGAGCAGCAGGCTGATCCGGCAAGTCTGCCGCTGGCGCGTCTCCTGCCGCTGCGACGGGCTCGTCGTCCTCGATCTCGACCATAGGGATATTGGCCCTCTTCGCCATCCGCTGGGTCAAGGTCCTGGAAGCCAAAACAAGATCAGAACCAAGCAAGAGAAATCAAGACAAAATTAAAGGAAATGAAAATTGCAAGTACTTACTCTTCCTCCTCTTCGTCGGAGCTGAGAGCGGAGAAGTCAAATCCCGCCTCGGCTGCTCCGGCGCGAGGAGCTGGAGGAGAGGGCTCCCTCGGGTGCTTGGCGGGCTCCGGAGCTGCGGGCTGTGAAGACCCAGCACCGGTCGTCGCTGAGGACCGAGGAGCAGAAGGTACCCCGGAGTCACTCTGGGAAGACCCCCCTCCGCTTGTCGCTCGGGCACGGGGCGCCTCCTTGACGACCTTGCTCGTCGTGGCGGTGCGCGTCGCCCGGCGCTGCGGTCGTTGTTGGGGCGCCGGCGGCCTCACCGTCTCGACGGCCTTGCGGAGGCGCTTCTTCGGTTGCGGCGGAGGGCTTGGGCTTGGTGGTGGCGGAGAGTTCTCCGAGGATGAGGAGGCGTCGTCGTCAAGATTCAGGGATCCGCCGGAGTCTTCATCGAAATCACCGGACTCGGCCTCCTCCTCCTCCTCGGCAGGCCCGCTGGACTCGGTACCCTGCCCGGCAGCCTCGCCAATCCCGGCAGGCTCCCCGGTAGGCTCCCCGGCAAACTCCTCGGGCGTGATCTGCAGTAGCTTGAGGATTTCCTCCTCCTCGGCCTGGCTCACCGCGTCCGCTGCCTCCGCTTCATCAACAGTATATCCGAACTCGCCTGCCGCTGCTGCCGCGGCGGCCTCCTCCATCCTGGAGGCAATATACGCCACATCTCGCGCGGTGGTCTCCCGGGTGAGCCCCTTCCTCTCATCGGCGTTGCGTGGTTTTTCAACCAAGTTGTCGATGAAGGCTTGCACGGTCTCCGCTGAGGGCTCCAGCCAAGTGGGGACGACCCCGTGGGAGTCGCACTCAGGCATTGCCGCACGGATGGCACTAAGGGCGGTGTTGTTGCACAAAGGGACTACTCCGGTCGACGGTTTGAACCACTCCGGGTGCTTGGGGTCGTGTTTGAACAGCTCCCGGACCAGCCCCTTTAGCTCCAGGACGGTGAAGTTGTAGTTCAACCCGGGGCGCAGCCTCATGCGGTCTGCCGCGTTGCCGAACTCCCAAGCAGGCCTCTTCCTTTGCTGCAGAGGGGCGATGCGGCGGCAGAGGAAATCAGCTCCAACTTCACCCACAGTCAGATTGGCAGCCTGGAGACGAAGAATCCTAGTTAAGGCAATCTGCAACTTGTCGTCCTCCGGGGCCAAGTCACTCCAATCCTTGCCGCGCACTATGGCAGTCTGGCGCGGCAAGGTAAACTGCTTGGGATCTTTTTCCAGAATCCAACACCAATCTGCCCTCCACTCCTCCCACTTGCCGCGGAGCTCTCCCTTCAAGTACGCCTCCTTCTTGTTCAGCCTGAAGATCCAAGAGATGCCGCCGGAGAGGGGGGATCCGGACTCTACTCTAGGCGTGAAGAAGTGGCGGAAAAGAGCTACATTTGGGTGGACCCCAACGTAGTTTTCGTACAGATGTGCGAAAACGGCCAAGGTGAGGACGGCGTTGGGGGTGAAATCTAAGAGACAGAAGCCGTACGTATTCATCACATTGCAGAAGAACTCCGAGAACGGAGGGCAAAGACCGCAGTAGAAGAATGCAGCGAAGAAGTAGTAACCTCCCGGAAACATGTCGACGGCCACGGCGGGGAGGACTTGGGTGCGGGGATGATCCTTCGTCTCCCTCGCCCAGAACAAGTAGTACTTGTCCCGCAGCTCCCTCGGGTCGAGCCTTGGCGGGAAGACCACCCTCTTTCTCCGCATGGCTGCCAGCCTCGCCGCCTGCTCAGACTTCTCCTTCTTCGCCTTGTCGCCCTTCGCCTTGTCGCTCTTCGCCTGGTCGCTCTTCGGGGCCATGGCGGGGGCGGCGAGGGAGAACGGCGGCACGGCGGGTGGGGAAGACGGTGGAGGAAGGGCAGAGGCAGGGAGCAGCGGGGGTTTCTGAGGACTCAAAGCACAATGAAGACGATGGGGGAAACTGCCCCTGCTTCCTCTGCTTTTAAGGGGGAAGTGGGGGACGTTCCGCATTTCCCATTAAAGAATAGGCCACGATCTCTCCCACGACGCCGCAATCGATGCGTGCCGTTAGGGAGAGGTGCGGCGGATACGGAGAGGGATACAGATCGCCGTGGGCCGCGTGTGCCCGTGCACTGTCTTGGGCCTGGCCCAACAACGCTCGGCACCGTGTGTGGCCCAGGCCCGGGGGCTCCTGTCGGTGTACTAAGGTAGGGGTGCCTTAGTACCCCAACTTGTGCACGGGCAGTAGCAGCTTCCCGCGGCAAGACTTACCACGCGCTTGCCAAGGCCCACTCTGGTCCCTATGAAGCCATTCAAGAACAAAGTATCCAAGTCAAAGAGACAAGACCCCGGCAAGAGGAGCTTGCCGGGAAGGCCGCACCAGGCTCAAGGGCATCTTTTTCAGCACAAGACCCTGTCAAGAGGCGCTTGCCAGGAAGGCCAAAGGATAACACCGCAAAAGATACATCGCGGCGCATCGTGCGCCCCGGCAGGGCCCGGGAAGCGGCAAGCTTCCGGGCCCGGCAAGATAGCGGCCCCGACAAGGTGCTTGCCGGGGGAAGCTCACACTGTGTGCCTGCGCTCCAGCTCACTCGGCCACGCGTCACCCTGGGGCCCTTCCAGGGGCGCGTGGCAGATGGCTGTGCAGCCTGAGGGACACGCTGGCGAGCCGCGGTGACGAAGCTACCGCCGTGGCGAACGGAGACGCATGGACAGACGCTTTTAGGGTCGACGGCGACGGGCATTAAATGCCCTTGTCCCCCACCGTCAAGGTTAGGTGAAGACCACTGTTCATACACTGTTCATGCACTGTTACAACTACCACCAAATTTACACTTTTACCCTCCTCAACGTTGGCACTTGTCGGTGACCCCTTTGGGCTATAAAAGGAGGCCCATGCATAGCGTAGAGGGGGTTCGATCCTAGGAACTCGCTCACTCCACGCTCGGTGTAGCTGGTACTGTAGATCTTCAAGCTCCCGAGCTTCGAAAACTCAATACAACCAAAAGCAGGAGTAGGGTTTTACGCGTCATCGCGGCCCGAACCTGGGTAAACTGCCCGCGTGTGCCCCTCGATCTGCTCTCCGTGCTCCCTCCGCTCCCTTACCGCAACGTAGAAGGGGCTTCGGTCCCATAGGTGCTCGTGGGAGGACAGTTTCCCCCCGACATGATGCTAAGGCATGGTTTAATTCTCTTGATCCTGGTTGTGTGCGTAGTCCCCAAGATATGATTTATTACTTCTCTGCTAAATTTTTTCCCGCTCATAAGAAACAAGCTGCCTTACGGGAAATATATAACTTTGTGCAAATTGAAGAAGAGAGTCCCCCACAAGCTTGGGGGAGGCTTCTCCAATTACTTAATGCTTTGCCTGATCATCCTCGTCAGAGGAATGAAATATTTGATGTCTTTTATAATGGACTAACCGATGCTTCCAGAGACCACCTGGATAGTTATGCTGGTTGTGTTTTCAGGGAAAGGACATTTGATGAAGCTGAATTACTATTGAACAATATGTTGGCCAATGAATATAATTGGACACTTCCTAAACCAGCACCTAAGCCAACTCCGAGGAAAAGGGGTGTTCTATTTCTCAGTCCTAAAGATATGCAAGAGGCAAAGAAATCTATGAAAGAGAAAGGTATTAAAGCTGAAGATGTTAATAATTTACCGCATACTGACGAAATACACGGTCTTGATAACCCGACACAGGTAGTAAAGGTAAATTCTCTTTATAGGTTTGACGAAGGTGATATTCCTCGTTATAAGTCTGCTAGCCAATGCTTAGATGAGTTTGATAATTTTATTGTGAAACAAGAAAACTTCAATGCTTATGTTGGTAGACAATTGCAACGTAATGCTTATATGATTGAACGCTTGAGTGATTATATGTCTAGAGTTAAAGGTGAATTGAAACTCATTAGTAAACATGCTTCTATGATTACCACTCAAGTAGAACAAGTACTTAAGGCTCAGAATGATTTGCTCAATGAATTAAATAGTAAGAATAATGACTATGCTGTTAGAGTTGCAACTAGAGGGGGTAAAGTGACTCAAGAACCTTTGTATCCTGAAGGCCACCCTAAGAGAATTGAGCAAGATGCTCAGAGAGCTAATTTAGATGCACTTAGTTCTTCTAGGAAGAAGAAAAAGAAAAATGATAGGACTTTGCATGCTTCTAGTGAACCTGTAGCTGACACACCTAAGAATCCCAATGATATCTCTGTTTCTGATGCTGAGACACAATATGGTAATGAACATTGTAAGGGCATATTTCTCCTTAAGTAGTTTTGGTGATTGATGACAATGCTTTTGCGGACTAATCGTGTGCACTGAGCTTTTCAGATATATCACACCTAGGCACAAGACGATTAAGTGCCCCTCGGAACCTATGGAAGACGGTGTTTCCTTTTGTTTCTTTTCGGTGGAATTGAGTCATAGGAAAGCCATACTATTAAGAGGGGGTCCGCTTCGGAAAGGTTTGGGTTGCATCAACACATACACGTCTATTCATTCGCACCATCTTTCCTTCGCTTCTCTGGAGCTCAGGCTGTTTTCCTTGTCGGTACAAAAACAGTGGCGTCCTACTATTACCACTGCTGGGCATGCTGTAGTACCGCTCAAAGAATGCGGTAGTACCGCACGGCCCCACGGTAGTACCGCACCATGCGGTAGTACCGTACCATGGACGCGGTAGTACCGTGTGACCGGCCTAGCGTCGTAACTAGTACGGTAGTAGGCGCGGAAGTAATTTTTTACTTCCGCGTCCTACGCGGTAGTACCGCTTCGTGCAAGCGGTAGTACCGTGTTGAGTTTTTGCAATGACCATAAATCTGCGGAAGTAGCTGCGGACGTATTTTATTTAGTCCGCACTCCTCCTCGGCCAAACTGACCCTGCCTTGCGGTAGTACCGCAAGGAAGTGCGGTAGTTCCGCTCCGGCAGTACTACCGTCGGTGTTTAACGCAACAGGGGCTAGTTCTGGCTCGTACCGCGCCCTGTGCGGTAGTACCGCTAGGCCGTGCGGTAGTACCGCAACTTATGTGCGGTAGTACCGCGCTCTGCGGGCAGATTTGTGGGATAACGGTTGGATTTGCCCTCCCACTATATATAGGGAGTCTTCTTCCCCAAGAAGACTCACCTCTTCCTCCCCAAGCTCCATTGTTGCTCAAAGCTCCATTTCCACCCGATCTCTCTCCCTAGCCAATCAGACTTGTTGATTTCCTCAGGATTGCTTGAGAAGGCATCGATCTACACTTCCACCAAGAGATATTTCACCCCCCTCTAGTCAACCATATCGATCCTTTCAATTGGTATCAGAGCCTCGTCTCTTTATAAGGACTTTACCGTCCAAAGAGTATGGGTGACAACATAGTCGAGACGGAGGGACACTCTAGTGGAACCACGGTCTCTCGTGAGGAGTTCAATGTGGCGATGGACACATTGAAAGAGTCACTAGCGACCAAGGTCAAAGGCATGTTTAAGGAATTACTTGAGGGACTCAAATTATCCACCACACCGTTGGAAGTGGTTCGTCCCGCTACCAACGTGTCAGAGGCTATTCCCGATAAGGGAGAAGCTAGTAGTGAGCAAGTCCCGGTTACTAAGAATGGGAGTGGGATTTTTGCCCACTCCGCTCCTCCTACACACTATGGAGGACCCGTTCCTACTCCGCATTTAAATTCCGTTGGTACTCCTCCTAAGTTTGTAAAAAATTCTGATTTTGCTACTTGTGTGTTTCGTTTTAGACGTCATTTGAATCATTGTTCTACTAATCTTTGGAGAATCATTGAGCAAGGTTTTTACCCACATGATCCCAACAACTTAACTCCGAGAGAAGCTGCGGATCATCAATTCAACGAGTTTGTTCTTTGCATACTTCAAGATGCTATCCCTCCCGAAGACATTGCACATCTCCGACCCTTCACCGTGGCCAAGGAAGCATGGGAGCATGTTGGTTCCATGTACAAGAGAAGCGCAAGCGATCAACGCTCAAACTATGAAGTTGTGCAAGATGAAGCCGATGAGTTTGCTATGATCGAAGATGAAGATCCCCGTGAACTTTATCGGAGATTAACCACTCCTGTGATTTCACTTCGAGATCATGGGAGCAAGGACACGGATGACAATTGGATCAAGCGCAAGTTTCTCAAGGCCATGATGCCTTACCATAAGGCCATGTCCTCCGTCATTCACCAAAGACCGGACTTCCACACTTTGTCATCAAGTGAAGTGTTGGATGAGTTCGTTGCCATGAGGATCTTGGACAAGACCGCCGACAATATGGTTTTAAGAGCTCAATGATCAAAGAAGCCTAACCTTGCCTTGAAGGCCAAGGCTTGTGTGGAAGAAGAGGAGGAAGAGGATGACGATGAGAGTTGCCCCGAGGACACCAAATATGCCTATCATGAGCACATGGCTCTTGCATCATGACAATTTTGGGGAAACAAGAAGAACTCAAGGCCCAATCCCAACAAGAACAACCTCAACAAGAAGACCCCTCCCAAAGGGTTGGTGGCCCAAGAAGAATATGTTGAGGATGATGATGATGATGAAGATGATGAGATTGTCACTATGGCCGCCATTGCTATTGCTACTACTCCACGCTCATCTCTCTTTGACTCACCAAATGAGAACATCATCACCAAGTGCCTCTTGGCTAAGGCCACCAACAAGGTAACTCCCAACATCAACACTACCATCACCTCTAATCCTTCATTGATGGATTGTATTGATGAGAGTGAGGGGGCATAGGAGGAAGAAAATGAATTTGAGTTGTTTATGAGTAAACTCAAGGGAAAACCCAAGAAGCACTTTGTTGTTCTCTTGGAACAACTCGGTGAGGCTAATGACATGATCGAGGCTCACGAGGAGACCATTTCTAAAATGGAAGGTCATAGTCGAGACTATGCCGATGAGTTATCGGATCTCTCTAATGCTCTAGAGGAAGAGTGTGGTCTTCGTTTGGCTCTTGAGGAGTCACACAACGATGATCATGCTAAATTAAGGAAATATCTTGATCATGCTTTAGTTGTCTCTCGTATGATTAATTCCGAGAAGGCAAAGCTTGTGGTTGACCATGCTAGACTCAAGGAGGAGTTTGTTACGTTTGACAAGGCTCACAAGGCCTTGAAAGGTGTACATGCTTCTCTCAAGGAGTCTCATGATCAACTTCAAGTTTCGCTCACCAAGGAGAAAGCTATCTTTCCTCGCATGGTGTTGATTGATAATGCAAATGCTACTAACCCATGTTGCGAGCATGTGCATCTTGTTGAAGAGAATGCCAAGTTGAAGAAGCAACTTGAGAAAGGCCTTGTGTCATGTATACAAGGTGAGAAGAACCTCAACGATCTTTTGAGCAATCAAAAGGAAGTTGTGGCAAAGGAAGGAATTGGGTTTGCTCCCAAGACCAAGAAGAAGAAGAACGACAAGACCAAGCAACCTCCTCTTCTCAAACAAACCTTTGTGAAAGAGGGAGAGGGTGCTTTTCAGAAGAAGAACAATGTGAAAAGTGGTGGAGTCAAGAAAAACCCCGCCATGCCATCAAACATAGCCGACGACTTTAATCCTTCATATGTTTTATGTCGTGCTAGTGATGGTCATGGTTTTGCTAAATTTGTTGGTTCTTCTCATGAGTACATTGAATGGTATATTTGGGTTCCTAAGACCCTTGTTACTAACTTGAAAGGACCCATTACCAAATGTGTACCTAAATCCAAGCATTGATCTCATGTAGGAGTTTGCTTCCGGTGGGGGATCATGGTTGCTCGATAGTGGAGCCACAAATAATATGACCGGAAGCAAAGACTTGGTGGTGGATGTGCATCAAGGTTCATCCATGGCCACCAATGTCTAATGGGGTGATGCTTCATCTTCTAAGGTATTAGAGCTTGGCAAGGTTGTTGTTTCTCATGATCTCACGATCGAGAAAGTCATGCTTGTTGAGTCCCTTGCATACAACTTACTTTCTGTTCGTCAACTTGCACTCATGGGCTTTGACACATTCTTTGATATTGATACCGTGGCCCTCTTGTGGAGCAAGACTCTTAAAGTAGCCTATGTTGGACATGTCGAGAACGGTCTCTATGAGTTTAACTTCTCGGAGCAACCCACTAAGACCGCGACATGCCTAATGTCTAAAGTTGATGTGGGATGGCTTTGGCATCGCCGATTAGCCCATGTCAATATGAGATCTTTGCAAAGTCTTCTCAAGGGGACCATGTCCGTTGACTAAAAAATGTTAGCTTTGCCAAAGATCGTGCTTGCAGTGCTTGTATTGAAGGAAAGTTACATGAGACAGCTCACCCTCCCACGACTATCATCTACTCAAAAAGACCGTTAGAGCTCCTTCACATGGATCTCTTTGGGTCTCCATCCTTTGATAGTCTTGGGGGCAGAAAGTATTGCTTGGTGATTGTAGATGATTATTCAAGATACACATGGGTATATTTCTTCAAGAAGAAGAGTGATACCCAACAAACCGTCATCAACTTTGAAAATGAAGCTCAACATCAACATGAGGCAAAGATCTTGATGATCCGAAGTGACAACGACATCGAGTTCAAGAACTACACCTTGGATGAGTTTCTCAGTGATGAGGGGATCAAACATCAATATGCCGCACCTTATACCCCTCAACAAAATGGTGTAGCGGAGAGAAAGAACCGGACATTGATGGACGCGGCAAGGACCATGATGGCAGAATTCAAGTCTCCATACAACTTTTGGGCCGAAGCCATCAACACCGCGTGTCATGCATCCAATCGGCTCTATCTCCGCAAAGGCTTGAACAAGACTCCGTATGAGATTCTTACCAGTAACAAGCCCAATCTCAAGTACTTACGGGTGTTCGGGTGTAAGTGTTTCATCCTCAAGAAAGGTGCTCGTTTGTCTAAATTTGAGTCTAGAGCTCATGAGGGCATATTTGTTGGTTATGCTACAAACTCTCATGCTTACCGTGTCCTCAACAAGTCCAATGGACTCATTGAGGAGACGTGTAACGTAGAGTTTGATGAGAATAACGGCTCCCAAGTGGAGCAAAGTGGTACTTGTGATGTAGGTGATGAAATTCCTCCTCAAGCCATAAGAAGAATGGGTGTTGGCTATATCCTACCCATTGCGGAACCCCTTGTGGCCGAAGGAGAAGGACAATGTTCCACACAAGTGGAACCATCATCAACCCAAGACCCACACGCTTTCGAAGAACAAAGTGCAGGCCCTCAACCAGACGAACAAGGCCAAGTGCAAGATCAATCACAAGATGGTGGTGAGCCACCAAATGATGCACAAGGCCAAGTTCTCTCCTCCGAGCAAGATCAAGATCAAGAGGAAGCTCAAGATCAAGATCAAGCTCTTGACGTCGCTCAAGATGATCAACTTAGTGCTCCTCAACTATCACTTGAAGAGCAACTGGAGCGTCGTGCTGCAAAAATTGCCTCCAGGCTTACTTCTAGAGAACATCACATGGAGAATATTCTTGGAAGCATCACAAAGGGGGTAAGCACTCGTAGACAATTAGCAAACTATTGTGCTCATCAAGCTTTTGTCTCTTGTGTTGAACCTCAAAAGGTCTATTAGGTGCTCGAAGACCCTGATTGGCTCAATGCCATGCATGAAGAACTCCATAACTTCGAGCGCAACAAAGTGTGGCGTCTGGTGCCGAGGCCAAAGGAGAACCATAATGTCATTGGAACCAAGTTGATCTTTAAGAACAAGCAGGGTGCTCATGGCATTGTCATTCGCAATAAGGCACGTTTGGTGGCTCAAGGCTACTCCCAAGTCGAGGGTATCGACTACGGTGAAACCTTTGCCCCCGTTGCTCGCCTTGAATCTATTTGTTTGTTGCTTGCCTATGCTTCTCATCATAACTTTAAGTTGCAACAAATAGATGTGAAAAGTGTATTTCTTAATGGTCCTATTAATGAGTTGGTATATGTCAAACAACCCCCGAGGTTTGAGGATCCTAAGTTGCCCAATCACGTGTATCAGCTCGATAAGGCACTCTATGGCCTTAAACAAGCCCCACGTGCGTGGTATGAGCATCTTACCGAGTTGTTGCAAGATCGTCGGTTTGAAATTGGGAAAATTGACCCCACTCTTTTTACTAAGAAGGTCAAAGGGGAGTTGTTTGTCTGCCAACTATATGTTGATGATATTATCTTTGGTTCACCTAACAAAGCTTTCAATGATGAGTTTGCCGCACTCATGACCAAGCATTTTGATATGTCCATGATGGGAGAGTTGAAGTACTTCCTTGGATTTGAGATTAAGCAAAGAAGAGAAGGAATCTTCATCAAACAAGCCAAGTACACTCAAGACATGCTCAAGAGGTTTAATCTAAGTGATGTCAAGCTGGCTACTACTCCAATGCCAACCAAGTGCCAACTTGACATTGATCCCAATGGTAAAGCGGTGGATCAAAAGGTATATCGTTCTATGATTGGTTCCTTGCTTTACCTTCATGCATCTAGACCAGATATTATGTTGAGTGTGGGAATCTGTGCACGGTTTCAAGCCTCACCTAAGGAAAGTCACTTTGTGGCAGTCAAGCGAATCTTTCAATATTTGGCTCATACCCCAAACTTTGGCTTATGGTACCCAAGAGGAGCAAACTTCAACCTTGTAGGTTTCTCTGGTCCGGATTGGGCAGGAGACAAAGTGGATAGGAAGTCCACTTCCGGAGGGTGCCAATTCCTTGGTTGCTCTCTGGTAAGTTGGTCTTCCAAGAAGCAAAGTTGTGTGTCTCTCTCGTCCACCGAAGCGGAGTATGTGGCAGCTGGCAGTTGTTGTGCTCAACTTCTATGGATGAGGCAAACTTTAAAGGATTACGGTGTCACTTGTGACAAAGTGCCTCTTTGGTGTGACAATGAAAGTGCCATCAAGATTTCTCTCAACCCGGTGCAACATTTCAAGACGAAGCATATTGAGATTCGATATCACTTCATCCGGGATCATATTCGGCGAGGAGAAATAGAGCTTCACTATGTCAACACTCATGATAACCTTGCAGATATCTTCACGAAGCCATTGGATGAAGCAAGATTTCGGGAGTTAAGGCATGAGCTAAATATAATAGATTTGAGCAATGTGGCTTGAAATCTTGCACACACTTCTCCCACTCAACATGATTATCTTGCCTAGATGTAGGCATGGACATAGGGGGAGTATTGTTCTCTCAATGAACTCTTCCTCCCCTCATTATGCATAAATTGATCAAGTCTTTATTATTTGCCATGTTAAATGGTATGAGTGCTTCAAGACGAGTGTTGGTCATGGGCCCAAGGATAATTCTTCGCGGTGCCATACCAAATAAATCAAACATAGGTGGCTTCGGCCACCGACCTCCTTCAAGGAGGAGTGTCTCGTGTGTTGTTCCAGCTGTCTGTTGTCTTTCTTTCCGTTTGTCGTGTGTGTGCGCTCTTGCCCGCAGTTGCGTTGCTTAAGCCTTCTTGTCGAAACTTGCACTTTCTCGGGGGAGCAGTACTACTGTGAACTATCACGGTACTACCGCAACCAGCACAGCAGTAATTTTTTACTGCCACTGGAGAGCGGTACTACCGCCCTGCGTGCGGTACTTCCGCCTGGGCGGTACTACCGCGATGACCACGGTACTACCGCTTTTGTTTGAATGACTGGGGGTTATAAGCGGGCAGGGGGAGTTCTAACTCCCCCATACCCATTCATCTCATCTCCCCCACGTTGCCTCTCTTTCTCTCTCTCTCAAGAACGGCACCGGAGAACCTCGCCGGATCTCCGTCCCCGGCCACTCTCCTCGCATTCCGATCGATGGGATCGTTCCCCACCTCGACCTCTTGCCATAGATGAAGGTTTCTCCCCAAAATCCCCTCTTCTTCTTGCCCTTGTGTTGTTTCCAGGTTTTGGGGAGATGCATGTTGTTCTTGTGTTCTTGTTGACCTTATCCATGGAAGATTTGGGTGTAGGAGAGTTGTAGTGTAGTAGAAATGCTAGTAAGTATGTTAGTACCAAGTAGTTGTGATCAACCGTAGTACCATTCGCTCGTCCTACGCGTTCATTGTCCAGATCCGCTTTTGGATCTGACCCCGAGCGGTACTACCGCTGACTGAAAGCGGTACTACTGCTCTGACGCGTTACGGTACTACCGCTCCGCCGATGCGGTACTACCGTAATGGACGTGGTAGTAAATTTTTAGTACCACGTCTAGTGCGGTACTGCCGTAACACTTCGGTGCGCTACTACCGCCCCTTTGGCGGCACTAAAAATTTACTTCCGCAGCTTCGAACAGTACTACCGTTCGGTCCACACCTACTTCGTAGCACATATATATTATATTTTCTACATGTTTCTTGTGCTTTATTGTGGCTTTTGCATTGATTCTCTTTGTCTTTCTTTTGTGTTCTTGTGTTTGTGTCATAGGTGGTGGCTCTTGTTCCAATGTCCGTCGCTCGAATCCCAGCCGTGACACAGGGTCAAAGCGTCTGCGCACCCAAAGTGATGTTCCTGAGGGCTCCAATGCCCCCCAATGCAGAACCAAGACCACTGCCACCAAGAACAAGGAACCAACTATGAACATGGACGAGATGCCATCCCATGAGTTCATTACTAGGAGGAAGATCAACCCCTATGTAGATCCCCGGGCTCAGTTCCATGGAGATGAATTGTTCTAGACGAAGCAGCAGTATCGTATCTACACAGAGGTACTCAAGAGGAAACACAACTTATATGTGGATGCACATTGGATTGACATGACTCACATGAGGAAGGAGGAGTATCGGGCCTATTTTGCTGAGGCTCTAGATCTTGTGGAGCAGTTTGGCATTGAGCACATCATGTCATTTCAGATGGACTTTGACCCAGAGATTGTGGCACAGTTCTATGCTTTGGTTCACTTCCATCCTAAGGAGGAACGCAACATGACTTGGATGACAAATGGACATAAGATGACTGTTAGATGGAAGGACTTTATGGATCTGCTTCAGGTTGCTGATGAGGGGCTCCACACTCCTGTTGTAGCTCGCCCTCATGCCAATGAGGAATCTGCCAACAAGGACCGGCTGCTGCCTTTCTATGTGGAGAAGACGCTCGCTAGTGGCAAGAAGACTTGGGTGATGAACCCCTTTTCTGGATATCATGCATAGGATCTTCCGCAACTCTTTGTTTCCTCGCATTGGGGACTAGGACAAGGTACATGCATACCTCGTGGACATGTTGCTTATGTGTGAGGAGGCCCGCAGTGCTCAGACTCAACCACTTGATATCTCACATATCATGTGGTGTGAGCTCCGCTTTGCGATTTTCACTCGCAAAGTGCCTATTTACGGTCCATTTCTGTTTTTGCTTATCTCCAAGACTTGGGAGAAGCTATATCTTGATGAAGAGTTTGAGGCTCCTCACTAGATTCATCATGAGCCTATCAGACTTCGCATCAAGAGTCGATGGGCTAACACCACTACCCATGAAGAGGTTGCTGCAGCTCAGATGGATGAAGATGAGGAGCAAGTAGAGGAGGAGGCAGCTGATGAGGACAGTTCTGGAGGGTATGCTCCCCCCTCGTTTGAGCCCTCGTGGGCTAAAAAGCTGAAGAGGAAGATGAAGGCTCTGTTTTGTATGCAGGCAAAGGGGCAATATAAGGCTCATGTGACTCAGAAGCAGGCTCGCCAGCGTGACAAGAAGATAATGATGATCTTTGGTGAGGATGCGTCTAATGGGTCAGAGGAGATCATCACTCCAGAGGCTGAGTGGGTTGCAAAACAGGGCTTCAAGTGGTCTGATTCCGAGGAGGAGCAGCAGGAGTCTGATGGAGCTCGTGACGACTGGTCTCTTCCGCCTGAGCAACCACCTATGTCTTAGGTGTCCTCTTTCCCTTTGTGGTGTCTCGATGCCAAAGGGGGAGAGAGTGTAGGATTTGCATCTTGTGCCGTGTTTATTTGCTTTTCGTTGGTCGAACCTTATCTGCTTTCGTTGGTTTGTGTCGTGTGTGTGAGACCTTACATATGGTGTGAGACATATGCACTTGATGTCTAGTACACAACCTTCTTCTTGTAGACGTTGTTGGGCCTCCAAGTGCAGAGGTTTGTAGAACAGTAGCAAATTTTCCTCAAGTGGATGACCTAAGGTTTATCAATCCGTGGGAGGCGTAGGATGAAGATGGTCTCCCTCAAACAACCTAGCAACCAAATAACAAAGAGTCTCTTGTGTCCCCAACACACCCAATACAATGGTAGATTGTATAGGTGCACTAGTTCAGAGAAGAGATGGTGATACAAGTGCAATATGGATGGTAGATATAGGTTTTTGTAAACTGAAAAATATAAAAACAGCAAGGTAGCAAGTGGTAAACCTGAGCGTAAATGGTATGGCAATGATAGGAAACAAGGCCTAGGGTTCATACTTTCATTAGTGCAAGTTCTCTCAACAAGGATAAAATAATTGGATCATATTACTAGCCCTCAACATGCAACAAAGAGTCGCTCCAAAGTAAGTAATATCGGAGAACAAACGAAGAGATTATGGTAGGGTACGAAACCACCTCAAAGTTATTCTTTCTGATCGATCTATTTAAGAGTCTGTAGTAATGTTCAATCTATCATAGAGTTCGTACTAGAATAACACCTTAAGACACAAATCAATCAAAACCCTAATGTCACCTAGATACTCCATTGTCACCTCAAGTATCCGTGGGCATGATTATACGATATGCATCACACAATCTCAGAAACATCTATTCAACCAACACATAGAACTTCAAAGAGTGCCCCAAAGTTTCTACCGGAAAGTCAAGACGAAAACATGTGCCAACCCCTATGCATAGATTCCCAAGGTCACGGAACCCGCAAGTTGATCACCAAAACATACACCAAGTAGATCACATGATATCCCATTGTCACCACAGATAAGCACGTGCAAGACATACATCAAGTGTTCTCAAATCCTTAAAGTCTCAATCCGATAAGATAACTTCAAAGGGAAAACTCAATCCATTACAAGAGAGTAGAGGGGGAGAAGCATTATAAGATCCAACTAGAATAGCAAAGCTCGCGATACATCAAGATCGTGCCATCTCAAGAACACGAGAGAGAGAGATCAAACACATAGCTACTGGTACATACCCTCAGCCCCAAGGGTGGACTACTCTCTCCTCGTCATGGAGAGCGTCGGGATGATGAAGATGGCCACCGGTGAGGGTTCCCCCCCCCCCCGACAGGGTGCCGGAACAGGGTCTAGATTGGTTTTCGGTGGCTACACAGGCTTTCAGCGGCGGAACTCCCGATCTAGGTTAATTTCCGAAGGTTTCAGTATTTATAGGATTTTTTGGCGTAGGGCACATGTCAGGGGGGCTTCTGGGCTGTCCACGAGATAGGAGGGCGCGCCCCCTGTCCAGGGCACGCCCCCACCCTCGTGGGCAGCCCGTGGCTCTTGTGTCCCAACTCTTTTGCTTCGGGGGCTTCTTTTGGTCCGGAAAAAATCATAAAAAATTGGCTCATCAATTGGACTCTGTTTGATATTCCTTTTCTGCGAAACTCAAAAACAAGGAAAAAAAACAGAAACTGGCACTGGGCTCTGGGTTAATTGGTTAGTCCCAAAAATCATATAAAAGTTTATATAAAAGCCCATAAGACATCCTAGAAGGATAATATAATAGCATGTAACAATAGAAAATTATAGATACATTGGAGACGTATCAGCACTCTACTTTTTATCTCGTTATTATGTCTATGCTATCTGCTAGGTTGTGAGCGGTTGCTTCACTTGCCCTTAATATGTGCTCACGTTATCCTCCTTACATCCATGCGTAGAATCTTATTCTTTGTTGCAAGGAGTATGTTGTTTATAGAATATAGGGGGAGCATTGATCCTAGTATGTGTGCTGTGTAGTCCAAAGCACCTTCTTATGTATGCACACATCTAGGGGGAGCTTACCTATATTCTATAACATTGCTGGGTTTGCTTACTATTCTTATATATCTTTGTGCAAATACCGTATTGTCATCAATCCACCAAAAAGGGAGAGATTGTAAGGGCATATTTCTCCCTAAGTAGTTTTGGTGATTGATGACAATGCTTTTGCGGACTAATCGTGTGCACTGAGCTTTTCACATATATCACACCTAGGCACAAGACGATTAAGTGCCCCTCGGAACCTATGGAAGATGGTGTTTCCTTTTGTTTCTTTTCGGTGGAATTGAGTCATAGGAAAGCCGTACTATTAAGAGGGGGTCCGCTTCGGAAAGGTTTGGGTGGAATCAACATGTACACGTCTATTCATTCGCACCATCTTTCCTTCGCTTCTCTGGAGCTCCGGCTGTTTTCCTTGTCGGTACAAAAACAGTGGCGTCCTACTATTACCACTGCCGGTCATGCGGTAGTACCGCTCAAAGAGTGTGGTAGTACTGCACGGCCCCACGGTAGTACCGCTCCAGGGTTACGGTAGTACCGCACCATGCGGTAGTACCGTACCATGGACACGGTAGTACCGTGTGACCGGCCCAGCGTCGTAAGTCAACCATATCGATCCTTTAAAACATGAACCTAGTGATAATGTTAATGATGATGTTCATGATGATGCTCAACCTAGCAATGATAATGATGTAGAGATTGAACCTGCTGTTGATCTTGATAACCCACAATCAAAGAATCAACGTTATGATAAGAGAGAGACTTTGTTACTAGGAAGCACGGTAAGGAAAGAGAACTATGGGTTCAGAAACCCATGCCTTTTCCTCCTAAACCATCCAAGAAAAATGATGATGAGTGCTACCTCTTGAGCTTGCGTTGTATTCCCCCGAAGAGGAAAGGGAGATGCAGCACAATAGCGTAAGTATTTCCCTCAATTTTTGAGAACCAAGGTATCAATCCAGTAGGAGACCACGCGCCAGTCCCTCGCACCTGCACAAACAAATAAGAACTTCGCAGCCAACGCGATAAGGGGTTGTCAATCCCTTTACGGTCACTTACGAGAGTGAGATCTGATAGAGATGATAATTATATTTTTGCTATTTTTAGTTTAATAAAACAGCAAATAAAAGCAAGAAAAGTAAATTAGATGTAGATTGATATGTTGAGAATAGACCCGGGGGGCATAGTTTTCTCTAGTGGCTTCTCTCATGATAGCGATATTCTACGGCGGGTAAACAAATTACTGTCGATCCATTGATAGAAAAGTGAATAATTATGAGACTATCTAGGCATGATCATTGTATATAGGCATCACGTCCGAGACAAGTAGACCGAAACGATTCTGCATCTACTACTATTTCTCCACACATCGACCGCTATCCAGCATGCATCTAGTGTATTGAGTTCATATGAACAGAGTAACGCCTTAAGAAAGATGACAAGATGTAGAGGGATAAACTCAAGCAATATGATGAAAACCCCATCTTTTTATCCTCGATGGCAACAATACAATACGTGCCTTGCTGCCCCTACTGTCACTGGGAAAGGACACCGCAAGATTGAACCCAAAGCCAAGCACTTCTCCCATTGCAAGAACTATAGATCTAGTAGGCCAAACCAAACCAATAATTCGAAGAGACTTGCAAGGATATTATGAGCACACATAAAAAGTTTAGAGAAGAACCAAATATCTTTCATAGATAACCTTGATCATAAACTCACAATTCATCGGATCTCGACAAACACACCGCAAAAAGAGATTACATCGAATAGATCTCCTTGAAGAACGAGGATAACTTTGTATTGAGATCCAGAGAGAGAGAATAAGCCATCTAGATACTAGCTATGGACCCGAAGGTCTGTGGTAAACTACTCACAACTCATGGTGAGGGCGATGATGATGATGATGATGATGAAGGCCTCCGTGATGGATTCCCCTCCCGAAACAGGCTCCAAGATGGGATCTCCACGGGAACAGAAGCTACGGCAGTGGAATTAGGGTTTTCTCTCTGCGTATGGAGTTTCTGGGGTACGTAGGTATATATAGGAAGAAGGAGGGCATCGGGGGCCACACGGGCCAGCCTCGAGGCAGGGGGCGCGCCCTGGGAAGGGGGGCGCGCCCCCCACCCTCGAGGGCAGCCCTTCTACCCCCTGACTTGGTCCTGACGTTTCCCGTGCGTGAGTTTCTCCAAAAATATCTCTCGCGAAGGTTTCATTCATTTGGTCTCCGTTTGATATTCCTTTTCTGCGAAACCCCGAAATAGGCAAAACAACAACAATCTGGACTTGGCCTTTGGGTTAGTAGGTTAGTCCAAAAAATGATATAAAAGTGAAAGATAAAGCCCATTAAACATCCAAGACTTCATAAATAATAGCATGGAACAATAAAAAATTATAGATACGTTGGAGACGTATCAATGAGGATTTTGAGCGCTTTGCTGAAATGATTAGACCTATCTTTTTGCGTATGCGTTTGACTGATATGCTTAAAAAAATCCTTACGCCAAGTATATGAAAGATATCATTACCAATAAAAGAAAGATACCTGAAGTTGAAATTTCCACCATGCTTGCCAATTACACTTTTAAGGGTGGAATACCTAAGAAACTAGGGGATCTTGGAGTACCTACTATACCTTGCTCCATCAAAGGAAACTATGTTAAAACTGCTTTATGTGATCTTGGAGCCGGTGTTAGTGTTATGCCTCTCTCTTTATATCGTAGACTTGACTTGAGTAAGTTGACACCTACTGAAATATCTTTGCAAATGGCCGATAAATTAACTGCTATACCTGTCGGTATTTGTTAGGATGTGCCTTTTGTGGTTGCAAATGTTACTATTCTAAAGGACTTTGTTATCCTTGATATTCCCAAGGACGATAGTATGTCTATTATCCTTGGTAGACCCTTTTTGAATACTGCAAGGGCTGTTATTGATTGCAACAAAGGCAATGTCATTTTTCATGTCAATGGTAATGAGCATACAGTACACTTTCCGAGGAAACAACCTCAGGTCCACAGTATCAATTCTATTGGAAAAATTTCAACTATTACTATAGGAGGTTCTGAATTTCCTCTTCCTACTATCAAGGAGACATATAATATTCTTATTGTTGGGGACATACATATCCCCATTGAGGTAACCTAGTGTTATTCAAAAATTCTCCGGTTTCATGTTATTCGGAAAGATTTTATTAACAAGACTTGATCAACCTTGTTAATGGATTCCTTTTGATGAGCATGAAATGGGTGAATCTAGATAGCACAACCTTCTGTACCCTCCTTTATCTTTCTGTCAATTAGATTAAATAAAGCAAAAATAGTATTTTCTGTCTGTTTCCAGACTTATCCGTGCAACAAAAAAAATACCCCGAAAATAAAAGTTCTCCAAATGCCCTGAAAATGAAATATGATTTTTTCTAGAATATTTGAGAATATTTGGCACAGAGAACACAGCAGGGGGAGTCAGCACCTGGCCACGAGGGTCCAGGGCGCGCCCACCCTCACTGGGTGCGCCCCCTGCCTCGTGGGCCCCATGTGGCCCTCTCCACTTATTCCTGCACCCACACACTCCTTCTTCCTCCCAAAAAACCACTATCCAGCTCAAGCACGAGTTCTAGCTCATCTTGCTACCATTTTCGATCTCCTTGCTCAAAGCTCCATTCACAAAACTGTTTGGGGAGATTGTTCCTTGGTATGTGACTCCTCCATTGGTCCAATTAGTTTTTGTTCTAGTGCTTTATTTATTTCGAATTTTTGCTGCTGTGGTGACCTTGTTCTTGAGCTTGCATGTCAAATTTCTTTGGTCCCAAGTAGTTCTAATGCATGATATAGTCTCTAGACACTTGTCGGAGTAGTTGCAATCAATCTTGTTGAGTTTGGTTCACTTTTATTTTGAGTTACTAAAAATTTCAGACAATTTTAGAAAAATGCAGAGGAAAATCTTCCAAGGTGGTTCCTCAAGGAAGCAAGAACCAAGGCTCGTGATGCGTGAGCCGTACAATGAATTGCCGAGGGAAGCTCAAGTGCGGCCTTGTGAATGGCCGTCAGCGGAGTTTATGGTTCGGGCAGGCATTAAGGAGGAGTTTGACGCATATGTGCGTAATGCTGACCTCGAGGGCTTCATGCAAGATAAGTGCCCCCAGTACCATTACTTGACTGATACCTTTGTGAGAAGGTTTAAATTTTCATCTTCACGTAATTCTCACACTGTCTTGTTTGATCTTTATGATAAATCTTACACCATGGACCTAGAAGATTTTAATGATGCTTGTAAGCTCCCGCAGTGGGGAAATATTAGTGATCCTCGCAAATCTGAATATAAAGACTTCCATGCTAGTATCACTATGGGGGAATCCAGAGAGATCACACAAGCTACCATAGGAAGCATTCATTTTCATGCTATACATTGTTTTGCTCTCTTTATTGGTAGATGCATCAATGGTAAAGATGAGGCTTGCCATATGTGCGTCCCAGATCTTAGTGTTCTCAATAGTGCTGTGTTGGGAGATAGACAATATAACTTGGGAGCCATTGTTTCACGTAGGTTACATCATAATGGTTTAGATGGAGATTTATTTGGTGGGATTTATGCCACTCGCATAGCCCGTCGTCTTGGTGTGCCTATACATGAAAATGATGAACTACTACCGCCTGCTTATTTGGATTATAATGCTTTGGTTAGCCATCGGTTTATAGAGAGGGATGAACAATCCCTCCAGTATCGACTAATCTTTGACCGACGTCACACTGTCCATATTGCTCTCCCTGCTCCTACCTTCTTTGACTTTCAGGCAAAAGGGAGATATATTATAACCAGGGAGGAAGCAAATGAGTATAAGGAGACAATGAGAGCTGCTCGTCTCTAGGATGCAGCTCGCCAGGCAGTAGCCGCTGCATCTCAGTACAACCCCAACTACGACTTTGGATATCCGCCAGGCCAATATTGGCCATAGACCAACTTAGGCCAAAAGCCTATGCTTGGGGGAGTACGTGTTTCTCACCGATATTACATTCATGTTCACACACTTGTTCTAGTTGTCAATGCTCACACCCTTTCATTGTACTATCTGTCGTGGAATTAGCACGACAGATGTCCTAGCAAAAGGACTTAGTCGTGAGGCCATCGCTACGGGTTAGCTCAAAGGGGTTAAAGCGGACAAAGGACACGAGAGTTTTATACTAGTTCGGCCCCTTCGATGAAGGTAAAATCCTACGTCTAGTTTGGTGTGGTATTGCTTGGGCTTCGATGACTAGGGAGCGAATCCGCTTTACCTGTGTCTCGAGCTGTTGTTTCTTGTCCTGAACCGTCGCCGGGTCATCCCATTATATAGGAGGCGACGCCCAGTCCGGTTTACAGAGTCCCGAGGCCGGCTCATAAACGTGTCCGCCTCGGTCTCTACTCTTTCTATCTTACATCCCAAGCTATACAGTATGACAGTTTACAAATCATGGGCCTTATACATGGGCCCTGAGCCTTCGTGGGCTATAACCTCCTATTACATACTCCACTAGGCTTCTAGCAATACCATCTTGATAATGTAAACCGGACCCTCCTGGCCGGTTTATACCTGATAATAATATCCCTGACATTAGGCCCTAGGCTGATTTGAACTTGTTCATGTCAGTCTTCAAAGTCTTGTACATGTTTCCCTTTCTGCAGCTTCTGTATACTTCGTAAACCGGCCATGACGTCATCTCCTGGAATTGATTTAAATTTTCATGACATCATCTGCGCATTTAACACCCACACCTGTTTGTTACCTTTATTTATTACCGCTCCGAAGATCGAGGCGACAGCTCAATCCATATCCGATTTTTGGTCTCCTCGATTCCCGCGCCTGCCGTTTTATCTCTTTGGCCTATAAATAAGGCTGAGGGCCATCTCTTTTACCCCCTCTGCTTCGTCTTCCTCTGTCTCCAGCGCTCAAGCCTCCGCCGCCGTCCTTCGAGCTCATCGTCGTCAGCAAGCCCGGCCGCTGCATCAACCTGAGCGCGTCCAGATACTCGTCGCTGTCCTTCCGCTTCCTCGGGTACGTTACTTCTTCTTCCCATAGATCTTAACTCTAGGGTTTCTCTGTAGCTCGCAGCGAACCATTGTTCTTCGTAGTTCATCATCATAGGTCGTTCTTTAGCTGTAGATATAGAACCTTTTAGGTCATCTCTCGTCCGCATGATTCCGCTCTGCCCTCATAACTTTAGTTCCTCCAATACTGCTAGCTTAGATTGGATCTATAGAAACCTTCGCTATCTTCGGCGGATATGGCTTGAATTATCTTGATTTTTCCCTGCGCTGTAGATCCATATTTTACCACTACTCTGGTGAAAGTTGTTTCTCACACTTTAGATCTGCAGCTTATCTGCTTATGTCACCGGTTCAATTGTAACCTGCGCCCTGTACACTTGTGCTGACGGTTCAGATTTATACCTGCATCCCGTAATTGGCGGTTTAACATTTTATTTCTAAGCTTCATAAACCGGTAGCTTGTCTCGTTCATACTTGCTCCGGATTAGTAGGTACTATTAGTCCCTTGCTTAAATCGTCAATTAGGTCAATACCTTCACAGAACACGCCAGTTTATATCCAGTAGATTTGTAAACCGGGTCTTGTATTGTATTTCTCAGCATTCCCTCATTGAAAAAGATGGCTAAACAGTTCGTTGCTTGCAACTGGGTCCCATCCCGGATTATCGAGGATGACTTAGTAAAGGCGGCCTCAATTGGCATTCTGGGTCCTAAAGAGGTTCTGCACCGGCGGGCCCCTGGAAAAGAGTGTCCTCCTAAACCTAAGGAGGGAGAAATCCTCCTTTTCTATGATCATCTGGCCCGAGGCTTTAGCCCACCCGGTTCAAAGTTCTTCCGCGACGTTTTAGCCAATTTCCAACTCCATCCACAAGACATAGGTCCCAATTCTATACCAAACATCTGCAACTTCCAAGTCTTCTCAGAGGCATATCTGCAAGAGGAACCATCTATAGAGCTATTCTGGGATTTCTTTCATCTGAATCGCCGGACTGAATTCTTCGACGGGCCCCATACTGAACTCGGCGGTGTGAGCATCCAGAAGAGGAAGGATGTCAGCTTTCCTCACGCCACTCTTCACAGCCACCCCAAAGAGTGGAACCAGACTTGGTTCTATTGCAAGGATACTTCACCAGAGGGAGAAAATCCGCTGCCGGGTTACCACGCTTACCGCCTGACACCGGATCATCCTTTCCCGCAGCGTCTGAGCACCCAAGACCGGGCTCGATATGCCCCCCAACTTTCCAAGCTCAGGGCTTTCGTAGCTAACGGTTTAACCGGGGTTGACTTTGTCCGCTGCTGGCTCTCTTGGAGTATTCTCCCATTAAGCCGGCGCTCAAGCTTAATGTGTGAATATACTGGCAATCCGGAAGATCCTCAGCGTCACACAAAAATAGTGCTTCCTGACAACAAAGTTACAGAATCTGCAAAAAAGATGTTGAACATCCCCCTGGAGGAGTGCAGCCGGACCGGTTTAGCTCCTTTCTGCGCGAACAACAAACCACCATCAGTAAGACTCTTCTGTCCCTTTCTTTTCGCTTTAATCCGTCCATATCGCTTGTCTTCAATATGTTTTTATTCCTTTACACAGGCCAATGATCCCGGCTCAAGATAAACCGGCGAAGATAAACCCGCAAGAAGAGCTTAGCCGTAAAGAAACAGAAGAAGAAACCTGCCGCCGCTTCCGGTTCAAACCCCGAAGAAGATGATCCAGCTTTTGAGGTGCTGCATGACTCTTATGTCCTTTGATTTCCCTTTGTCAGCATTTATGTCAATAATGTCTTTTCTCAGGATCCAGCAGAGGGGAGTAAAGCGGATGAAGTTGAGGTAATTTCTCTCTCATCTGATTCAGAACCGTTGCCACCCAAGATTCGCCGGGTAGCCCGGAAGTATCCATTTTCTCACCCTTATGCTCAATTGGATCCCAACTTTCTTTTGAAGAAACACTAGCATGAGGCTCGCTGGACCACACGCCATAGTGGTCACGTGGTTGAATCATCCGGATTACCCCATACGCCCGCTCACAGACGCCGCTAAGAGGTTTTGCTTACTCCAACCCTTCTTCATCCAAAAGCAGGTCTTATTCGCAAACCTCTTAAACCGTCTGATCCCAACTACTAGGAAGCTCCTCTGTTTTCTTCCGGCGAGTTGACTGCTACTCAAGTCCCGGTGCTTAAGACCGTTCCTGGGTAAGTCATCTTTCCAAATGCCCGGTTTACCTTTCCATTTTGACTTTGTGATTTTCATTACTCTTTTAATCCTTATCAATATGCCCAAGCCTGGCAAGAAGGCAAAATTAAATAAACCGGCTACCGAACACACCACCGCTGAACCAGCAGAGGATCTTGAAGTGGCCAACCCTCTGGAGGAAAATGTTGAAGTTCAGCACGAGGATCCCTCCCCTATTGTCGTGGAAATAACACGGCAGATGTCCGGTTCAACGGACTTGATGATGGAACCATCGCATGGGTTAGCTTGAAGGGGTTAAAAACACACAAAGGACACAGATGGTTTATACTAGTTCGGCCCCTTCGATGAAGGTAAAAGCCTACGTCTAGTTTGGTTTGGTATTGCTTGGGCGTCGATGAATAGGGAGCGGATCGCTTGCCTGTGTCTCGACGGGTTGTTTCTTGCTTGTCCCTGAACCGTCGCCGGGTCGTCCCTTTATATAGAGGCGACGCCCGGTCCGGTTTACAGAGTCCCGAGGCCGGCTCATACTCGTGTCCGCCTCGGTCTTTGCTCTTTCTTCCTTATCTCTCAAGTTACATGATCAGGCGGTTTACAAACCATAACTCTATACATCGGCCCTAAGATCTCATTGGCCGTAGCCTTTGCTAAGTATTACGAGGATACGAATATATTATAGTAATCCGGTTTACACTAGCCGGTTCATACCTGCTAGTAATATCCCTGACATTAGGCCCCAGAATGATTTGAACTTGTTCACATCAATCTTCCCAGTCTGCATAATCTTCCTTCTTGTGTTTTCTCATTTTTGTAAACCGGCTCTGACGTCATCCTCGAGAATCGCTTAATCTGACTGTGACATCACTTCCGCATTTAACGCACCTAGCTGTCCATCGGCTTTGTTTAAGGGTCGTCCCGAGAATCGAGGTGACAGAGGATCTTTATCCAATCTTTTGCCTCCTCAAATCCCGCACCTGTCGTTTCAGATTTGCCTTTCTATAAATACCAAGCTTCCATTCTTTACCTCCCTCCGTTGCCCGAACTTAAGACTCCGTCGTCACCCTTGAGCTCGAATCGCCGCCGTTGTCCGTCGAATCCAAGTCTTCACCGGCCGCTGCATCGACCTGAGCGTGACCAGAGAAAACTCCGCCGCCACTTCTCAGGTACTTCATCTTCTTCGCCGTAGATCTAAAGCTCTAAAGCTCTTCTCGCACCTCCGCCATTAAAACCTCAGTGAAAGCTTCATCTTGTTCATCCTAGGCACCAAGTTCTCAGTAATTTTTACCTTTAGATCTTGCCCTTTAAAATTTGCCTCTATTCCGCTGCGGTATGCTTTAGATCTCGCCATTCATATTCAACCTGTAGATTTATCCGCTCTGTATAGGACCCTTGTAGTTCTTCCCGTAATATCCTTGCATTTCTTTTCCTTTTTCTTGGGTGCTCAGATCTGTTCTACTTAGCTGTCTGTGAAAACCTGTTTCTTCTTCTTTGTAGATCTGTTAATTATGCTCCGGTTTAAACTGTCATACACTGGCTCTGTAAAAATCTTAAAGACGAACGCGACGGTTTAGCTCTTTCTCTTTTGTTGTCATGAACCGGTAGTAACACAGTTCCCTGTTTATTGCCGGGTTAGCCATATCATTAGTCCCTTGTCTAAACTGTAGCGTGATCCTTGCATATGTCTTCCGGTTTATGCCATTGTACTCGAATAATCCGGTTTTACACTTTACCCTTTCAACACTTGCTCTTCTGTTGCTATGGCCAAACAGTTTGTCTCTTGCAATTGGGTTCCTTCCACTATTACGGAAGAAGATTTAGCCAGAGCTGTGTCAATTGGCACTTTAGGCCCTCAATCCGTTTTAAAGTGGCGGGCTCCAGGAAATGAATGTCCTCCTACTCCCAAAGAGGGGGAAATTATTGTCTTTTTTGATCACATTGCTCGAGGCTTTACTCCTCCCGGTTCAAAGTTCTTCCGGGATGTGCTTGCCGCCTTCCAACTTCACCCTCAGGACATAGGTCCCAACTCTGTTTCCAACATCTGTGATTTTCAAGTTTTCTCCGAAGTGTACTTGCAAGAAGAGCCGTCTGTCGATCTGTTCCGGGACTTCTTTCACCTGAACCGGCGCACTGAGTTCACCAGCGGACCTCATCAAGAACTGGGCGGGGTCAGTATTCAGAAAAGGAGAGACGCAATGTTTCCTCATGCCGCTCTCCATACACACCCCAAGGACTGGAATAAATCTTGGTTTTACTGTATTGACACTTCGCCTGAGGGGGAAAATCCATTGCCGGGTTATCACGAGCACCGTCTTCCGGAGGATCACCCTTTGCCACAGCGCCTCAGCTCCTCAGAGCGGCCCCGGTTTGCCTCCCAGCTTGCCAGGCTAAAGGCCTTTATGGCCAATGTTTTAACCGAAGTGGATTTTACACGCTGCTGGCTCTCTTGGAGTATCCTTCCCTTGAGCCGGCGTCCAAGCTTGATGTATAGATATTCTGGTAAACCGGATGATCCTCAACGGTTTTCCAAGGAAAAACTTTTCGAGTCGGAAGTTATTGAATCGGCCAAGAAAATGCTCAATGTCTCCTTAGACGAATGCAGCCAAACCGGGTTGGCTCCGTACTACAGGAAAAACAAACTGCCCACAGTAAGTCTTACTCTCTGTCATGCATTTGTAATCTGTTCCTTGAAACCGTTCTTTCATTTATCTTTCTTCTTTTGAACAGGCTGATGATCCCTTTTGGAAGAGGAAACCTCAGGAGAAAACCGGAAAACAGGCACGCCGGAAAGCCTTTGCTACCAAGAAGAGAAAATCGGCTGGTGGCTCCAGTTCTCATGCTGAGGATGACGATCCGGACTCTGAGGTATGAATTAATCCGGCTTTAATTTGTTCACTTTTACCCATATCTGTATTTAATGGTAACTTTTCACAGGAATTGGCTGAAGGAGATAAACCGGCCGAAATTGAGGTAACTATCCTTTGTTCCGATTCAGAACCACTTCCACAAAGAAGTCGTCGGACAGTCCGAAAATATCAGTTTTCTCACCCTTATGCTCAATTGGATCCCAATTTTCTTTTGAAGAAACAGCAACATGAAGCCCTTCGCCGGACCACTCGCCATAGCGGCCTTGGAGTGGAAACATCCGGAATATCTCTTACTCCGGCTCGGAGGCGCCGCTCTGAGGTTATACTCTCTCCTACTCTCCTTCATCCCAAGGCCGGGCTTATACGCAAACCTCTTAAACCGTCTGACCCTGATTATCAGGATACTCCGTTATCTTCTTCCGGTGAATCAACTGCCACACAACTTCCACCCCTGAAAACTGTCCCAGGGTAAGTCTTTTAATTTAACCGGTTTATGATTGCACTTTGCTTTATAGCTCTAACTTGTTTTTCCAACTTCTTCCAGCAAGACAAAACCTAGCAAAAAACCGAAGGCCAACAAACCCACTGCTGAGACTGCCATTGATGATCCGGCGGTTGATCCGGATTCTACTATCCCTCCGGAAGGCGAGCCCACAATTCCACTTGAAGATCCTGCTCCTATGGATCATACTACTGAACTTGAAACTCCCAACATTGAGAACGTCACTGAACCGGCGAGTTCTGCCCGGGCTGATCCTCCTCGGACTAGTCCGGCTCCTGCTAGCCCGGTTCACACTGCGACCCCACCACCAACAACTGCTTCTCCGGAGGTTGAAATAACTCACACAGCTTACACCGCTCCTGCTGAGCCCATTGTCTTAGCCAAACATACGGCTAAAGCGGAGAAGCTGCATCAAGAAAAGGGTAAATGGAGTACCGAGCTGTCTAGCTTTGCTGACATGAGTGCCCAGGAGCTCTATTCCAGGTACTTGAACCGGCTCCACACTGGCCGAGACTATGAAGCAGGCTTGATTAACATGATGAAGGACAAGTATGAGGTAATCCTTTGCATCTTCTTTTGACTTTCAATGTACTTCTGTCTATACTGTATCAGCTCCCAAGTTCCGGTTTAGCTATGTTTAGAAGGTGAACCGGTACTTCCTGATTAATCAAATGATCTTACATTAGCCCCCAAGTGTTAGGGGCATAAATCGGTTTATGTGCCTGGGACTTGCCTGACTTTTCCTTTGATACTTCAATTATCCATTAGTCCCCAAGTGTCAAGTAGACAACTTGTTTGTGTGCTTGAGACTTTGTCTTTGAATTGCTACTGCTTACTACTTCAACTGCCCATTAGCCCCCAAGTGTCAAGTAGACAACTTGTTTGTGTGCTTGAGACTTGTCTGATTTTTGCTTCTTACCACTTGATTTTCCTTGCAGGCTGATTTAAACCGGAGGGCTGAAGAAATCAGTGAACTCCGGAACAGACTTGCTAAAATGGAGTCTGCTGCTTCTAAGGCCAAGAAAGACTTGGAGCTGAGTTTAAAGACTGCTGAACAGCTGAAGAAATTCTTTGAAGAAGAGCGGACCGCCTTTGAGGTTCAGAAAAAAGATCTGGAGAAAAGGGCCAAGGACGCTGAAGAAGCTCTTAATCCGGTTACTGAAGAGTTAACCGGCTTAAAGCGGCAAATAGAGTTGATGACTTTTGCAGTCTTCGGTAAGTATTTAATCTGTATTCCTGCTTTCATCCTTGTAATCTTCCATCCGTGCCGGTTTAACTGTGATAATCATATGCAGGGCGCCGTGTCACCCATCTTGGGGATGACTTACGGAAAAAACTCAAGGCATGTTATACTTTGGTCGAGCAGCTGTATTCCGGCGCTCGAAGGATCATAAGTGCAACATCTTTCAATAAACCGGCCCCAACCACTATCCAAGGCACATTAGAGAAACTGTGTGTCTTGCCAGTACGCTTGGAGGAAGTGAAAAAAATCTGCTGCTCGAGCCGGTTCTCTTATGGCGCTTACCAGAGCTAAAGCTTGGGTCCCAGATTTTGATCCGGAAGAAGCCTTGAGTGGGTATCCCGACACTAAAGAATACGGATCAACCTTTACTGCAAAGGATCTCCATGCCTTGACGAAGGAGATGCGTCCTCTCGCCAGCAAACTTGCAGCCGAATCAGATCTATTCAGGTATCATCCGAGGTGTGATTTACAAAATGAGCGGGTGGAGCGGCCGGTTTATGATACTGTCAATCTAATCCCACCAGTACGCCCTCATACCTTCGCCCCAGATATCGATCCGTCTGAACTCATCAATGAGGAGATGTACTTTCATGCTTTAACGAAAATCGACTGGTGCGTCCCTGACTTCCAGCCGCTTCAAGAAGAGGAGGAGACTCCGGACCAAGTTGATACCCAGCCGTCGCAGCAGGAGGGAGCGTAGTTCATAGCATATCTTTGTAGTCGCAGTCTTATTTCACCGAACAATTTTTAATCCGTCAGGCTTGCTATGCCTTGTAATAGGATAGCTGAAAACACTGTCCGCTTTAATTTGGATACTCCAACTTCTTGCTTTAATATTACCAATTTCAATTTGGCCTAACATGGCGTATCCTGCATACCATCTGTTCCTGCATAGACAATGCTGAAAATATGTCCTAACAGTTTGACCGCTGGACCCATTAAATTGTTCTCATAATATATCAAATAAGTGTATACTTATATCAGAAACAATTTTATACCTGAGATCAAGTATGCTCGATACTCTTAATCCGGTAGAATTTAAAATTTCCTGATGGAAACCCTGATAGACCCAATAATAATCCCGGGTTTGATAAAAGACACCGGTTTATATCACGCTGAAACTTTGTCCAGAAATTTGTAGCTTATACTTGGCTTTTGCCTGATGGATGATCCGGGTTATAATGAACACCGGTTTATCTCATGTTGGTATTCATGACCCAGACTTTTAATTTTATAGATATGTGGTCAACTTCTGGAGCCATTCCACTCCGGTTTAGAGAATCATAAAACATAAACACCAGAAATGCAAGTTTTGCAAAGAAGACCATGTAGTCAAGGCTTTTTACGAGCTGCCAGGCTCAAAGCAAGGTTCAGCCAATCAATGGAATGGGCTTACCATCCAGAGGGTCGGTCGATGGATGCGGGTACCATCCATAGGAACCATAAGAAATACTTTTAGCCAATCACTGGATGGTTGTCACCTGTCCAGAGAGCCTCCATGGTTCCATAGAACCATAGGAAAAACTTTAGTCGATCACTGGATGGTTGTCACCTGTCCAGAGGGCCTCCATGGTTCCATCGAACCATAGGTAAAACTTTAGCCAATCACTGGATGGCTGTCGCCTGTCCAGAGGGCCTCCATGGTTCCATAGAACCATAGGTAAATCTTTAGCCAATCACTGGATGGCTGTCGCCTGTCCAGAGGGCCTCCATGGTTCCATAGAACCATAGGTAAAACTTTAGCCAATCATTGGATGGCTGTCGCCTGTCCAGAGGGCCTCCATGGTTCCATAGAACCATAGGTAAAACTTTAGCCAATCACTGGATGGCTGTCGCCTGTCCAGAGGGCCTCCATGGTTCCATAGAACCATAGGCAAATCTTTAGTCAATCACTGGATGGCTGTCGCCTGTCCAGAGGGCCTCCATGGCTCCATAGAACCATAGGTAAAACTTTAGCCAATCACTGGATGGCTGTCGCCTGTCCAGAGGGCCTTTGCGCCATGTTTTCTTTGGTTCGAATACGACCTATGTTTGAACAGGAAGCCCTTCAGTGAGCTGTTGCTCCAGCATACATATGCCCTGTATACTTATTTTAAACCAATCAAATTGTTTGGAACATGAGATAATAAATGTATGGTTGTCACCATAAGATACTTATATTGGAAAAAAGGCTGAGCCCCCGGTTTACCAAGGGTGCCGGTTTATTCATTAATCATAATATATACATAGGATACAGTGGAGCTCATGGCTCAGGTATAATAGGGCCGCAAGAGGGCAATGTTCCACGTCCTCTTTGTCTCTTCTTCTGATGTCCGTGAATCCTTGTGTTCTCGAACATCCACCAGGTAGTATGAACCGTTGTGCAGATTCTTGCTGACCAGAAAAGGTCCTTCCCAAGGCGGGATAGCTTATGCATGTCTGTTTGATCTTGTATGAGCCGGAGTACTAAGTCTCCTTCCTGGAATGTCCTGCTCTTGATCCGGCGGCTGTGATACCTGCGCAAGTCTTGTTGATAGATCGCAGACCGTGCTGCTGCTATATCACGCTCTTCATCCAGCCGGTCCAAACTGTCTTGTCTCGCCTGCTCGTTGGCCGCTTCAACATAGGCTGTCACCCTTGGTGAATCATGACGGATATCGCTTGGAAGGACCGCTTCAGCACCATATACCATAAAGAAAGGTGTGTAACCTGTGGACCGGTTTGGTGTAGTGTTGATACTCCAAAGGACAGATGGTAACTCCTCGACCCAACATCCTGGGGTTCTTTGCAAGGGAGTCATAAGCCGGGGCTTGATACCTCGCAAGATCTCCTGGTTTGCTCTTTCAGCTTGACCATTGGATTGAGGGTGTGCTACGGAAGATACGTCTAGGCGAATGTGTTCCCGTTGACAAAATTCTTCCATCTCACCCTTAGATAAATTGGTGCCATTGTCTGTGATGATGCTGTGTGGAAAGCCAAACCAGAAAATTACCTTTTTTATGAATTTAACTGATGTTGCCGCATCACACTTGCTCACAGGCTCTGCCTCAATCCACTTTGTAAACTTATCCACCGCCACCAGTAGATGAGTTTTCTGATCTTGGGATCGTTTGAAGGGTCCAACCATATCAAGCCCCCAAGTTGCAAATGGCCAGGTTATTGGTATCATCCAGAGCTCCTATGCCGGAACAAGAGCGCGTCGTGAAAACTTCTGACAAGCATCACACTTCCGGACTAGATCCGCCGCATCGGCATGAGCTGTCAACCAATAGAACCCATGTCGAAAAGCTTTAGCCACCAAAGATTTTGAACCGGCATGATGACCACAATCCCCTTCATGGATCTCACGAAGAATATCACAACCTTCCTCAGTTGATACACACCGCTCAAATGCCCCCGAGACGCTGCGATGATGGAGTTCCCCGTTCGCAATTGTCATGGACTTAGAACGCCGGACTATCTGTCGCGCTTCATTCTCGTCGTCCGGTAGCTCTCCTCGGCTCAGATACGCCAAGTAGGGCAACGTCCAATCCGGAATAACGTGAAGTGCCGCAACTAACTGTGCCTCCGGATCAGGAACAGCTAGGTTTTCTTTGGATAGTACTTGCACTGATGGACTGTGTAACTCATCCAAAAAAGTATTTGGTGGTACCGGTTTACGTTGAGAACCCAGCCGGCTTAAAGCATCATCCGCTTCATTCCTTCGCCGGTCTATGTGGTCTACTTGATACCCTTTGAAATATCCAGCAACTGCTTCTACTTCTCGTTTGTAAGCTGCCATGAGAGGATCTCTCGAATCCCACTTGCCTGAAACTTGTTGTGCCACCAAATCTGAATCGCCGAAGCACTTGACCAGGCTCAAGTTCATCTCCTTTGCCATCCGTAAGCCATGAAGTAACGCTTCATACTCCGCTGCATTATTAGTGCAAGGAAATAATAAACGGAGGACGTAACAAAACTTTTCACCTCGCGGGGAAGTTAAAACAACTCCAGCCCCCGAGCCTTCTAACTGTCTTGAACCGTCAAGGTGAATCGTCTAATATGTAAGATCCGGCTTCTCCTCTGGTGTTTGCAGCTCTGTCCAATCATTGATGAAATCCACCAATGCCTGAGATTTTATAGCGGTGCGTGGCACATATTTCAACTCATGTGGGCTGAGCTCAATGGCCCACTTCGCCACTCTACCCGTAGCTTCCCTGTTCTGGATTATGTCCCCCAATGGTGCTGAGCTAACAACAGTTATTGGATGACCTTGGAAATAATGCTTCAACTTCCGGTTTGCCATGAACACACCATACACCAGCTTCTGCCAATGTGGGTACCTCTGCTTAGACTCAATGAGTACCTCACTCACGAAATAAACTGGACGCTGAACCGGATATTCTTTCCCTGCTTCCTTGCGTTCAACCACGATCGCCACACTAACTGCCCGTGCGTTGGCGGCAACATATAACAGCAAAGGCTCATTATCAACAGGGGCAGCCAGGACCGGTGGCCTCGCTAGTTGTTACTTTAAATCCTCAAACGCAGTATTTGCCTCATCACTCCATATAAACCAATCCGTCTTTCTCAGCATCTGATAAAGCGGAATCGCCTTCTCCCCCAAACGACTAATGAACCGGCTCAATGCTGTAATCCGGCCAGCGATACGCTGAACATCATTAATGCAAGCCGGTTTGGTTAAAGATGTGATTGCCTTGATTTTCTCCGGATTAGCTTCTATTCCTCTGTTTGACACCAAAAATCCCAGGAGCTTGCCTGCCGGAACACCAAAAGCACATTTCTCCGGATTAAGCATCATTTTATAGGCCCGAAGGTTGTCAAAGGTCTCCTTGTGGTCCTCTATCAGCGTCTCCTCCTTCCTTGACTTCACCACGATATCATCCAGATAAGCATGAACATTTCTCCCTATCTGCCCCTTAAGACAGTTCTGCACACAACACTGATAAGTTTCTTGGGCACTCTTGAGCCCAAAAGGCATAGATACATAGCAAAAAGCACCAAAGGGAGTTATGAAAGCTGTCTTCTCTTGGTCCTTAACTGCCATCTTGACCTGGTGATATCCTGAGTATGCATCCAAAAAACTTAGCCGCTCACATCCTGCTGTGGCATCGATGATCCGATCAATGCGAGGGAGAGCAAAAGGATCAGTTGGACAAGCTTTATTGAGGTCTGTGTAGTCCACACACATTCTCCATTTCCCATTCTTTTTTAACACCAGCACCGGATTAGCCAACCACTCTGGGTGAAAAACTTCCACTATGAACCCTGCAGCCAAAAGCCTGGCCACCTCCTCTCCTATAGCCTTGCGCCTCTCTTCGTTGAAGCGGCGCAGATACTGCTTGACCGGTTTGAATTTCGGATCAATATTAAGACTGTGCTCAGCGAGTTCCCTCGGTATACCTGGCATGTCACAAGGTTTCCATGCAAAGATATCCCGGTTCTCACGGATGAACTCGATGAGCGCGCTTTCCTATTTGGGATCAAGGTTAGTGCTGATAGTGAACTGCTTGGATGAATCGCCTGGCACAATATCAACTTGCTTGGTCTCCTCTGCCGATTTAAATTTCAATGCCGGATCATGCTCCGTAGTCGGCTTCTTCAACGGGGTCATATCTGCCGGATCAACATCATCCTTATAAAATTTCAACTCCTCTGTAGCACATACTGCCTCCGCGTAAGCAGCGTCTCCCTCTTCACACTCCAACGCAATCTTGCGACTTCCATGAACCGTGATTGTACCCTTGTGACCCGGCATCTTGAGCTGCAGGTAAACATAACACGGTCTGGCCATAAACTTGGCATAAACCATCCTCCCGAACAGAGCATGATAAGGGCTCCGGATCTTGACGACTTCGAAAGTTATCATCTCTGACCTGGAATCATGCTCATCTCCAAAGGTAACTTCTAAATCAATTTTCCCAACTGGATAAGCTGACTTACCTGGAACCACCCCATGGAATACCGTGTTTGACTGCCTTAGCTTCTTATCCGTCAGGCCCATCCGACGGAAGGTCTCATAGTACAAGATATTGATGCTGCTACCACCATCCATAAGAACTTTAGTGAACTTGTATCCACCCACCTGTGGTGCTACCACCAAGGCCAAGTGGCCCGGATTATCCACCCGCATCGGGTGATCCTCCCTACTCCAGACGATGGACTGCTCTGACCAGCGCAGGAATTGTGGCGTCGCCGGTTCAACCGCGTGGACTGCCCGCTTCAAAACCTTTTGATCTCATTTACACAAACTCGTGGTGAACACATGATATTGCCCACTACTTAGCTCCTTCGGATTTCTCTGATATCCGGATTGCTGCTGCTGTTGCTGACGCTGCTGATTACCTTGGTTGTTGTGATTACTTTGGCCCGGCTGTTGGCTGCCTTGGTTATTGTAACCACCCTGACTATGCGGCTGATTGCCTTGATTATTATAACCACCTTGACCATATTGATTACTGGCCCGGCCATGATAACCACTGTTATTGCCCCGATATCCTGATCCGGAGCTGTTCCCCTGATGACCCGGACCATAGAACCCCGGGCCTGAACCACCATTTGGAGGCCTGTCTTTAGAATTGAAGCGGCCCATTATGGCTTCCATCAAGGGCCTGCATTCTCCTATAGTGGGTTTCGCTGGTCGTCCCCTTGTGCTATGCTTCGGACAAGGCTGACTTAACTCCTGGTCCGAACTAACATCCCCTCCGTCGGTTTGTGGGGGTGGTTTGCCCCTATTGCGCTGGAAACCCTCTTGAACTTGGGTATTGGCCATGAAATCAGAGCCACCCTCTGCCTTTCATTTTCCCAGGAAACTGGTACTAGCCGGGTTAATCTGCGCCGGTTTACCAGGCTTATTGACCTTCCCAGCTTTGTCTCCTTCCGCTTCAGGATATTTGTTGTTGTCGGAGTCCCCGTACTTCACCAGAGCGCTCATGAGAGTCCCCATGTCATTAGAGCATCTCTAGTAGAACCCTCAAACCCTTAAATGTAAAATCAGTTTTAAGGGTTGAGAATTGCCCAGTTTTGACACTTTTAAGGGTTGAAAAACAGAGGCAAAGACTAGAACCCTCAAACCCAACCCTTATATCGGAATATTCCGTTCTAAGGGTTGGGTTTGAGGGTTCTAGTCTTTGCCCCAACCCCAACCCTTAAAACTGTCATTTCATATATCACACATTTCATCACATTTCATCATATGACATATCACAAATTCAATCACATTTGACATAAAACAATAATCATTCTAGTTATTATTACAGCACCGAATAAAACAATAATCATTCAAATTATTACAACAATTGTTCGAATCAAATAGGACATAGAAAAGTAAAACAAAGATACATCATGGGCCAGTACGCCGTCCATCCAACTGCCAGTGGTGCTCAACTAGATCATCCCGGAGACGACCATGAGTGCTTGCATCCTCAATCTCATGATGTGCTTCAAGAAAGGCGTGTATGCGAGAAGGGTTTCTTTCCGGTTGCACACGCGTACCAACATTGTCATAGAAACAAGGGAGGTTTAACCCTCTCTCATCCTCTAGGATCATGTTGTGTAGAATCACACAACATTTCATGATGTTCACCAAGGTTTTTTTGTCCCAAAACCGAGCTGGACCCCGAACTATAGCAAACCTTGCTTGTAAAACACCAAAAGCTCTCTCAATATCTTTGCGGGCTGCCTCTTGTGCCTTGTTGAAATGAGCCTCTTTTCTTGTTAAGGGCACCCCATTTTTCTCCTTGATGGAGTTCACAAGAGTTGCCCATTCGGGATAAATGCCATCGGTGAGATAGTATCCCATTGAATACTCATTGTTCATGATTTTGTAGTTGCAAGCTGGAGCATCCCCAGAAATTAATCTTTTTGAACAATGGAGATCTATTGAGGACATTGATATCATTGAGTGTTCCCGGCAACCCAAAGAATGCATGCCAAATCCATGTGTCCTCCGATGCTACGGCCTCAAGCACAATGGTAGCATCACGGCTTTTACCGCAATACATTCCATGCCATGCCTTTGGGCAATTTTTCCACCTCCAATGCATGCAATCAAGACTACCAAGCATCCCCGGCCATCCCCTTTTTTCATTCATTTCCATTAATCTCTTTGTATCTTCCTCGTTTGGTGCCCGAAGATACTTCTCACCATACAACCGGATGACCAACTTGGCAAACCTACGGACGGACTCCGTGGTTGTATCTTCCCCAATGCGAAGATACTCGTCGGTATAATCCGCGGGTATGCCATAAGCGAGTACCCGCATTGCCGCCGATATCTTTTGATATGCACTAAACCCCATGATACCGGCGGCGGATCTACGACGCGTAAAGTAATAGGAGGCAGCCTCACAATCGTTGACAATCTTCACAAACAAACTACGATGCATTCGGTACCTTCTGCGTACCTCCGCGAAGTAGTCTTGCATCAAATGCTCGTGTCCGAGAGCACGGTTCCGGTAGATGGTGAGTCGCCCCATCGTCGACCCTCTCCTCTGATCCATAAGTTTCACGCGATCTTCAAACGCTTGCACATCGACGAGGAGGCTCATCATCTCAACGTCGTCGTCTTGCAACAACTCGTCAATGTCCGAATCGTCGGATGACGACCAATCCGACGCATCGGACAACGAATCCATGTCGGCGTTGTTCAACACCATCTACAATGTGAGTGCCAAAATGTAAAAATGAAGAAAAAAGCAAAACTGTAAAAATGAAGAAAAAAGCAAAAAAATCGAACCTGCGGCGCTGGGAGGGGCGGCCGGTACAGGGCGGCGGAGGGCCGGCGTGGCGGCGGCGCTGGGAGGGGCGGCCGGGGCGGGGCGGCGGCGGAGGGACGGCCGGGGCGGAGGACGGGGCGGAGGCGACCGCG
>LR738711.1:830578703-830652349 GCA_902687465.1 Secale cereale | reverse complement strand
GGCGGAGGGCGGCCGGGGCGGGCGGAGGCGGCGGAGGGCGGGGCGGCGGCGGCGGATCGAGGGCGGGGCGGCTCCGGACGGGAGGAAATTCCCTCCCGCACTCGGGATGAAGTGGAGTGCAGGTCGGGGGGAGAAACCCCCCACCCCAACCCTCACTTCTACAGGCTGCGATGGCGTTTGAGGGTTGAACCTCTAAAAATATTTAGGGGTTTAAGGGTTTAAGGGTTCTAGTCTACGCCGTTTTTCGGACGAAAACTGTAAAAAACGGTTATTTTTAAGGGTTTGGTGGTTTGAGGGCTCTACTAGACTTGCTCTTACAATCCCTTTTAAGCCGTCCCAGTTTTAACTTGAGAGACTCAAACCGGCAATTGTTTTCTAATGTCACTATTGCCGTACTGGGATTGATACCATTCGAAGAATGCAAGATCTCTGACACTTGCCGCACCCATGCACTTGTAGATTCCTGCTCTCCTTGCACACAGGCTGCTAGATCCACTATTGACATTGGCTGCTTGCACGTATCATTGAAATTTTTGATAAACTGGCGACGTAGCTCTCCCCATGACCCGATAGAATTAAGGGGGTAAGCCCTTTAGCCAGGTCCGGGCTGTACCTTCTAGCATCATAGTAAAGTATTTCGCACAAGATGCTTCATCCACATCCAGCATCTCCATGGCCATCTCATAACTCTCAACCCAAGCTTCTTGAGCCAAATCCGCCGTGTAATTGGGCACCTTTCGCGGACCTTTGAAATCCTTGGGCAGCTTCACGCTCCGTAAAGCGGGGATAAGACACTGCACCCCAAAGGAACTCGTTGTGACTCCTGTCTCTGTTGTGGCTGTGTGAACCAGCGTCGTTTGATGGACCTCCTCCCGGGCTACCGATCTAACCCGGTTTGCATCCTGAGCTTGTGCGTCCACGCCTGCCGGGTTATCTCGTCTGTGACGGTATCGCCTGCGTTCACTGCTAGACACTTCCGGTTCCTCCCAATGCCTAGTGTAACTCCGGCTGGGACTTGGTGTTGAATGTAGCCTCTCTCTGCTATGAGAATATGCTTGCTGCTGTACTAACGCCGTATTAAGTAGATCCTTGACCCTGCGTGCCTCCAACGCCACCGGAGACATCCCCTCAATGGGTAAAGCGGCCAAACGCGAAGCAGCAGCAACGATATTGTCCAAAGGATTCGAATAATGACCCGGAGGGGTAGGAACGTGAGGTGCAGATGTGATCCGTCGATCTTGCTCCGCAGTAGGCTGCTGAACCGGCTCATCCCTCGCTGGGGGTGCCCTCCGGTTTAAAGCCGGATCATTGCTAGTCCCCGCCCCTGGCGTCCTGAACAGATCCGTCGCCTCATAAACTGGCGGTAGACGAGACTGGTACTTCCGACTCCTTACTCCTTGTGCAGAGGCCTGCTCCATCCTTAGATGAAAAGCCTGATCATTCAGTTCCGCCTGCCTTATTGCTATCATAGCCTTCTCTGTTTTTAGGTCATCCCTTGCTTGATCAATCCAGCCCTTTAGCTGAAGGAGCTCTGCATCATGTTGCGCCTTGTCTGCTGGAGCTACCTCTGCCATGGCTCGGGCCGTGAACTCCTCGACTAAGGTGGATAGAACGTCAGTGGGCGAGTGTGCCTGGCCACTCCCCCCTATTCCAGCTTCTTCTGTCGCTCCAATCACCGTGGACTGTGGCGTAGGTTGTGAACCGGCCATAAAGACAGCCACCCGGTTTGGCGGGACAAAGGGGCCCGGAATACTGTCTCCGTCGGACTCACCCTCAGACCGGCCATCCCGCAACTGATACAAAGACTCAGTCTCTCCGGATGAAGATTCGTTGTCGGAGTAGACAACTGTTTCACCACCGGATTCCGATCCGTCCTCGGTTTGGACCACGTGAACTGCTCCAACAAAAATGTGCTTCATGGCGGGCTGAATCCGGGCCGATCTCGCACGCTGAGCCGGCTCGACGATGTTGGGGAAGATGTCCGGCTCAGGTCCCGGTTCACCGATCTTGCCGATGAAGACGTGGATGCCACCGAAGGGAACCCGGTACCCGTATTCGATTGAATCGGCCTCCGGTCCCCAACCTGCGTCGTCGATGTAGATCTGGCCGCGGCGACTCTTGGTCGTCCGTCCGACCGTGTAGCCCTTGAGTCCTTCGAAGCTGCCCTTCAAGAACTCGAAACCATCGTGCGGAGGCCCCACGGTGGGCGCCAACTGTCGTGGAAATAACACGGCAGATGTCCGGTTCAACGGACTTGATGATGGAACCATCGCACGGGTTAGCTTGAAGGGGTTAAAACACACAAAGGACGCAGAGGGTTTATACTAGTTCGGCCCCTTCGATGAAGGTAAAAGCCTACGTCTAGTTTGGTTTGGTATTGCTTGGGCGTCGATGAACAGGGAGCGGATCGCTTGCCTGTGTCTCGACGGGTTGTTTCTTGCTTGTCCCTGAACCGTCGCCGGGTCGTCCCTTTATATAGAGGCGACGCCCGGTCCGGTTTACAGAGTCCCGAGGCCGTCTCATACTCATGTCCGCCTCGGTCTCTGCTCTTTCTTCCTTATCTCTCAAGTTACATGATCAGGCGGTTTACAAACCATAACTCTATACATGGGCCCTAAGATCTCATGGGCTGTAGCCTTTGCTAAGTATTACGAGGATACAAATATATTATAGTAATCCGGTTTACACTAGCCGGTTCATACCTACTAGTAATATCCCTGACACCTATGGATCATGAAGATCCTGCTGCTCCGAGGGGTGACGCTATGGAGAACACAGCTGAACCGGCCAGCCCTGTCCGGGTTAGTCCTCCTCGGGCTAGTCCGACTGCTGCGAGTCCGGTGCAGACCAATCCTGCTGTGACTGATGATTCGCCCAAGCCAACTGCTGCCTCAGCAGAAGATGTTGAGATTACTGGAATAAGTTTCTCTGCTCCCACGGAGCCTGTTGTCTTGGCTAGACACACTGCCAAGGACGAAAAGTTTCAGCAAGACAAAAGCAAGTGGAGCACAGACTTGTCAAGTTATACTCAGCTTAGTGCCCAGGAGCTCCACTCTGGGTATCTGAATCGGCTCTTTACCAGCCGCGACCATGAGGCCAGTTTGGTAAACATGATGAAGGAGAAATACGAGGTAACTTCTTTCCCTTCACCTTTCATTTCTGCTTGTATCTTGCAATTGCATCATTAGGCCATAGTAGCCCCCAAGTGCCGGTTTAGCCTTTAGGATGAACCGGGACTCTGATAGATTACCTGACATATCTTGATTTGCATATATAGCCCCCAAGGGCCGGTTTACTCCATTGCGGCTGAATCGGGACTTCTTCCCTATTTGAGAATGACCTTACATTAGCCCCCAAGTGCCAAGGATATAACTTTGTTATGTTCTTGGGACTTGTTTGAAAAAGTTGCTTTCTTTCACTTCAATTGTACATTAGCCCCCAAGTGTCGAGTGCATAATCTTTTATGTGCTTGAGACTTTTGATTGAAAATGCTCTTCAAACACTTTCTGTTTTCTGCAGGCTGATTTGGACCGGAGAGCTTCGGAGGTAACTGAGCTCCGGAATAACTTGGCCTTCTAGGAGACTGCTTCGACTAAAGCCAAGGAGGAGCTTGCCCTTGTTTTAGCTAGTATGGAGAAACTCAAGAAGGACTTTGAAGCAGAGCGGTCCACGTGGGAGGTGCAAAGGGCTGCTTTAGAGAAGAGAGCAAAGATTGCTGAGGCTGCTCTTAACCCGGTGACGGAGGAGTTATCCAGGTTAAAGCAGCATATAAACGAGATGACATCTGCCATCTTCGGTGAGTACTTGTTTTCATATGCTTGTAACCTTGCAATCTTATACTGCCCCGATTTAACTCATCACTTGTATAGAGGGAGGCGCATGACCCATCTTGGAGATGATTTACGGAGGAAACTGAAGGCTGCTTATACCTTGGTGGAACAACTCTACTCCGGTGCTCAGAGGGCCATCAGTACCATGTCGCACAATAAACCAGCGCCAACCACCATCTAAGGTACTCTGGAAAAATTATCTATCTCGCCTGCTCGCCTTGTTGAAGTGAAGAAATCTGCTGCAAGAGCTGGCTCTCTCATGGCGTTAACCCGGGCCAAGGCATGGGTTCCCGATTTTGATCTGGCAGAGGCCATGAATGGTTATCCCAGCATGAAAGAAGATGGGTCAGCCTTCTCTGCTGAAGATCTTCGCGCTTTAACTAAAGACATGCGCCCTCTTGCCAGTAAGCTTGCTGATGAAGCGGACTTAACAAGGTATCATCCGGGTTATGATCTAGAGAATGCGCGGGTGGAGCGGTCGATTTATGACACCAAAAATCTGATCCCACCCGTTCGTAAGCATACCTTCGCTCCTGACATTGACCCATCAGAACTTATAAACGATGAAGTATATTTCCGCGCCCTTGCCAAGATTGACTAGAGCACTCCTGATTTCGAGCAGCTGACAGAAGCCGACGAAGATCCGGAGCAAGCTGACCCTCAGTCTTCACAGCGAGCTGAAGAAGAATCCTAAACCGGCTCCGGTTTAATCTTTTATGTGCTGAATACTTTGCAAGAAACTGATATTCTTCTGGGCCTGTGATTAAGTGCCTTGTAATAGAATATTTGAGATACTGTCTTTGTCCCACTGTTATGGTATTACTTTGATTGGCAATTCCCAATTTATCTCCTGTTTGCAATGCTTTAACAGTTTATATTACGTGTGTCTGCATGAACAATGCTAAAGGATGTCCTGGCGGTTTACCACCGGATGGGTTATACTACCCTGACACATGTTCTAAGTAAATAACTTGAACTGCATATAAAATACAAACGTATACCATACCTGTGATTAAGTGTGTCTGTAGACCTTAACCCGGTAGGAATGATCAAAGGCGCGAGTGCTGATGACTCCCTTGGCTCTCTTGTCGGCTTAGCATGAAGGCCGATCCGGGTTACGATGAACGCCGGTTTAACTAGTGCTGGTGTTCATGACCCAGACTTTAGCTCTATAGACATATGGACCACCTTGTAGTTGTCCGGTCTTGAATCAATGGACTTGGTTAAAAACCAATGACCTTGAAGATAAACATTTGAGAAAACATAAAAAATGAAAAATAAAGTTTTTGGGCAAATAAGACCATGTAGTCGAGGCTTTTTACGAGCTGTCAGGCTCCAAATTTGAGGCTTTTTATGAGCTGCCAGGCTACTGTCATTAACCATTTTAGCAAAGCCTGTCAAGATGATCCGCAATCCTTAACCAAATCATCAATGTCAACAGCTACCCAATGATTCAAAATCTCATAAAGATTTTGGCTTGGGTAATCACTTGATGATCGTCAATTTAACGTGACCAAGTTCAGGGTCCGGAAGGATTGACTTGTGATACATTCGACGGGTCATACCAGGTTTACCTGGACGTCGTGATTTACTTGATGCAGGCAGGTTAATCCAGGGTTTTAGGTGTATGCACCGGGCTTCCAAGCCATGTTCACTACAAGGGTATTCAACTCGCTGAGAGCCCCCAGGTAGTGTGTGAGCATTGCTCGTCGGGGCATATGTTTGAGTTGTGCTAGGCATCAAACCCTCTTCTACCCCTCATCATCATGTGGAAATTGCCGAAGCAACCAGAGTAGTGCTCTTATGATGGGCTTCATATCGCCGCCAGTGCAAGAGACCATGGGAAACTTCCTTGCCCGCGGAAGCCCCCATGTGATTCTTGTTTTGTATAGAAAAGATGGCTGATTCCTTGATGTAGCAAGGGCGCCGGTTTAAGAGGCCATGGAAGGTTTCCTTGGAAACCCCCATGTGATAATCTGTTGTGTGAAAGACACGGCTGATTCCTTGATTTTATCAAGGGCGCCGTTTTTAAGAGGCCAGGGAAAGCTTCCTTTGAAGCCCCCATTTGATACTCTTTTTGCGAAAAAAGATGGCTGATTCCCCGGTTTACCGGGGGCGCCGGTTTATTTTATTAATCATAATATATACATTGTACATAAGGTGGAGCCAATGGCTCAAGTATAGTAAGGTCGAAGAAGAGCGATGTTCCACAGCCGCTTGGTCTCCTCCTCTGCCGTACGTGAGTCCTTATGTTCTCGAATATCGACGAGGTAGTATGATCCGTTGTGCAGGTTCTTGCTGACCACAAAGGGTCCTTCCCAAGGCGGGGACAACTTGTGCATATCTGTTTGGTCCTGGATAAGCCGGAGCACCAGATCTCCTTCCTGAAACGTCCTGGACTTAACCCGGCGGCTATGGTACCGGCACAGGTCTTGTTGATAAATCGCTGATCGCGCTGCTGCCGTGTCCCGTTCTTCGTCTTGCCGGTCCAAGCTGTCTTGCCTTGCTTGTTCATTATCCGCTTCAACGTAAGCTGCCACCCGCGGCGAGTCGTCCCGGATATCACTAGGGAGGACCGCTTCAGCTCTGTATACCATGAAGAAAGGCGTGTACCCTGTGGATCTGTTAGGTGTAGTATTGATGCTCTATAAGACAGAAGGCAATTCCTCCACCCAACAACCCGGTGTTCTTTGCAAAGGAACCATAAGCCAGGGCTTGATGCCTCTCAAGATCTCTTGGTTGGTGTCGGTGTACAAAAAGAGGGGTACAATTTTTGTACCCCTATAACTGTGCACAGGCAGTCTGAGCCGTGGGCACCACCACACCAAGAAAGGCAAGGGAGGTGAGCGAGGGTGATACCGAAGCTCGATGGAACTGGAGCAACACCAAAGCCAAGACCACGAAGAGCCAAGGGATGAGACGGGCTCCCCCGGCAAGATCCTTGCCGGGGCTGGCTTTAGCAGCCCCGGCAAGACCCTTGCCGCGGCAACTCGCCCCACGCCTACGGAGCAAATCACCCTTGAGTCCACTGCCCCCATGGGGCAAGGATTCGGGAGACATCCCCGTAGTGGCATGCAGATCTTTGTGACCTCCGGCAAGCGCCTTGCCGGGGATGGCAGCAGGCGCCGCGGCAAGACTCTTGCCGGGGCCCCGGCAAGGCCCTTGACAAGGACATCCGCAGGGCCACCATCAGGCCCACGCCAACTAAACTTCCACCGCCTTATGTAGCCGCCGACCCAACCAGCTGGGCAGGCACCTGCGTGGCGACATGCAGATCTTCGTGAAGACCCACCATCGCGCCACCTCAGCTGCCTGCCTACCTACATGGCATCTCAGGCATCGCTGGCCAGGGCGCGTGTCGACACAAGAAGGAGCAGCGATGGACAAGACAGATCTCTCCCCCGTCCCCGATAAAGCAAGGACACCTAAGCAAGACGCATTAAATGCGCCTTGTCATGTAATGCGAGGGATAAACTCGCATCACTGTACCCTTTCCACCTCCTGTGTACCACTGTGGCAACCCCTTTTTCTATAAAAGGAGGCCCGAGGCGACCAGGAGGAGGATTCGGCTTTTTGGAGCTCCTCACGCCCCATAGCTAGCTGAAGAACACAGATATACAATCCACCAAAGAAGGAGTAGGGTTTTACGCATCATCGCGGCCCGAACCTGGATAAACGAACCGTGTGCTATCTGTTTGATCCACTCTTCTCTCAACCCCGCACCCCGCTAACAATAGTAAGGATTCTTGTGATCCCATATGTGTCGTTCCCACCGACATCTTTGGCGCGGCAGGTAGGGGGGCACATTTGTGAGAATCGGCTTTAGCAGTTAGTTCGACGCTTCTTCATCATCATGGCACCCAAGAAGAAGACGACGGTGGCGGTTGGCCAGTCGGAAGCCGGACAGCCCGTCCCGACGCGGGCGAGCAGCGGACTAGTCGCGGAATGGACCCGGGGCGCTGCTCGCGAACACCAACGCCGTCCCAGCAGCCGGAGTTTGGGAGGCGGCGATGTTTGTGCGCCTGGTAATGGGCCACACATCGCAAAATCCAAAGACAGAGGCAGGCCCTCCGCAGGTGGCGTGGGGCCTTCCAAGATCGCTGCCGCATCACCCGAAGGCGATGCAAGGGCCTCCAGGACTCCCATGCCGGCGCCAACAGCGCGATCCTCCCAAGAAGTGCGCGACGAACGGCGTCATCACGCCGAAGATCCCGGGCGTCGCTGCGGGAAGAGCCCCGAGCGCCACTCCTGGGACGTAGAAGACCTGCCCGCCCACCGAAGCGCTGGTGAAAACGGCATGCGACCGCGGGGTCGTGATAGAGCTCCTCCTGACATGGTCAGGAGTCGAAGCGCGTCGCGGTCCGTGCAGGTATCGCTACCACTAACCCCAGCAGAAGCCCTGGCGCGCGCGCAGTTGCTCCTCGACTTTCCTCCCGTTACGGGGAAATTCGACGAATGGAGAGCCACCATCAGAAGCCTTGTCGCGGTCGCCAACAAGGATGAACCAAATCCAGCGAAGCCCCCGGGTTGACGCTCCGATGGGGTCCCACGCACCAGTGGCAGGAGGACCGGCAGCACCGTGGCCACCATGCATTCGCCTCCTCCTCGCCCGGTACCGCGTGTGTCGACTCGTCGAGACGTCGCGGGTGACGACATCTCCATAGCGTCGTCCGACCCACGGACCCACGGCGACCAGCGTCAAGTTCTTCAGGAGCGAGCTCGTGAAGACGCTCGAACCACCACCGAGCGCCGGCGCGGAGAGCGCCACCAGTCAGACAGGCGAGTAGGGCCTGCTGTGAACCGCCCAGCACCGGAGAGCCCTAGAGGTCTACCTTACGAGGTAGGCTGTCCGGCTTTTACCCGTGAGCTGCGGCAGTTCCAGTGGCCCACTCACCGCACCTTCAAGCCTGACGTTGGCGAGAAGTACAACGGCAAGACCCACCCCTTAGAGTTCCTCAGCATCTACACCATCGCGATGCAAGCTGCCGGAGCCTGCGACGATAAGGTGCTTGCAAATTACTTTCCATTGGCTCTTAAACCCAATGCCATGTCGTGGTTGATGCACTTGCCGATAGACTCTATTTCCTCCTGGTCGGATTTGTGCCATGAGTTTGTTGGCGCCTTTACTGGAGGTCACAAAGCCCATGGCCAAGCAAGTGACCTGCACGTCATTCCCCACAAGGGAGGCGAGAGTCTGTGCAAGTATATACACAGGTTCAGTCGGGTACAGTACAATATCCCTGATGTTCACCCTGCCGCCATCATCAGCGCGTTTCATCAGAACGTGCGTAACCGCAAGATGCGCGAAGAGCTGGCGATGAACAAGGTGAAAGACGTGGCAGAACTCTATGTTCTTGCTGACAGATGTGCCCGGGCTGAAGAGGGAAGGAAATACCACGGCGAAGATGCCGGCACGGAAACCGACTCTTCAGATGAGGATGCTGCCGCCCCGGCAAAGAAATACCGGCGCCGCAATAGGAAGCACAAAGGTAAAGCCGTGCTTGCCATCGAGGGATCTGATGACGCCGGCTCCGCCAAGAAAACCAAGGCGGATGACCCGGCAAGAAAATTGCCGGGTGTGTCGCCTGCCGGGCCTTGGCGGCTGCCGAGAAGCCAGGAAACTCCGACAAGCAATACTGCAAGATCCATCACACCAAAGGCCATGATCTCTAGAATTGCCGACAGGTTGAGCTCCTTGCTAAGAAGCAGAGGGCTGAATATGAGAGGCGGGACATGTAGAAGGGCTAGGATGGTGCTGAGGGGTCCGGCAAGAAGCGTGACGGCCAAGCAGGCCGTCGCGGCAAGGATAAACAGCAGGAGAGGCCCGCCCGGGGCCGTGATAGAAAGCCAGAAGACGACGATTACGAAGAGGACGACGAGTCCGGCGACCAAGAGTTTCAGAAAGCCATGGAGGCCATGTGCGTCGATGGAGGTGCCTCGCTGCATACTTCTCACTGCCAGCTTAAACAGTGGGCGCGTGAGATTACAGCGGCGGAGCCGTCGTCTGGTGCCCAAAAGCCTCTGAAGTGGTCCAGCACGCCTATCATTTTTGACACTGAGGATCACCCCAACCGCACTACTGCAGTCGGGTGCTTGCCATTGTTGGTTTCGCCAACAATACGCAACCTCAAGGTGACAAAGATGCTAGTCGATGCGGGGCCGGTCTGAACTTAATCTCACCTACGTGATCGAGAAGCTGCAGATTCCTGACGGAGACCACGAGGAAATGGGCACGTTTCAGGGGGTCAACCCGGGAAGAAGTCAACCAAAGGGAAAGGTCACGCTGCCCGTGACTTTTAGAAGTGACCTGAACTATAGGACAGAAATGATCGTGTTCGATGTCGCCAAGATCCCCTTGCCCTACAACGGGATCCTTGGCCGCCCAGCGCTGGCCAAGTTCATGGCGGCGTCACACTACGCCTACAACACCCTGAAGATGCCAGGACCTGTGACGATCATCACCATCCCCTCCGATAAGAAAGATGCGCTGATTTGAGCTGACCAACTATACCAACAAGCAGTTGCAGCAGCTGCCGCCACTAGGGCACTTGCTCCTGCCACTGGAGCCCCGGAGGGGGGGGGGGAAGAAGAAGGAGAAGACCGGTGAGACCTCGGACACCCACTCCGGCAAGCGCACCTCTTCGGAGTGTAGTGCTCCCGTCGAGGACGTGCCAGAGAGCTCCACCGATAGAAACAAGAAGTCCAGGGCCACACCACCGGGAACCAAGAAGGTTTCTGTCAAGGAGGATGGCACATGAGGGGCTTTCACCATAAGCTCCACCCTTGACGACAAATAGGAAGACGCGCTCGTCACCTTCCTGCGGGCAAATGTCGATGTGTTTGCATGGCAAGCATCTCACATCCCCGGCGTTTCCAGGGAGGTGATTGAGCACCACCTTGCTGTTTGTCCTCATGCGCGGCCCGTCAAGCAGAAGGTCAGGAAGCAAGCTTTGGAACAACAAGAGTTCATCACAGAGGAGATCCGAAAACTAGAAGCAGCGGGTTTGGTAAGAGGAGTGCTCCATCTAATGTGGTTGGCCAATCCAGTGGTAGTGCGCAAGGCAAATGGGAATTGGAGCATGTGTATTGATTACACAGATATCAATAAGGCTTGTCCCAAAGACCCCTTCCCGTTGCCGCACATCGACCAGATTGCTGACTCCACGGCTGGGTGTGACCTATTGTCATTCCTCGATGCCTACTCCGGCTACCATCAGATCTTCATGACAAGAGAAGACGAAGAGAAGACATCATTCATCACCCCATGTGGTACGTATTGTTTCGTACGAATGCCTTTCGGGTTGAAGAGTGTTGGCTCAACGTTTGCGAGGGCAGTCCAAATTGGTTTTGAACCCCAGCTCCATAGAAATATGGAGGCTTATATGGATGATATAGTGGTCAAAACCAAGAACAGGGCAACCCTTATACCGGATTTACAAAAAACATTTGCAAACCTACGCAAGATCAATCTCAAGCTGAACCCTGAGAAGTGGGTCTTTGGCGTCCCGTCCGGCAAGCTTCTCGGGTTCTTTGTGTCACAGCATGGGATAGAGGCCAATCCGGACAAGATCAAAGCTATAGAACAGGTTGAAGCACCCAAACGGGTCAAGGATGTGCGTTGGCTTGCTGGCTGCGTTGCCGCCATGAGCAGATTCATTTCCAAGTCTGCCGAGCGTGCCCTTCCCTTTTTCAAGATTTTGAAAAAGGCGGGCCCAATGGAGTGGATGCCAGAAGCCGAAGCAGCATTGCAAGATTTGAAGAGGTATCTTTCCTCCACGCCAGTACTAGTTGCGCCTAGGCCACAAGAACCATTGCTACTATACCTGGCGGCAACGAACCAGGTGGTCAGCGCCGCACTAGTGGCACCGAGAGAAATTGATGACGAGGTGATAGTAGCGACAAAGCCTGATGCCGTTGGTGCAGAGACGACACGGCCGGTTGGAGTGCCGCCAAGGAAGAAAATGATGCAGCACCCGGTCTACTTTGTTAGCTCCCTCTTGCAGGGGGCTAGATCAAGGTACTCCAGTGTGCAGAAATTGCTCTTCGGCCTTCTTATGGCCTCGAGGAAGCTGCGTCACTACTTCCAGGCACACGAGATCACTGTCATCACTCGCCTCCCTCTGCAACGGATATTGCACAATCCAGATGCAACGGGAAGAATTGTAGAGTGGGCACTGGAGCTGTCCAGCTTTGGCCTCAAGTTTGAAAGTACCTCGACGATTCAAAGCCGAGTCCTGGCGGAGTTCGTTGCAGAATGGACCACGACGCCTGATGAAGAAGCCCAGGAAACTGCTCTCCCCGGCAAAGAGGCGAGTTGCGATTGGATCATGTACTTTGATGGAGCTTTCTCCTTAAAGGGCGCCAGGGCTGGCGTACTGCTTGTCGCGCCCGCCGGAGAGCACCTCAAGTACGTGGTCCAGATGCACTTCCCTTGGGAGGTATCAACGAACAATACTGCCGAATATGAGGGGCTGCTTGCTGGTCTTAGGATCGCGGCAGACCTCGGAATCAAGAAACTCATTGTCAGGGGCGATTCACAGCTTGTCGTCAAACAAGTCAACAAAGATTACTAGAGCCCATTGATGAAGGCCTATGTCAATGAAGTGAGAAAGCTGGAAGAGTGTTTTGATGGTATACATGCGGAGCATGTTCCCCGAGCAGAGAACGACATCGCTGATTACCTGTCAAAGCGCGTTGCCCTCAAGTTACCTATGGAACCAGGTACCTTAGTGCTTCAGCTTTCTTAGCCATCCGTTGATCCATCAACAGAGCAAAACAAGAGGAGGAAATCAGGGCCCGGCAAGTACTTTCCCGCCGAGCTCCCCGGAGCCGCCGGCAAGGATGTTGCCGGGGACACTGAGCCCGCCACGGGACGGCTAGCTCCGGCGGAGCGTCAAGCTCTTGCCGTCGAGACAGCCGCTTCTATAGCGGAGAAAATGCCTTTAGTCCTCGTCGTCGAGCCCCAGGCTCCAGCGTGCACATCATACCGTCCGATTCCTCCAAACTGGGGAACTTCCTGAGGAGCAGGAAGAAGAGGAAAAAGTAGCCCGTCGATCTGCTATGTACCAGTTTGTCGATGATGTCCTGTACAGAAAGAGACCGAATAGCGTGAAATTGAAGTGTATCCCTCTAGAGGAAGGACTGGGGCTATTGGCAGAGATACATGGAGGCATATGTGGATCCCACGTAGGGTCAAGAGCCCTTGCCGGCAAGGCATTTCGGTCTCACTGCCCTCCAGGATGCGACGACACTAGTCACTAGGTGTGAAGCGTGTCAGTTCCATTCAAAGAAACTTCATCAACCATCTCAAGCCCTTCAAACCATTCATCTCTCCTGGCCCTTCTCGGTCTAGGGGCTCGACATACTGGGCCCTTTCCCCCGCGCTGTCGGGGACTTTGAGTACTTGTACGTCGCAATCGACAAGTTCACAAAGTGGCCAGAGGTGGAGGCAGTGAGGAAGGTCATAGCCCAGTCAGCCGTCAAATTCTTCAAGGGACTAGTGTGCCGTTTTGGTGTACCCAACAGGGTCATCACCGACAACGGCACACAGTTCACAAGCCGCACCTTCATGCAATATACCCAAGACCTCGGCAGCAAAGTCTGTTTCGCTTCCGTTGCTCACCCACGAAGCAATGGTCAAGCTGAGAGAGCAAACGCTGAAGTACTGCGAGGCTTAAGGACAAAGACTTTGACAGGCTGCGCAAGAGTGGAAGGCGTTGGATTGATGAGTTGCCGACGGTTCTTTGGTCGATCAGAACGACGCCAAATCGAGCCACCGGCCAGACACCCTTTGCCCTAGTATACGGGGCAGAAGCAGTTCTCCCACTTAACTCATATACGGGTCACCTCGAGTGCTTGCTTATGATGAGCTTAAGCAAGAGCAACTGCGGCAAGATGACGCAATGCTCCTTGAGGAAGATCGTCCTCGGGCGGCTATGAGAGCAGCACGCTACCAGCAAGCCTTGCGCCGCTACCATAGCCGCAAGGTCTGTGCCCGAAGCTTTGAGGAAGGCGACCTTGTTCTTCGGCGCGTTCAATCGGCCAAGAATACCAACAAGTTGACGCCGAAGTGGGAAGGCCCTTATCGGGTAATACGAGTCACCAGGCCTGGCGCAGTCCGCCTGGAGACCGAAAATGTCATTCCGGTGAGCAACTCCTGGAACATTGAGCATCTTCGCAAGTTTTACCCATGAGGCGCGGCTTGTCGGGCCCCCTGGCAAGCCACCTTTTGTACAAGCCTTGCCGACAAGGCATGTAACCCTTTGTACAAAGCCAGACGCAGACCCTAAGCATAAAGAAATGAAGCGCTGGCGCCCTAAGTTATAGCATGCATGGTAGGTCGAGTCTCTTCCTTGGTTAGGGTTGATAGTGCTTAGCGGCGGCTAACCCCTAGCTTAGTGGTCGAGTTTGCATCTCTTTATCTTTCTTTTATCTTCTTTGGTTCACGGGACACACAGATATCCCTGCCGAAACCACTTGGGGAGAAAAAAGGAACATACCAGCATCTAGGCCCCGGCAAGCCAGTATTGCCGGGGGCTGCAAGAGCAAAGATTCACCCACAGCAAACCAGGGTTGCCGGGGGCTGCAGCTTCAGGTAAGTTCTTCATCCCTTATCATGCATTCCATTATGGACTGAGGTATGTGAAACCTCGTTTTTTCCTTAAACTACCGTGCTCCCCTAACTCTAGGCCCTAGGGCTCGTTCTTGGGACCAAGTTTGGTCGTAGTCGCGGCAGCGAAAGGATGAAACAAGGAGCCTGAACCCGCCTCATCCCTGCCTCCGCCAAAGCTATGAGAAAGGTAGAGCGAAGTGGGGAGACGGCAAGGCCTGTTGCCGGGCGAGAAAGTGTTTATCTTAAAGATATCAAGGATTTATTCCTTGTCGTGGGTTTCACCCACAAACAAATGACCCGGTAAACATCCCTTTTTCATTAAAAACATTCCACTCAGGTACAGTCCATAGGGAATGAAAAACATGAATGAGAGGATTACGAGTTTTAAATTCAACAAAGGCCCAAGGGCTTACAAATTAAAAAGAGATAAGGTGCCCGTAATCCCTTTCTTGTCCCTCTCCTCAGGAGGCAGGTCAAGGAGGCAAAAAAGGCAAAAGGAGCGCCTAGGCGAGCTACGGGTGGCAGAAGACACCAAGAGAACATCTTGGTGGCCGTCCAAAGGCCGGATGGTGATGGCGGCGCCGGAAGCAGAACTCGAAGATGTGGCGGCAGGACGTCAGTATGCGTCGAAGGCGTCGGTACCCGCGTACTACGATTTGACGGCCTTGCCGCCCGCCCTCTTCCTCTTTCGCAGCCTCCCAACGCCAGCCGCCCAAGGGGACGGCCCCGAGAAGTTCAAGGAGCCGGCGACACGGATGATGGGGTCGCCGGTGCCACAAGGAGCGGCGCCCGACACCTAGTCGGACCCGTCATCCTGCCGCCTACCGCCCTCGTCGTCGCTGCCGCTGTCCTCCTCGTCACTCTCGCTCGAGGAGGAATCTTCACTATCGGAAGAGCTCTCCACGCAGCACCTTGTACGAGTCCCAAAGTGCCCAAAGACCTTGACAGAGATAAGGCCACCCTACATTAGCTTAAAATGGAGAGTGAGCCCCTCCGTCAAGCTGTGGATATGAGCAAATGTCTTCCATCCCCGACGAAGATACACCACATGAGGAGCAGGGAAGTCGACGCGGACCCGCGTGCCACTGATCTAGCAGCCCCTCATGTGCAGCCGCAATGACTCTGGCGGATCCAGCTCCATCTCCCACGCAAATGGAGTCGGAAGACGAAGGCGACGGCGCGGCGGCCGGCGCAACCTGATGAAGAACTCACAAGGGTCATCCCCATCATGGCCCTACAATGGAGGGGGAGCTGCTGGCGGGGGCGAGGCCGGCGGGCCACCCCATCCTCCTCTTCCCCGAGCGCCCCGGCCTCGCCCACGGCCTCGCCCCCTCCCCCTTCCCCTCGCGGCCGGCTCTGCCACCGCAGGCGCAGGAGAATTAGGGACGCGTTGTCGAGCGGCGACCCTCGCCGCCACCGTTGAAGGGCCAGGTTTCCTCTCTCCATGACGAATGGAAGAGAGGAGCAGAAGCTGAAGGAGGAAGAAGATGGAAGAATGCGGGATGCCGTCCCTCCCCTCCCGCTCTTTATAAAGGAACGGGGTTGGGGCTCGACCGCCCCACTCGGCCAATCAAGACACGGAAGGCGCTGGGAGCCAGGACCGACCCGCCGCCCCAACCAGCGACGGCCCGGTTTCCCGTCTCCACCGTTTGCCTCCCCAAGCGAATGGGAGACACGTGGCAGACGTGCAGAACCGAGGGGACGGGTGAGGCGACCTCTCCCCACCCCGTGATCGTGGGGAGTGGACGCCTTAAGGACCGCGCCTCGGCCCCATTCAGTAAATGGTCCGCGCCTCCACGCCTCCCTCCGTTTATAGGGAAGGCGCGGACCGCCCCTTTACTATGACGTGACGCATGCGTGCAAAGACCAACCCCACGCATGCCGCTCACGTCACACGCACTTCCCCACACAGCGCCATGCGTGGGAGTCGTGGGAAGCACAGCGCGCGAAAAATCTTACCACGGTAAAAACCGCCCCGCCTGCCCGCGCACCGTTTTCTGGGCCTGGCCCAACAACGCATTGTGCTTATGTGTGGCCCAGGCCAGGGGGCTCCTGTCGGCGTACAAAAAGAGGGGTACACTTTTTGTACCCCTATAACTATGCACGGGCAGTCTGAGCCGCGGGCACCACCACACCAAGCAAGGCAAGGGAGGTGAGCGAGGGTGAGACCGAAGCTCGATGGAACTGGAGCAACACCAAAGCCAAGACCACGAAGAGCCAAGGGACGAGACGGGCTCCCCCGGCAAGATCCTTGCCGGGGCCGGCTTTAGCAGCCCCGGCAAGACCCTTGCCGCGGCAAATCGCCCCACGCCTACGGAGCAAATCACCCTTGAGTCCACTGCCCCCATGGGGCAAGGATTCGGGAGACATCCCCGTAGTGGCATGCAGATTTTTGTGAAGACATTCAAGATCAGATACGCACTAAGAAGACGATGACCCTTGGCAGGATCCTAGCCGAGGAAGATCACAAGACCTCCGGCAAGCGCCTTGCCGGGGATGGCAGCAGGCGCTGGGGCCCCGGCAAGGCCCTTGCCAAGGACATCAGCAGGGCCACCATCACGCCCACGCCGACTAAACTTCCACTGCCTTATGCAGCTGCCGACCCAACCAGCTGGGCAGGCACCTGCGTGGCGACATGAAGATCTTCGTGAAGACCCACCATTGCGCCACCTCAGCTGCCTGCCTACCTGCATGGCATCTCAGGCATCGCTGGCCAGGGTGCGTGTCGACACAAGAAGGAGCGGCGACGGAAAAGACAGATCTCTCCTCCGTCCCCGATAAAGCAAAGACACCTAAGCAAGACGCATTAAATGCGCCTTGTCATGTAATGCGAGGGATAAACTCGCATCACTGTACCCTTTCCACCTCCTGTGTACCACTATGGCAACCCCTTTTTCTATAAAAGGAGGCCCGAGGCGACCAGGAGGAGGATTCGGCTTTTTGGAGCTCCTCACGCCCCATAGCTAGCTGAAGAACACAGATATACAATCCACGAAAGAAAGAGTAGGGTTTTACGCATCCTCGCGGCCTGAAACTGGATAAACGAACCGTGTGCTATCTGTTTGATCTGCTCTTCTCTCAACCCTGCACCCTGCTAACCGTTGTAGGGATTCTTGTGATCCCATAGGCGTCGTTCCCACCGACATTTGGTTCTTTCAGCTTGGCCATTGGACTGAGGGTGAGCTACTGATGATACATCAAGGAGAATATGCTCTCTTTGACAGAACTCCTCCATAGCCTCCTTGGATAGGTTGGTGCCATTATCAGTTGTAATGTTGTGTGGAAAGCCAAACCGGAAAATCACCTTTTTGATGAATTGAACCGTTGTTGCTGCATCGCACTTACTGACAGGCTCCGCTTCAATCCATTTTGTAAATTTATCCACTGCTACCAACAAATGGGTTTTCTGGTCTTGGGATCTCTTAAAGGGTCCAACCATATCAAGCCCCCAAGTCGCAATCAGCCAAGTAATTGGGATCATCCTCAGCTCCTACGCCGATACATGAGCACGCCGCGAGAATTTCTGGCAAGCATCACATTTCCTGACCAAGTCCTCTGCGTCGGCATGAGCCGTCAACCATAGAACCCATGACGAAAAGATTTAGCTACCAAAGATTTTGAACCGGCATGATGACCACAGTCCCCTTCATGGATCTCTCGAAGAATATCAAAGACTTCCTCTGATGATACACACCGCTGAAATGCTCCAGAAACGCTGCGATGATGGAGTTCTCCATTGATAATAGTCATAGATTTAGACCGCCGGATTATCTGCCGTGCCTCGACTTCGTCTTCTGGTAACTCGCCTCGGCTCATGTATGCTAAGTAAGGGAGTGTCCAATCCGGAATAACATGAAGTGTTGCAACCAATTATGATTCCGGATCAGGAACAGCCAAGTCCTCTTCTGAGGGTATCTGCACGACGGATTATGCAGCTCATCCAAAAAAGTATTAGGTGGAACCGGTTTACGTTGGGAACCCAGCCGGCTTAACGCGTCAGCCGCTTCATTTTTCCGCCGGTCTATATGATCCACCTAATATCCTTTGAAGTATCCAGCAACAGTGTCTACCTCTCTCCAATATGCTGCCATGAGTGGATCCTTGGAATCCCACTTGCCCAAAACCTGTTGTGCCACCAGATCTGAATCGCCAAAACATTTGACTCGGCTCAAGTTCATCTCTTTGGCCATCCGCAGACCATGGAGGAGAGCTTCATACTCAGCAGCATTATTAGTACAAGGGAACATTAAGCGGAGGACATAGCAGAACTTATCTCCTCGTGGGGAAGTTAACACGACTCCAGCCCTCGAGCCTTCCAACTGCCTTGAACCGTCAAAGTGTATAGTCCAGTACGAATGATCCGGCTTCTCCTCAGGTGCTTGCAACTCTGTCCACTCATGTAATGCCCCGGATGTAATACTTTCCCTTTTGGGCATATAATATATCTCCGGCTTCATCTATTCCATTTCGGGTTCTTTGTCTTTCGGGGTTTCGTCGTTTTGTTGTGTGCGTGTGTGGCATTCATTCATATCATGTAGTCATGTGCATCGCATTGCATTTGTGTTGTCGGTTGCATCCGGTTCCACGTGTTCCTTCCCGTTGTCCGTTTCGCGTTCCGGAGCTCCCTCACGTGTCCGTGGCATCCCGTAGGACTACTTTGGTGGTTGGCAGTGTAACGTTACCCGTTTGGCGCGAGACTTGTCGTGTGTTGTTGTTTTGTTGTGTGTAACCTGCCTGTCAAATCTCGTCGCGTTTCGAGTCCGTTTGCTACACCAACAGTTATTTGTGTGGGCTCAAAGTGCCTCCACTTTGTGGCCCAAGACAACCCTACAACAGCCCACTTCCCTCCTCTTGGCCCATCCTAACTCCCCTCGCGATCGGATCCGTCGGATCGCGATCGGAGGGCTCAAAAACCCCCCAAATCCCTCAAACCCTAGCACCTACCATATATATAACATCCCCATGCCATTTTTGGCAGCCTAACCCCTCTCCACCTACCTCTAGCCTCACCTCCCCTCAATTTCAGTGCCTGGCCAGATCCAAATCACCACTTGGCATCCCCTCCTCGATCTCAAGCCCCGCCGGCCGAAACCTCGCTCGAAGGAAGCCCCGCCGCCAGGCTCTCAAAGCAACAGCGCCAGCCCCGGCCAGATCGGGTCAACGCCCCGATCCAGCCGGTCGGATCGATCGGATCCCCGTCGCCCTCACTAGCTTGGGCTTCCCAGCCGGCCGTCCCGCTTCCCCGACGACCAGCAGCCGCCCCCGAGCCTGGGCCGTCGCACCTCCCAGCGCTTCGCCTCTCCACCGAGCCGCGCAGGCCGCCTCTTCTCCTCGGGCCGGAGCCCCACCAGGCCGGCCTCGCCTCTCCGCCCCGCGAGCCGGGCCGACCGGTGCCCTCGGCCCAGACGCCGCACCGCCTCCACCAGGCCAGCCACCCGCTGGGCCGCCGCCTCACCCGCGGGCCCGCGCCGCGTCGGGCGCCCAGGCCCATCCCGTCGTCCTCCGCGCCGGTGGCCCACCTCCCGCGACCCAGGCCGGTTCCCTCCAGCCGCCGGGGCCCGTTCTGCCCTTATCCAGCCCGAAGCCCGCGTTGACTTCCAGATCCGGATCTGAGGAGGTAGTTTTATTTTTGCTAAGTCCTGAGATTGTTGTGTGTCTGATGCTAGTTTCAAATGATGATATCTTTGTGTGTGTTGCTCCGATTTGAGTGAATGAGCTGTCCAGACGTTCGTTGTGACTAGCACTACGATTCATTCCATTGTGCCATGCATGTTAGAGATCGTCTAGATGCTTATTTTTCTGTTGCAAGAGTGCATCCCAATATAAACTGCTGCTATGTGATGTTTTTATGCCATCTTTGCATAGTGATATCTTTTAGCTCGTTTATCCGAATGATGCAAATGACATGTCCTCGTGTTCGTCTTGCCATGCTCTACATGTTGCTTGTGTTAGGTTGCATGTTAGATTTATTCTTGCCATGAATATCCTCGTTGCAAGGTGCTATGTGGCTGTTTAGTTATTTAACTTGTTATGAAATGCCATCTTGTTGAGCTCATTGCTATCGTTGTGTTTATCTCCATGATGCATGCTTGTGTGTTTCGGAATCACCATCATGTGTACTTTGATGTGGTGCTTACCACTTGCCATGTTTAGTTTCGAGGTGACTTAAACTTGCTCTTTTAGATGCCATGATGAAACTGCTGTTTTAACACTTAGTGGTTTTTCAATAAGTCTGGAATCTGTAATGTTCCGATGCCATGTTTGCTTGCTGCTCTAGGACAAACCATGATAGTTTTGGGGTGGATCTTGATGGTTCCTTGTAGTATATATTGTTCGCTATCCATTCATGTTCTCACATGCTAATTTGAGTGATTGTAGCATATTTAACTTTTGCTCCAAAGTTTCAATAAAATTCTGCTGTCAGGATTTTGTTGTCAAGTTCAATATGTCCAAGCTTGTTGCTATTGATCCGTGGCTCCTTTGGGGGTGCACCTTTGGACTTATTTGCTGTAGGATATGTCTAGTTTCTGTTCATGCTCTTTGCCATGATGTTTGAGTGCTGTAGCTTATTTATCTAGTGCTCCGAAGTTGCTATGTTGCTATAATTTTCAGCTTTCGCATGTTTCTTGTTTCGGGCATAACTTTTAGCCCGTAGCTCCGTTTTCAGCGAGTCTTATATGAAACTTGATTGATTTTCCGTGTAGATTCATAATATCCTATTGTTATCATCTTTTGAAGTGTTTTGCTTGAGTGCTATTTTCCGTGCTCTGTGTGCTCCCTTAGTGCATCCATCATGCATCCATCATTTTGGTGTGCGCATTGCATCTTGTTGATTCGTGCCTTGTGTGATTGTATTGTTTAGAGCCGGAAGCTGAGACCGAGTACGAGTACGAGCACGAGGTTACCAACGAGGTTGAGCACGAGGACCCTTCTTTCGATCCGAACGACTACACTTCCGGCAAGATGACCGAACCCCGATAACATTACTATCTTTGACTATTGCTAGTAGTTCCGCTCTATAGTTTTGCCTCGATGCCCATGTATTTCCTGTCAGCCTCCTACTTGTAACCATGACCATGTTTAACCACCCTACCTATGCAAACCGTTGCTTGGCTAAGTACGCTTCGCTCAACCCTTCTTATAGCATTGCTAGTTGCAGGTGAAGATCGAAGATGCTTGCTTCATGTTGAAGTTTGTTGGGTTATATCACACTACATAAATGCTTTAAATGAAATCATCTATATATTGGCAAGGGTGGAAGGCTAAGCCTTTTGCTTGGTGATTTGTTCCACTCATGCCGTTAGGAATCGTATAAAACGGTGTTATGTTCCTTGATTATGCGTTCCTTACACGGTTGGGGTGTATGGGACCCCCTCGATAAACCGCTAAGTGCTAAGTCTTTTCCAGCAAGTCCCAACATTGGTACTATTTGCCTAATAACTAATTAAACTTGCATAGGGAGTAATTAACCCTCTTTCTTAATCAACAACCCCGGGCCAGTGCTCCACATGAGTGTTGGTCCGAACTGGGGGTCCTGCGGGGCCGCCTTGGGGCAACCCGAGGTATCTGGCATACACCTGTAGCATCACCCATCCGGTCGTGTCCTGAGACTTAGATACGCGCGGCTACTATCAGGGTGTCGACACGCCGGGTGGATTTGCTGGATTAGCATTACCTTAGTTCGGAGTATCTTGAGCACGGGATTCAGAGAATACTCGGGTCTTCCCACTTTGGAGTTGCGACTCCGCGGATCGTGGGCTTGTAATGGGTCAAGTTGGAACACCCCTGCAGGGTTATGAACTTTCGAAAGCCGTGCCCGCGGTTATGTGGCAGATGGGAGCTTGTTAATATCCGGTTGTAGATAACTTGACACAATGTTACAATACACTACCAGCGTGTGTACCGTGACTGTCAATTTCCGAATAGGGATTCGGGAGTTGAACACGGTGGGGTTATGTTTGTTGAGCTTTAGCTAGGATCACTTCGTGATCACCTCTCGACCGAGGCACTTCTGTTCTCGCACTCTTTCACGTAAGCTAGTGCTAGTTGCTGCTGTAGACACTTATTCTTTTCTTCAGCCTTATCCTCACCCAAGGCTTAAATAGTCTTGTTACCCGGGAACGGGATTGCTGAGTCCTCTGTGGCTCACAGTTACTTCACCACACCAGATGCAGGTCCAGTGGTGAGCTATCCAGGCGATGGCACCGAGCTAGACTGGGAGTACGACGAGGAGCGTAGCCGTTACTATGTTCGTTATCCTGATGATCAGTAGTGGAGACTTCTACTAGGATTCGATCTGACCTGTGGATTTAAATTATGTTTGGTATCTTGTCATTTGTATTTTACCCTTAGAGGGTTGTGATGTTTTATTGAATGATGATTGAGACATGTATTGTATTTGTGTGACGTGGCGAGTGTAAGCCAACTATTTTTATGTTTTCCATCCCCATCTTTTACATGAGTTGTGCAAAGATACCAGAGTTGCGATCATTCCAGCATGGGGTTATGTCTCTAAGTCGTGCCTTGACACGTAGGAGATATAGTCCCATCCTGGGCATTACAAGTTGGTATCAGAGACTTCTCCGACCTAGGAGCCCCCACTGATTGATCGAATCGTTGACGGTCGAGTCTAGGCACACACTGAAAATATTTTGAGTCCTATATTTATATCGGAGAGTAGGATTTCTTTGCTTCTCATCCCGTTTCTCTCTGGTGAGGACTCCTGACGACTACTCTTGTCTCTTCTACTTTCAAAAATTGCACCAATTTTTTTTTAGGAATCTCGCGATTATTCTGGGATTGTTTCGATGTTCTTGTGACGAGAATATTGTTCTCGATGCCTCCTGACATTAGGGGTTGTGGCAGTGTCCCGGGGAGTTGAGCTTCGGGGTATTGTCGTCACAAGCATATCGCGGCAGTACTAAATACTTAAGACGACTGACATCGAAAATCTCTCCTATACGGTTAGTGGCAAGATAACCCCGACATCACCCAGTACTGGGGAGGTAGTTCGGGAGTATTGCCATACCTTGTTATAGTGGATGCTTTTCGAAGGTCCGAGGTAAACAGTTTCCGAGAAAGACTGGTTATGTGTTGAAGGATGGATACAGCTGGATGTAGGTTTAGAGTTGATTGCGCGGTGCTTCCCCTGTATCCCCAACACCTGATTGCATAACTAGAATCTTTCGGAAATTCATAGGTGGGTTTTATCCAGTAGATCGTAGGCATTCTTCCAACGAATGCAGGTTAGCGAGTTCGGGGTTCTACATTGAGTGAAGTGGTATTATGACCGATGTTCCGACCGGGAGTTGCATCTTAAAGGGTCCTTGGCTATGCTGATCCGGGGATTGCAAAACCCTTTCGTAACGCGTTCATATACTTTCAGGACAAAGATGTTAGAACGAAGCTCCTATCTTGTGTTTGTTTCCATCCGTACCTTGTTGTTTTTTCTTATTTTACCTTTTGTCCCCTATGTGGCTTCTCGTGAAGATTGATGTTATCATTTAACTGAGAATTTCATTCGTTCCTCTTGTTCGAATGATTTCATTCGTTCCTATTGTTCGAATGATTATTGTGAAGACTTGTTGCAATTCATTCCATTGATTCAGCTTATACCTTCTGTCAATCAATTGCTGATTCGTGGTCATCTCTTTCAGGATGGCTCCGAAAAGGGTTCCCAACGCTAACCCAGAGGGTGAAGAGGTCCCAGATCGTCCTCCTTCCCCTCCTCCTCCGTCTGAGGCTTGGAGAGCGATTATGCAGACTACAGCTCAGAACACCCAGATGTTGATGAAGATGATGCAGCAGATGCAAGCTAATCAAGCTAATCAGGGTGTTCCAGGGAATCAAGGAAATTTCTTCAACCAGCAGCACCATGCTACTCTCAACCAGTTCTTGGCCAATAATCCAAAAGCTTTCAGTTACTTTGTTGACCCTCTTGATGCTGAAGATTGGTTAACCGACATAAAGAAGCATTTTGAGTGCAATAACGTAAGAGAAGAGGATTATGTGAAGTTTGCAGCCTTCCAACTCAAAGACCAAGCAGCTGATTGGTGGCAGCAGTACAAAGACTCCAGGCCAGGTCGTGTGATCTCTTGGGAGAATTTCTGCAAGGACTTTCGCTCTCACCATATTCCAACAAGTGTCATCGAAGGCATGCGTGAGCAATTCCACAACCTGAAGCAGGGCTCTATGACAGTCTATCAGTATAATGTCAAGTTCCAAAACCTCGCCCGCTATGCTAAGCAAGACATTCCTGATGCCAAGAGCAAAATCTACCAGTTCCGCGGAGGCCTGAAAGATGAACTTCAACTTGCTCTCACCTTGTTCGAGCCCGATGAATTCGACAAATTCTATAACATGGCTTTGAAACAAGAGGCAGCTCAGCTCAAGATGGAGGCTTCTAAAAAGAGGATTCGAGATGCCGTTCACTCTTCCTCATCGTCTCAGTTGGCTGTGAAACAACAGAAATTTTGGCTTCCTCCTCCTCCAGTGATTCGAGCTCCCTACAACAACTCCAACAACAACAAGAACTCTAGTGGACGTGGTTTCTCCCACCCACCCAACCCGAGCAACATGTCGAAGAATCAGTTTCAGTCTCAAGGCTCCAAGTCAAGTGGTTCTTATTTCCGTCCTCTCTCAGAAGTGGTGTGCAACAAGTGTGGCCAGAAGGGTCACTATGCCAACAGATGTCCGAACCCAAAGCGTCTTCCACCTCCTCCGCCTGTCAGTTCAGCTATTGTCAGGCATGATCCAAAGGCAGTAAGGGTCAATCTGATGAGTGCAGCGCAAGCGGAGAATTCTTCTGATGTCATTTTGGGTAACCTTCCAGTTAACTCTATCCCTGTTAAAGTGTTATTTGATTCAGGTGCTTCATGCTCTTTCATGTCTCAACCATTTGCATCCAAGTATAATGTGGACATCAAAAGTTTGCCAAGGGAGTTATCAGTTGTTTCTCCGGGGAGACGAATGCATTCCAGTATATATGCTCCGAATGTGTCCATTCGCATGGGTGATTATCGATTTTTGGCTTCTCCGGTGGTTCTTGGTAATTCCGACATCGACCTCATCCTCGGAATGGATTGGCTGTCTCAGCATGATGCTCACATTGATTGTGCACAGAAGGAAGTCAAGATGACTCATCCTGATGAAGATGTGATTATCTTCGCCTCCAGGGATAACACTATCAGGCTTTTCTCTCTCAATGAAAAGGGCGAAATTAATGCCATATCTCAAATTCCGGTGGTGAATGAATATCAAGACGTCTTTCCTAAAGAACTTCGAGGCATGCCTCCACACCGTCAGGTGGAATTCGTCATTGAACTCGAGCCGGGTACTGAGCCAGCATGCCGGCGTCCGTACAAGCTCTCTCCAGATGAATTGAAGGAATTGAAGAAGCAGCTTGATAAACAGGAGCGTATGGGTCCATCAGGCCTAGTACGTCTCCTTGGGGCTGTGGTGTCTTATTTGTCAAGAAGAAGGATGGCACGGAGTGTCTATGCGTTGATTACCGGCCATTGAACAAGAAGACGATAAAAAACAAATATCCGCTCCCCAACATCAACGAACTCTTCGAGCAGCTCAAAGGAGCTAAAGTGTTCTCTAAGCTCGACCTCCAAATGGGCTATCACCAAATTCGCATTCGCGAGGAAGACATTCCCAAGACTGCCTTCAGAACGAGTTACGGCTCATATGAATATACAGTCATGTCCTTTGGTCTCGCCAATGCTCCTCCTACCTTTTCGAGGATGATGCACTACATCTTCAACCCCTATACCGGCGAGTTTGTGCTTGTGTATCTGGATGATATTCTGGTGTTTTCCAAGAATGAAGAAGATCACGAAAAGCATTTACGTCTGGTTCTTGATCGACTCCGTGAGCATAAGTTCTATGCCAAGTTCTCCAAGTGCGAATTTTGGCTCGATAAGGTTTTATACCTGGGCCATATCATCTCAGCTGACGGTATTGCGGTTAATCCCGAGAAAGTTGAAGCAATTGTCAACTGGGAAGCTCCTCAGAACGTCAAGCAACTCCGCAGTTTTCTTGGTCTTGCCAGCTATTGCAGAAGGTTCGTTGAGAACTTCTCCAAGATTGCCAAGCCTCTTTCCAACTTGCTTCAGAAGAATGTCAAATATTTTTGGTCTCCAGAGTGTGAAGTGGCATTCAAAACTCTCAAAGAAAAGCTTGTCTCTGCTCCAGTTCTTACTCCTCCAGATGAGTCCAAGCCCTATGAAGTATTCTGTGATGCTTCTCTTCAAGGACTTGGTGGCGTGCTTATGCAAGATAAGAGAATTGTGGCATATACTTCTCGTCAGCTCAAGCCAAGTGAGAAGAACTATCCCACACATGATCTCGAGCTAGCAGCTGTGGTACATGCTTTGATTACGTGGAGACATCTGTTGTTGGGCAGAAAAGTCGACATCTTCACCGATCACAAGAGCTTGAAGTACATCTTCACACAGCCGAATCTGAACCTCCGCCAGACTCGTTGGGTTGAAATGATCCAAGAGTATGATCCCAGCATTGAATACACTCCTGGCAAGGCGAATGTGATTGCAGATGCTTTGAGCAGAAAGGCATATTGCAACAGCCTTCTTATCAAGCCGTTCCAGCCCGAGCTTTGTGAAGCATTCAGGAAACTCAACCTCCAAGTTGTTCCGCAGGGTTTTCTTGCAAATCTTCAAGTTGCTCCTACCTTGGAAGATCAGGTCCGTCAGACCCAACTCAGTGATGCCATGGTGCAGAAGGTGAAACATGGTATTGCAAAGGGCACTCCTAAATACAAGTGTTTTCGTGTTGATGAGAGAGATACCTTGTTCTTCGAGGACAGACTCGTTGTTCCCAAAGGTGATCTCAGGAAGCTTATAATGGAAGAAGCACATGATTCTCTCCTTTCCATTCATCCTGGCAGCTCGAAGATGTATCAAGATCTCAAGCAATCTTACTGGTGGACACGCATGAAAAGGGAAATTGCCCAATTCGTGAATGAATGTGATGTTTGCAGAAGAGTGAAAGCAGAACATCAACGTCCAGCCGGTCTTCTCCAACCTCTTCCTATTCCCGAGTGGAAGTTCGACCACATTGAAATGGATTTCGTCACTGGCTTTCCTAAGTCCAAGCGAGGGAATGATTCTATCTTCGTGGTGATTGACAAGCTTACCAAAGTCGCTCACTTCCTTCCAGTCAAAGAATCCATCAATGCAGTTCAATTGGCAGAGTTGTACACTTCCAGAATTGTGTCCTTACATGGCATTCCTCAAGTTATCTCCTCAGACCGTGGAAGTTTTTTCACTTCAAAGTTCTGGGACTCCTTTCAGTCCGCCATGGGCACTAAGATCAGGTTCAGCACTGCTTTTCACCCTCAGACCAGTGGTCAAGTCGAGCGAGTGAATCAGATTCTAGAAGACATGCTCCGAGCCTATGTCATCTCCTTTGGCATGAAATGGGAAGACTGCCTTCCATTTGCCGAGTTCTCTTACAACAACAGCTATCAAGAAAGTGCAGGCAAAGCTCCGTTTGAAATCCTCTATGGCAGAAAGTGCCGTACCCCTCTCAACTGGTCTGAAACAGGCGAACGTCAACTTCTTGGCAATGACTTGATCTCAGAAGCCGAAGAAATGTGCAAAGTCATACGTGAGAATCTTAAGGCCGCTCAGTCGCATCAGAAGAGCTACTATGACGGCAAGCATCGTGATTTGGCATTCAACATTGGTGATCATGTCTATCTCCGTGTTTCTCCTATGAACGGCACCCAAAGATTCGGTATCAAAGGAAAGCTTGCTCCTAGATACGTCGGGCCTTTCAAGATTCTTGGCAAAAGAGGCGATCTAGCCTATCAACTTGAGCTCCCTTCCAACTTCGCCAATGTTCATGATGTGTTCCATGTGTCTCAACTCCGCAAATGCTTCAAGGCACCTGAACGCATGATTCCGTTTGAAGAGATTGATCTTCAACAAGATTTGTCCTACCGAGAGCATCTCGTTGCTATTCTCGAAGAAACCGAGTGCAAGACCCGCAACAAGTCCATCAAATTCTTGAAAGTCAAGTGGTCACATCACACCGACCGAGAAGCTACGTGGGAACGAGAAGATCATCTTCGTTCCGAGTACCCTTCCTTTTTCCAGTCCTAGATCTCGGGACGAGATCTTTTTGTAGTAGAGGAGAGTTTGTAATGCCCCGGATGTAATACTTTCCCTTTTGGGCATATAATATATCTCCGGCTTCATCTATTCCATTTCGGGTTCTTTGTCTTTCGGGGTTTCGTCGTTTTGTTGTGTGCGTGTGTGGCATTCATTAATATCATGTAGTCATGTGCATCGCCTTGCATTTGTGTTGTCGGTTGTATCCGGTTCCACGCGTTCCTTCCCGTTGTCCGTTTCGCGTTCCGGAGCTCCCTCACGTGTCCGTGGCGTCCCGTAGGCCTACTTTGGTGGTTGGCCGTGTAACGTTACCCGTTTGGCGCGAGACTTGTCGTGTGTTGTTGTTTTGTTGTGTGTAACCCGCCTGTCAAATCTCGTCGCGTTTCGAGTCCGTTTGCTACCCCAACAGTTATTTGTGTGGGCTCAAAGTGCCTCCACTTTGTGGCCCAAGACAACCCTACAACAGCCCACTTCCCTCCTCTTGGCCCATCCTAACTCCCCTCGCGATCGGATCCGTCGGATCACGATCGGAGGGCTCAAAAACCCCCCAAATCCCTCAAACCCTAGCACCTACCATATATATAACATCCCCATGCCATTTTTGGCAGCCTAACCCCTCTCCACCTACCTCTAGCCTCACCTCCCCTCAATTTCAGTGCCTGGCCAGATCCAAATCACCACTTGGCATCCCCTCCTCGATCTCAAGCCCCGCCAGCCGAAACCTCGCTCGAAGGAAGCCCCGCCGCCAGGCTCTCGAAGCAACAGCGCCAGCCCCGGCCAGATCGGGTCAACGCCCCGATCCAGCCGGTCGGATCGATCGGATCCCCGTCGCCCTCGCTAGCTTGGGCTTCCCAGCCGGCCGTCCCGCTTCCCCGGCGACAAGCAGCCGCCCCCGAGCCTGGGCCGTCGCACCTCCCAGCGCTTCGCCTCTCCACCGAGCCGCGCATGCCGCCTCTTCTCCTCGGGCCGGAGCCCCACCAGGCCGGCCTTGCCTCTCCGCCCCGCGAGCCGGGCCGACCGGTGCCCTCGGCCCAGACGCCGCACCGCCTCCACCAGGCCAGCCAACCGCTAGGCCGCCGCCTCACCCGCGGGCCCGCGCCGCGTCGGGCGCCCAGGCCCATCCCGTCGTCCTCCGCGCCGGTGGCCCACCTCCCGCGACCCAGGCCGGTTCCCTCCAGCCGCCGGGACCCGTTCCGCCCTTATCCAGCCCGAAGCCCACGTTGACTTCCAGATCCAGATCTGAGGAGGTAGTTTTATTTTTGCTGATGCTAGTTTCAAATGATGCTAGTTTCAAATGATGATATCTTTGTGTGTGTTGCTCCGATTTGAGTGAATGAGGTGTCCAGACGTTCGTTGTGACTAGCACTACGATTCATTCCATTGTGCCATGCATGTTAGAGATCATCTAGATGCTTATTTTTCTGTTGCAAGAGTGCATCCCGATATAAATTGCTGCTATGTGATGTTTTATGCCATCTTTGCATAGTGATATCTTTTAGCTCGTTTATCCGAATGATGCAAATGACATGTCCACGTGTTCGTCTTGCCATGCTCTACATGTTGCTTGTGTTAGGTTGCATGTTAGATTTATTCTTGCCATGAATATCCTCGTTGCAAAGTGCTATGTGGCTGTTTAGTTATTTAACTTGTTATGAAATGCCATCTTGTTGAGCTCATTGCTATCGTTGTGTTTATCTCCATGATGCATGCTTGTGTGTTTCGGAATCACCATCATGTGTACTTTGATGTGGTGCTTACCACTTGCCATGTTTAGTTTCGAGGTGACTTAAACTTTCTCTTTTAGATGCCATGATGAAACTGCTGTTTTAACACTTAGTGGTTTTTCACTAAGTTTGGAATATGTAATGTTCCGATGCCATGTTTGCTTGCTGCTCTAGGACAAACCATGATAGTTTTGGGGTGGATCTTGATGGTTCCTTGTAGTATATATTGTTGGCTATCCATTCATGTTCTCACATGCTAATTTGAGTGATTGTAGCATATTTAACTTTTGCTCCAAAGTTTCAATAAAATTCTGCTGTCAGGATTTTGTTGTCAAGTTCAATATGTCCAAGCTTGTTGCTATTGATCCGTGGCTCCTTTGGGGGTGCACCTTTGGACTTATTTGTTGTAGGATATGTCTAGTTTCTGTTCATGCTCTTTGCCATGATGTTTGAGTGATGTAGCTTATTTATCTAGTGCTCCGAAGTTGCTATGTTGCTGTAATTTTCAGCTTTCGCATGTTTCTTGTTTCGGGCATAACTTTTAGCCCGTAGCTCCGTTTTCAGCGAGTCTTATATGAAACTTGATTGATTTTCCGTGTAGATTCATAATATCCTATTGTTATCATGTTTTGAAGTGTTTTGCTTGAGTGCTATTTTCCGTGCTCCGTGTGCTCCCTTAGTGCATCCATCATGCATCCATCATTTTGGTGTGCGCATTGCATCTTGTTGATTCGTGCTTTGTGTGATTGTATTGTTTAGAGCCGGAAGCTGAGACCGAGTACGAGTACGAGCACGAGGTTACCAACGAGGTTGAGCACGGGGACCCTTCTTTCGATCCGAACGACTACACTTCAGGCAAGATGACCGAACCCCGATAACATTACTATCTTTGCCTATTGCTAGTAGTTCCGCTCTATAGTTTTGCCTCGATGCCCATGTCTTTCCTGTTAGCCTCCTACTTGTAACCATGACCATGTTTAACCACCCTACCTATGCAAACCGTTGCTTTGCTAAGTACGCTTCGCTCAGCCCTTCTTATAGCATTGCTAGTTGCAGGTGAAGATCGAAGATGCTTGCTTCATGTTGAAGTTTGTTGGGTTATATCACACTACATAAATGCTTTAAATGAAATCATCTATATATTGGCAAGGGTGGAAGGCTAAGCCTTTTGCTTGGTGATTTGTTCCACTCATGCCGTTAGGAACCGTATAAAACGGTGTTATGTTCCTTGATTATGCGTTCCTTACACGGTTGGGGTGTATGGGACCCCCTCGATAAACCGCTAAGTGCTAAGTCTTTTCCAGCAAGTCCCAACATTGGTACTATTTGCCTAATAACTAATTAAACTTGCATAGGGAGTAATTAACCCTCTTTCTTAATCAACAACCCCGGGCCAGTGCTCCACATGAGTGTTGGTCCGAACTGGGGGTCCTGCGGGGCCGCCTTGGGGCAACCCGAGGTATCTGGCATACACCTGTAGCATCACCCATCCGGTCGTGTCCTGAGACTTAGATACGCGCGGCTACTATCAGGGTGTCAACACGCCGGGAGGATTTGCTGGATTAGCCTTACCTTAGTTCGGAGTATCTTGAGCACGAGATTCCGAGAATACTCGGGTCTTCCCACTTTGGAGTTGCGACTCCGCGGATCGTGGGCTTGTAATGGGTCAAGTTGGAACACCCCTGCAGGGTTATGAACTTTCTAAAGACGTGCCCGCGGTTATGTGGCAGATGGGAGCTTGTTAATATCCGGTTGTAGATAACTTGACACAATGTTACAATACACTACCATCGTGTGTACCGTGACTGTCAATTTCCGAATAGGGATTTGAGAGTTGAACACGGTGGGGTTATGTTTGTTGAGATTTAGCTAGGATCACTTCGTGATCACCTCTCGGCCGAGGCACTTCTCTTCTCGCACTCTTTCACGTAAGCTAGTGCTAGTTGCTGCTGCAGACACTTATCCTTTTCTTCAGCCTTATCCTCACCCAAGGCTTAAATAGTCTTGTTACCCGGGAACGGGATTGCTGAGTCCTCTGTGGCTCACAGTTACTTCACCACACCAGATGCAGGTCCAGTGGTGAGCTATCCAGGCGATGGCACCGAGCTAGACTGGGAGTACGACGAGGAGCGTAGCCGTTACTATGTTCGTTATCCTGATGATCAGTAGTGGAGACTTCTACTAGGATTTGATCCGACATGTGGATTTAAATTATGTTTGGTATCTTGTCATTTGGATTTTACCCTTAGAGGGCTGTGATGTTTTATTGAATGATGATTGAGACATGTATTGTATTTGTGTGACGTGGCGAGTGTAAGCCAACTATGTTTATGTTTTCCATCCCCATCTTTTACATGAGTTGTGCAAAGATACCAAACTTGCGATCATTCCAGCATGGGGTTATGTCTCTAAGTCGTGCCTCGACACGTAGGAGATATAGTCCCATCCTGGGCATTACAACTCATTAATGAAATCCACCAGTGCTTGGGACTTTATAGCAGTATGGGGCACATACTTTAACCCGTGCGGGCTAAGCTCAATGGCCCATTTTGCAACCCTACCAGTGGCTTCTCTGTTCTTGATTATATCCCCTAACGGAGCTGAATTGACAACGGTGATTGGGTGGCCCTAAAAATAGTGCTTCAACTTCCGGTTCGCCATGAACACTTGTATACTAGCTTCTGCCAATGTGGATATCTCTGTTTTGACTCAATGAGCACCTCACTGATGTAGTAAACCGGCCGTTGAACCGGATATTTTTTTGCCTGCCTCCTTGCGCTCTACCACAATGGCCACGCTTACTGCACGGGCATTGGCGGCCACGTATAACAGCAGCGGCTCATTGTCAACCGGGGCAGCAAGGACTGGCGGTTCTCCCAATTGCCTCTTCAAATCCTCGAACGCAGCATCCGCGGCATCGCTCCAGACAAACCGATCCATCTTTTTCATCATCTAATAGAGCGGGATTGCCTTCTCCCCTAAACGGCTGATAAACCGGCTCAGTGCTGCAATATGGCCCGCCACGCGTTGGACATCATTGATGCATGCCGGCTTAGCCAAGGACGTGATCGCCTTGATCTTCTCCGGATTAGCTTCAATCCCTCTGTTTGACACTAAGTACACCAGGAGCTTGCCTGCCAGAACACCAAAGACGCACTTCTCCGGATTGAGCATCATTTTATAAACTCGGAGGTTGTCAAAGGTTTCTTTCAGATCCTCTATCAGTGTCTCCTCCTTCATGGATTTCACCACAATGTCATCAACATATGCATGGACATTTCTTCCAATCTGCCCTTGTAGGCAGTTCTGCACACAACGCTGGTAGGTTGCCTGGGCACTCTTGAGCCCAAAAGGCATGGATGCATAGCAGAAGGCTCCAAAGGGAGTTATGAAAGCTGTATTCTCCTGGTCCTTAACTACCATCTTGATCTGATGATAACCTGAATATGCATCCAAAAAACTTAGCCGCTAACATCCTGCCGTAGCATCGATAATTTGATCAATACAGGGGAGAGCAAAAGGATCAGTTGGGCAAGCCTTGTTCCAGTCTGTGTAATCAACACACATCCTCCAAGTTCCGTTTTTCTTCAGTACTAGCACCGGATTAGCTAACTACTCTGGATGAAACACCTCAATTATAAAGCCTGCGGCCAAAAGCCTAGCCACTTCTTCTGCTATAGCCTTGCGCCTTTCCTCATTGAAGCGACGCATATACTGCTTGACCGGTTTAAACTTCGGATCAATATTAAGACTGTGCTCAGTGAGTTCCCTCGGTATACCTGGCATGTCAGAAGGTTTCCACGCAAAGATATCCCGGTTCTCATGGATGAACTCGATGAGCGCGCTTTCCTATTTGGGGTCCAGGTTAGCGCTGATAGTGAACTGCTTGGATGAATCGCCTGGAACAAAGTCCACCTGTTTAGTCTCCTCAGCTGATTTGAATTTCAACGCCGGATCATGTTCGGTGGTCGGCTTCTTCAGCGGGGACATATCCGCCGGATCAACATTGTCCTTATAGAACTTTAGCTCTTCCGTAGCACAAACCGCATCGGCATAAGCCGCATCTCCTTCCTCGCACTCCAATGCAATCTTATGGCTCCCATGAACCGTGATAGTTCCTTTGTGGCCTGGCATCTTGAGCTGCAGATAAACATAACACAGTCTAGCCATGAACTTGGCATAAACCGGTCTCCCAAACAGAGCATGGTATGGACTCCTGATCTTTACAACCTCAAAAGTCACAGTCTCCGATCTAGAGTCATGCTCATCTCCAAAGGTAACTTCCAGATCGATTTTTCCAACTGGATAGGCCGATTTACCGGGTACCACCCCATGGAACACTGTGTTGGACTGTTTGAGCTTCTTATCTGTCAACCCCATACGTCAAAAAGTCTCATAATACAGGATGTTGATGCTGCTGCCTCCATCCATAAGCACTTTGGTGAACTTATAACCACCCACTTGGGGTGCCACCACCAGAGCCAACTGACCCGGATTATCAACCCGGGGTGGGTGATCTTCTCTGCTCCATACAATGGGCTGCTCAGACCAACGCAAAAAACGTGGTATCACCGGTTCAACAGAGTGTACTGCCCTCTTCAGAACCTTTTGATCCCGTTTGCATAAACTTGTGGTGAAGACGTGATACTACCCGCTGCTCAGCTCCTTCGGATCATTCTGATATCCGGATTGCTGCTGCTGCTGACGCTGTTGATTCCCTTGGTTGTTGTATCCACCCTGACCATGTTGCTGGTTATGTTGATGCTGATTGTTGCCACTGTGGTTACTGTTACCGTCGTGGTATCCTGAACCGGATCCACCACCCTGATAACCCGAACCTTGAAAACTGGGACCTGATCCGCTAGGGGGGCCGTGATCATATTTAGTCTGTTTCATAAATTCTTGCATAATGAAACAATCTTTCTAGAGATGCGTAGCCGGGTTTTCCACTGTACTGTGCCTTTGTACCCTTGGCCCGCTGGATTGTCCTGCGGCGGTTTACCATTCTTGCTCGCCTTCCCAGACTTGTCTCCATCTGCATCTGGATACTTGGTGTTATCCGAGTCTCCATATTTTACCAAAGCACCCATGAGTGTTCCCATGTCGTTGCAATCACGTTTGAGCCGTCCCAGCTTTTACCTCAAAGGCTTAAACCGGCAGTTGCCTTCCAAGGTTACTATCGCTGTATTTGGATTGATGCTATTGGAGGAGTGCAAGATTTCGGACACTCGACGGACCCAACTGCTTGTGGACTCTTGCTCCCCTTGAACACATGCAGCTAAATCGACAACAGACATCGGCTGCTTGCACGTGTCTTTGAAATTATTGATAAACTGGCGACGCAATTCCCCCCATGACCCAATGGAGTTAGGCAGCAAACCTTTTAACCATGTCCGAGCCGTGCCCTCGAGCATCATCGTGAAGTATTTAGCACATGCCGCTTCATCCATGTCGAGCATCTCCATGGCCATCTCATAACTCTCTACCCACGCCTCCGAAGCGAGATCCGCCGTGTAGTTGGGCACCTTGCGTGGACCTTTGAAATCTTTGGGCAGTTTCACGTTCCGTAAAGCGGGGATGAGACATTGCACTCCCAAGGAACTGGACATGATTCTTGTTTTGACTGTGGTGGTGGGATGGACCGGTGTCGCCTGACGGGTGTCATGTCTGGCCTGATCCACCGCCCCTTGCGCATGTGCTTCTTCTCTTGCCGGATTGTCCTGCCTCTGCCGATGCCGTCTCCGTGCACTGCTCGATATGGCCGGTTCATCCAGACGCTTCGTATAGCTCCGGCTCGGGTGAGGGGTTGGATGGATTCTCTCCCGGCTATATGAATAAGCTTGCTGTTGAGTCAATGCTGTGTCCAGCAACTCCTTGGCCGTCATGCCTCCACTGGTATGGGGGACATCCCCTCAATGGGAAGGGCGGCTAGCCGTGAAGCGGCGGCAACGATGTTGTCCAACGGGTTAGAATAATGACCGGGAGGGGTGGGCACGTGCTGGGTCGGCACAACTTGGCGACTCGGCTCTGGGGTTGGTGGTTGAACCGACGTGCCCGTCCCCGACGCTCCTCCCCGGTTTACCTCTGGATGGTTACTCGTTCCTGCGCCTGGCGTGCTAAAGAGATTCCTCACCTCATAAACCGGCGGCAAACGAGACCGTTGTCTCCTCCACATTACCTCTTGTGAGGCGTTCTGATCTAACCTGAGCTGGAACGCCTGAGAATCCAGCTCCGCCTGCCTTGTAGCCATCCTAGCTTTCTCCGCAGCCAGATCCAGCTTGGCATGCTCAATCCGGCTCTTCACCCGAGCGATCTCTGCATCGTGCTGCTCCTTGTCGGCCTGAGCGACTTCTACTGTTGCAAGCGCTGTCAAAGTGTCGACTAAGGTGGATAGGACATCAGAGGACGACGGGGGAAGGTCTCCAACTCTGGCTCCCATTTCCTCTAAGTTTAACGCCCCAGTCGTTGAGGGCTACTGCATGGGTTGTGATCCGGCCATGAAAACAACAACCCTGTTTGGCGGATCGAGGGGGTCCGGAATACTATCGCCATCGGAACAACCCTCAAATCGACCGTCCTGCAACATATACAAAGATTCGGTCTCTCCAGATGAAGATTCGTCGCTGGAATAAATAACGGTCTCACCGCCGGAGTCCGATCCGTCCTCGGCTTGTACTCCATGCACTGCTCCAACGAAGACGTGCTTCACGGCGGGCTAAATCCGGGCGGGTCTCGCACGCTGAGCCGACTCGACGATTTTGCCGATGAAGACGTGGATGCCGCCAAAGGGAACCCGATACCCGTATTCGATTGAATCGGCCTCGGGGCCCCAGCCTGCATCGTCGATGTAGATCCGGCCGCGACGACTCTTAGTCATCCGGCCCACTGCGTAGCCCTTGAGCCCTTCAAAGCTGCCCTTCAAGAACTCAAAACCATCGTGCGATAGCCCCACGGTGGGCACCAACTGTCGTGGATTTAGCACGGCAGATGTCCTAGCAAAAGGACTTAGTCGTGAGGCCATCGCTACAGGTTCGCTCAAAGGGGTTAAAGCGGACGAAGGACACGAGGGTTTTATACTAGTTCGGCCCCTTCGATGAAGGTAAAAGCCTACGTCTAATTTGGTGTGGTATTGCTTGGGCTTCGATGACCAGGGAGCGAATCCGCTTTACCTGTGTCTCGAGCTGTTGTTTCTTGTCCTGAACCGTCGCCGGGTAGTCCCTTTATATAGGAGGCGACGCACGGTCCGGTTTACAGAGTCCCGAGGCCGGCTCATAAACGTGTCCGCCTCGGTCTCTACTCTTTCTATCTTACATCCCAAGCTATACAGTATGACGGTTTACAAATCATGGGCCTTATACATGGGCCCTGAGCCTTCATGGGCTATAACCTCCTATGACATACTCCACTAGGCTTCTAGCAATACCATCTTTATAATGTAAACCGGACCCTCTTGGCCAGTTTATACCTGATAATAATATCCCTGACACTATCCATGCTAGTTTCAATTCTTTTTCTTAGTCTTTTTCTTATGTGTTAGAAAAACCTTAAGAAAAACAAAAAAAATTAGTTGTAGCTTTTAGCTAGTTTACTTTCCATGCATGTAGTTGTAGTAATTAAAAGAAAACCCAAAAATATTGCTCGTTCTTCTTTTGCTTGTTGGGAGCTTTCCCGTGTAAATAGTTTCTTTTCTTTTCTTCGGGGGTCAAGAGGAGAAAACCATGATTGAAAATGTTTGGTGGCTCTCATATTCTTTATTGTTGATTTAACCTTGAGCCACACTACTTTATCTTCTCTCTTGTATTAAATTCCTGCAGATTCCAGCTTAGTCCAATGCACGTGCACTATTATTATTATCCACACCGTTCGGTCGTGCGAGTGAAAGGCAATAACGACGACATATGATGAATTGATTGAGATGAGAAAAGCTGGTATGAACTCGACCTCTCTTGATTTTGTAAATATGATAGTTCATCATTCCCGATTCATCCTATTATGAATGAAACATGCTTGCAATGACAATTAGAGATCATAGTTGCTCATGCCATGCTTAAATAGCTAGGAGTTTATAATGGTCTATCTTCCGTGCCAACATGATATTAAAATGGTTGTGATGTGGTATGATAGGATGGTATCCTCCTTTGAATGATTCAAGTGGTCTGAATTGGCACATGTTCACGCATGTAGTTGAAACAAAATCAACATAGCCTCCACGATATTTATGTTCATGGTGATTTATATCCTACTCATGCTTGCATTCAGTGTTGATTAATTTTAATGCATGTTCATGACTGTTGTCGCTCTCTAGCAGGTCGCTTCCCAGTCTCTTTCTAGCCTTGACCTATACTAAGCGGGAGTACTGCTTGTGCATCCACTTCCATAAACCCCAAAATTATTCCATATGATTCCACCATACCTTCCTATATGCAGTATCTACCTACAGTTCCAGGTAATTTTGTATGTGCCAAACTCTAAACCTTGAAATTTTATTTTATTTTGTATGCTCGAACAGCTCATGTATCAACTAGGGCTTTCTATATCTTCTATGCTAGGAGGGTTATTCTCACGATGAGTGTACTCCTCTCATCATTCATGAGAAAATGGCTGGTAATCGGGATGCCCAGTCCCATGCTCAAATCATAATAATTAAACAAAACTCCCCCAGGGTTGTTGCTGGTTTGGACGGTACCCGTTGTTTCGGGCTAGCCGTGGAGTGTGCTTGTTGGTGGTTGGGGGAGTATAAACTTTACCATTCTATTTGGGAATCGCCTATAACGGGTGTGGCATGGAAGATATCGAGATTCTTGGTTGTTATGTTGACAATGAGAGTATACCGCTCAAAACATTATTCATCTCTATTTAAAAATCAAGCTCTGGCACCTCTACAAATCCCTGCTTCCCTCTGCAAAGGGCCTATCTATTTATTTTTATGTTGAGTCATCATCTTCTTATTCAAAAGCACTAGTTGGAGAGCACCGCTGTCATTTGCATGTATTGCTACTAATTTGCATTGAGTATGATTGTGACTGGATCTCTTTTACCATGAATTACAATGTCTAGTCAGTCCTTGATCTTTAAAGGTGCTATGCATTTATGTTTTGCGGTGTCATAAAGGGCTAGTGAGATACCACCTTGTTATATCATATTATGATTGTTTTGAGAAAGTGTTGTCATCTGAGGTTTATTATTATTGCTCGCCAGTTGATTATGCCATTGATGTGAGTAGACATGAGACCTGAAAGTTATTGTGAATGTGGTTAGTTCATGATCTTGCTAAAAACTTGAATGTTGGCTTTACATATTTACAACAACAAGAGCAAACAAAGTTTGTCAAAGTTTTTCTTTATCACTTTCAGTTTATCAACTGAATTGCTTGAGGACAAGCAAAGGTCTAAGCTTGGGGGAGTTGATACGTCTCCAACGTATCTAATTTTCCAAACACTTTTGCCCTTGTTTTGGACTCTAACTTGCATGATTTGAATGGAACTAACCCGGACTAACGATATTTTTAGCAGAATTGCCATGGTGTTACTTTTGTGTAGAAATAAAAGTTATCGGAATGACCTAAAATTCAACGGAGAATTATTTTGGAATATATAAAAAATATCCGCGGAAAGAACCAAGCCAGGGGGTCCACACCAAGTCCACGAGGGTGGGGGGCGCGCCCCCCTGCCTCGTGGGCCCCCTGTTGCTCCACCGACGTATCCCCTGAGTCCATATATTCACTTTCGGGGAGAGAAAAAATCAGAGATGAAGAATTATCATGTTTTACGATACGGAGCCGCCGCCAAGCCCTAATATCTCTCGGGAGGGCTGATCTGGAGTCCGTTCGGGGCTCCGGAGAGGGGAGACCGTCGCATCGTCATCATCAACCTTCCTCCATCACCAATTCCATGATGCTCACCGCCGTGCGTGAGTAATCCCATCGTAGGCTTGCTGGATGGTGATGGGTTGGATGAGATTTACCATGTAATCGAGTTAGTTTTGTTAGGGTTTGATCCCTAGTATCCACTATGTTCTAATATTGATGTTGCTATGACTTTGCCATGCTTAATGCTTGTCACTAGGGCCCGAGTGCCATGATTTCAGATCTGAACCTATTATTTTTTCATGAATATATGTGTGTTCTTGATCCTATCTTGCAAGTCAATAGTCACCTACTATGTGTTATGATCCGGCAACCCTGAAGTGACAACAATCGGGACCACTCCAGGTGATGACAGTAGTTTGAGAAGTTCATGTATTCACTATGTGTTAATGCTTTGGTACGGTTCTCTATTAAAAGGAGGCCTTAATATCCCTTAGTTTCCACTAGGACCCCGCTGCCACGAGAGGGTAGGACAAAAGATGTCATGCAAGTTCTTTTCCATAAGCACGTATGACTATATTCGGAATACATGCCTACATTACATTGATGAACTGGAGCAGGTTATGTGTCACACTAGGTTATAACTATTACATGAGGAATCGCATCTGACATAATTCTCCATCACCGATCCAATGCCTACGAGCTTTTCACATATTGCTTGTTGCTTATTTACTTTTTCGCTCCTACTGTTACAAAAACTTCACAAACACTATCGTTACTTTTATTGTTGTTACCACTATTTCCATATTACCTTGCTACTAAATTACCTTGCTGTAGATACTAAGTTTCCAGGTGTGGTTAAATTGACAACTTAGCTGCTAATACTTAAGAGTATTCTTTGGCTCCCCTTGTGTCGAATCAATAAATTTGGGTTGAATACTTTACCCTCAAAAACTGTTGTGATCCCCTACACTTGTGGGGCATCAGGGAGCGGGGCGGACGAGAAGGCGCCCGAGGCCAATCCCTCGGCCGCCGCCAGCCAAGGGGGAGCAATCCCCATGGCGACCGACAACAGGGGGCCTAAGCAATTCGAGCCCCTGCCGAACACTGTTCCGAAGTCCAGTGTGGCTCCGGAATCGGGAAGTCAGCCCCCCATGATGGGGGAAGGAGCAACTGCTCCAACGGCGCCCGCCATCAATCCGGAGGTGCCGAACACTCTGGAGGAAGCACTACGAGGTGCTTCCATCATAGTGGAACACCGCACCATGATGATGCGGTCATGGAGAAGATTCAGTCCGCCAAAAGCAGACTGAATGAAGCCTTCAACAGCCTATTGACAAGCTTCAAGGTATGCGATGTAATGTTCTAAAAAAAACTTCTTTCATTTTATGTATATATATAGGTTATAAAACCTGGTATACAGACGGTAGCCCCTGATGCTTTGTTTGATTCTGAACAGAATCAGACAAAGGATCCATGTTATATATAGCATCTAACAGAGCATAACTGTGTCATGTATTTGAACATGCTGCGCTAGTAGCGGCATCCGTCCAGGATGCAGAGGTTTTCGAGCTCAATCGAAAGCTTCAACTAGCCGACGAGGAGCTCGACTGTGTCAACAAGCGTTTTGATGAAACGCAAGGTATGTGGATTTTCGAAGAATTGAAATGTCAAAACACTATATGTTTGATCCGTGTGAGTGTGAGCTCATTGTGCGATATGATATTTGTAACAATTGACACAGCTGAGGTCGAGGCCCTTAAGGGCGAGCTCGCGAAGGCCAAGGAAGAGGCCAATGTGAGCAAATCAGCTACTGACAAAGCGGCTGCCGACCTGAAGGCCGAACAAGACGTGCGTCAACATCATGAGTCATGGGTGGCCGAAGTCGAGGAAGAGCTATGAGATGCCATTCTCTAGTGCGAGGCATTGGAGCGGAATACTTCGAAGCAAGCCTCCGAACTCAAGACGGCAGTCAATGTTGCCAAGGAGGCGCGGAGTGAATCATCATGAGGAGATCAAACAAGCGCGGCAGATAGCAGCTGGTAAGACCTTTCTCTTGCAGAGTATCTTCAGAGGTCGGAGGTATCTTGCGCTGACGCGATTATGGAGTTCTCCAGGCGCGTTTGCGGATCTCCCGAGGAGCATCGCCGACGCCACCCAATTCTTCCGAGCCCAGGAGGGGAACAACACGGAGAAGTTGTTTTGGTCGCAATTCCTAGCGCCAAAACGTCTAGTACCCCTGAACGACAAGATGAAGCACCTGGTCGAGCTACATAATATGGAGGGTGCGGCCATGAGGGATTTAATAGTCCGGCTATGGCCCGTTGATCCAATCCCAAGTAGCTACTTTGGGTTGGTGAAGCGACTCGTCAATGCGAGTCCGTGGGTCGACGTTGTCAAGCGTTCGGCCTGCATAGAAGGTGCATGGATGGCCTTCGCCCGCGTCAAGATGCATTGGGCGAAGATGAAGGCCGCTGAGATAGCGACTACTAGCCCGCCCGAGGGCAAGGATCATCGGAAGCCGCAAAGGTACTTCAGCGATGTCCTAGAAGGAGCCCGCATTGTAGAGGGCGAGTGCTCAAAAGATGTAATCTTTGAGTAATTGTATGCAGGTAGTGAAGACTAAGCTTATGAACCGATGTCTATATAACTGTGTGCTTTTGTATTGTAAGCAACTTTTCCTCCTGTGCGGCCGTTTGGTTATATCTGAAAGTTTCCAGTCGTCGGCTTCAACCCCCATGTAGATACTATAGGGGTGTTTGGTAATGCGCATGAACACTCTTTATCCAATGTCTTGGTCCATAAGGGAGGTGTCCGCGGTGCGAACCAGGCAATCAGACTATGTGGCTTTAACGCTTTCACTTAGCCATTGGAGCTTGACTTGTGGGGCTAAGTACTAGCCCCTAGTGCGTGTGCGACTTTCTGAACTATGGTGCCCACTTTACGTGGCTCGGCAAAGACCAGCCCCTCATGTAACACGGAGTAGATCACTATCGACCGTAGTATAACACTAGGTCGCCGAATCGCTGACCAACTCTCGCTCATCATGACAGTCAGCTTTCGGCTTTCTCTACTGAGGTACTTGACCGAACGAGCCAGAAATACAATCACAGTAGTTCTCCCTTTACTAACTTAGCCGAACAATGCGGAACGTAAGGTGGTAAGCACAAGAGCCGGGCAACCCAACTATAGACCCAAGTCATGATTCGGAGCCGATGCATATAATGCAATACCCGGGAAGCCGAATAGTTACCTATAGGTATTCGGACTTGGAGGTGTGCCAGGCCGAATATAGCCCCTGGTATTAAGTCCAGGAATTAAGGCACATGTGGCAATATGACGTGGGGACAGAACACATGTGGTAATAAAATGAACTCCAAACGAATTGGAACCAAACTGCTTCTTTTATATCCCGTTTTAATATGGCGAACCGTGTTGTTACAGATAATGCCGATAACATCTTGGGCATTTTACATGCCAACAAAAGAAAATAAACTAAAAAAGAAAGAAAATGTTTACACAGAGCCTGAATCTCACGAAGAAAAAGAAATTTCGATGGGGGGCCCTGCTGCACGTCTGCGCTGTTTTCTCCTTTGTAATGTGTCCTTGAAGAGGGGAGTTATGATGGCCGCATGTAAAAAGGAAAAGAGAACTCTGGAAAAGAATGTCCTGCACAGCCGTAGATAAGGTTGGTTCTTTTAATGAACCTTTGAAAGAAAATATATTTTAGAGTACAAATAGGGTCAAGCCGAACTATGGAAAATTTGTATGCAGTGTGCCCCCAGCGCCGCCCAAGGTATTATACGGGCGTAATTGTGTACGCGAGGTACGTATGCTGCCGCCTTATAAGGTGGTCGGCGGGGGCGTAAGTGTTAATCGAGCTCAGGTTCTTCTGAGATGCCGCATTGTAGTGCGGGCCGGACACGTTTAGAAGTGTCTTTGGTCTTGACGACTAATGAACTGTTTGGCTTGAAAAAACCGCTTTGAACCTTAGCTGCTAGGGCCGCAGTGTGTTCCTCTGTACGGAGGGAGTACTCCATATTTCCATTGACCGTGATGATGTCGCATGGTCCAGCCATTTTGAGCTTTAAGTAAGCATAATGTGGGACCGCATTAAAGCAGGCGAAGGCCGTTCTTCTGAGCAGTGCGTGATAGCCACTTCAGAAAGGAGCGATGTCGAAGATTAACTCTTCGCTTCGAAAGTTAACTGGAGAGCCAAATACGACCTCTAGTGTTAATGAGCCCGTGCAGCGGGCCTCCATGCCTGGTTTCACTCGTTTAAAGGTAGTGCTAAAGGAAATATGCCCTAGAGGCAATAATAAAGTTGTTATTTATATTTCCTTATTTCATGATAAATGTCATTTATTCATGCTAGAATTGTATTAACCGGAAACTTGATACATGTGTGAATACATAGACAAAACAGAGTGTCCCTAGTATGCCTCTACTAGACTAGCTCGTTAATCAAAGATGGTTGTGTTTCCTAACCATAGACATGTGTTGTCATTTGACCAACGGGACCAAATCATTAGCTGAACGATGTTATGGACAAGACCCATCCATTAACTTAGCACTATGATTGTTTAGTTTTATTGCTATTGCTTTCTTCATGACTTATACATGTTCCTCTGACTATGAGATTATGTAACTCGCAAATACCAGAGGAACACCTTGTGTGATATCAAACGTCACAACATAACTGGGTGATTATAAAAATGCTCTACAGGTGTTTCTGAAGGTGTTTGTGGTGTTGGCATAGATTGAGAATAGGATTTGTCACCCCGAGTGTCGGAGAGGTATCTCTGGGCCCTCTCGATAATACTCATCATAATAAGCCTTGCAAGAAAATGACTAATGAGTTAGTCAGGAGATGATGTATTACGAAATGAGTAAAGAGACTTGCCGGTAACGAGATTGAACTAGGTATGATGATACCGACAATCGAATCTCGGACAAGTAACATACCGATGATAAAGGGAACAACGTATGTTGTTATGCGGTTTGACCGATAAAGATCTTCGTAGAATATGTAGGAGCCAATATGAGCATCCAGGTTCCGCTATTGGTTATTGACCGGAGACGTGTCTCGGTCATGTCTACATAGTTCTTGAACCCGTAGGGTCCTCACGCTTAACGTTCAATGATGATGTAAATTATGAGTTATGTGATTTGACGACCGAAGTTTGTTCGGAGTCCCTGATGAGATCACAGACATGACGAGGAGTCTCAAAATGGTCGAGAAGTAAAGATTCATATATTAGAAGGCTATATTCGGACATCGGAAAGGTTCCGAGTCATTCATGTATTTTTTGGGGTACCAGGGAGTTACGGGAATTCATCGGGAGATGTAATGGGCCTTATTGGTCCATACGGAAGGTGGCGCCCCCATGGGTCCGAATTGGACTAGGGGAATGGGGCGGCGCCCCCCTGAAAGGATCGAGAAGAGGTGTCTAGAGGGGGGGTGAATAGACTCCTAGCAAAGGAAAGTGGCAGCTTTTAAATTACTTGATGTTGGAGTGGAATTTTAGCACATGTTTAAACATTCACAATACCTAGCGAGCATGTAGAACAAGAATATATAGGTATTGTAAAGTAAAGCATGCAACTTTTACTACTTGACCAAAAGCAAAACCTAGCCTTTTCCCAATTTTAGTTCTTGGCAGATTTTAGCAACTTAGCACAAGTCAAGCAATCAACCTACACATGCAATTCTAAGAGTATGGCAGCGGAATGTAAAACAATTGCATATGAAGGTAAAGGGAGGAGTTTGGAGAATGCAAACGCAAGTGAAGACATGGATGTTTCTGTCTTGGTTCCGATAGGTTGTGCTATCGTACATCCAAGTTGATGGGGACCTCAACCCACGAAGGGTAACGGCTGCGCGAGTCCACGGAGGGCTCCACCCACGAAGGGTCCACGAAGAAGAAACCTTGTCTATACCACCATGGCCATCACCCACGAAGGACTTGCCTCACTAGGGTACATCTTCACGAAGTAGGCAATCTCCTTGCCCGTACAAACTCCTTGGTTCAACTCCACAATCTCGTCGGAGGCTCCCAAGTGACACCTAACCAATCTAGGAGATACCACTCTCCAAAAGGTAATAGACGGTGTGTTGATGATGAACTCCTTGCTCGAATGCTTCAAATGATAGTCTCCCCAACACTCAAATATCTCCTCACAGATTTGGATATGGTGGAAGAAGGATTTGAGTGGAAAGCAACTTGGGAAGGCTAGAGAACAAGATTCATATGGTAGGAATGGAATATCTTGATCTCAACACTTAAGTAGGTGGTTCTCTTCTCAGAACATGTATGATGGAAGTGTAGGTATGTTCTGATGGCTCTCTCCACGAATGAAGAGTGGGTGGAGGGGTATATATAGCCTCCACACAAAATCTAATCGTTACACACAATTTACCAAGCTCGGTGAGATCGATTCAGAGAACTCGGTCATGCCGATTTAGTTCATAATGTGACCGTTAGGCATTTCGGTGGGACCGATATAATCAACTCGGTGGGACCGATTTCATTAGGGTTAGGGCATAACATAATCTCGGTGAGACCGATTACACAAACTCGGTGAAACCAATTTTGGTAATAAGCACACCAGAGAGTTGGTCAGGCAAACTCGATGGGACCGATTCGCTCGTTTCGGTGGGACCAAAACGTTATGAAGAGGCAACAGAGAGTTTGCAATGTCAACTCGGTGAGACCGATTTTCACATATCGATTAGACCAAAATGTTTCAAATAGGAAACAAATAGTTTACATTCCCATCTCGGTGAGACCGAGATCTCTTTCGGTGAGACCGAAATGATTAGGGTTTCTCGCAGTGGCTATGTCAAATGAACTCGGTGGCACCGGATAGAACTTTTTGGTGGGGCCGAGTTTGAATTTTCGTTTGGGACATATGTGGATGTAAGAAAGTGGTTGAGGGTTTGGAGCATATCACTAAGCACTTTGAGCAAGCAAGCCATTAAGCAACACCTCATCCCCTTTTAATAGTATTGGCTTTCCTATGGACTCAATGTGATCTTGGATCACTAAAATAGAAAATGTAGAGTCCCGAGCTTTGAGCTTGAGCCAATCATTTTTCCTTATCATCTTGAAGGGGTTCCACATCATCTAGTCCATGCCACTCCATCTGTTGAACTTGTCTGAAATATACTAGATGAAAACATTAGTCCAACAAGAAATATGTTGACATTAATTACCAAAATCACCCAGGAAGCACTTGTGCTTTCAATCTCCCCCTTTTTGGTAATGATGACAACACACATCAAAGCTTTAGATAAATATATGAAGAATAACAAGTAAAGCTTTGGAAGGACATGTAACATGCATAGGCTCCCCCTTTATGTACGCAATCATGTGAATGTGGAATATAAGAACATGTGAAAGCATAGACATGACAGAGCACGCAATGAGTTACATGTATCTTGGCTATATGCATCAGAGCAAATGATATGAATATGTGAAGTGTATCCTCATGTTCATGATTCTTTCTTGCAAACAATATGTACATTAGCAAGAAATCTTCATGCACCTGAGTGTGATGCATATACTTACCTTGTGGTCTTGAGCTGGCTTATGAGGGGATGAACCTGAGTAAACAAGGTTATATAACACAGGTACATCTACTAGACAAAGCAACAAAAGAGTCACAAAAATACCAAGATTGGGAAAACATGTAGAGTGTGAGTACTGGGTACTCTAGAATGCAGACATGTTCCCAAAAGTAGAAGATATGCAATGAATTCAAAGACTTTCTTCCCTAGCAGTCTTTCTCCCCCCGAATCTTATATTGGATAATGGAAGAAAGTAGGGAAACGGAATCAGAGCAAAACATATCAGAGGAACAACATAGACATGTCTTTCCCTTCTTAAAGATATGTGGCTTCTCTCCTCTTGAACACCAAGCATCTGGGGCATGTCATTTGATGTGAACTCTTTCTCCCCCTTAGGCTATGATGTGAAATCTCTCCCCCTTTGACATCAATTTACAAGAAGGGATCTTCTGGAGTGTGAGTCAAAATAGGTTTGGTCCTTGAGTCACGGAGCGGAGCTGTATGTAAAATGTGATGCTGGTAGAGGAGAAGTATCATTGAGTGGAGCTAGAATAAATATGCAGGATGCAAATGAAAAATTGTCTCGACGGTATTGAAATCGGTTACACCGAGTTATTTGCTTTGGTGGCACCGAGATGGTTCGGTTTGACCGAGAGAGGTAAATCGGTGTGTCTGAGTTCAACACAGAGAGAACAATTTTTCATCTCATCTCACTAGGCAAATTAGATCTCACAAAGATTTGCAAGGAATTAACTGAAGGATTTGCAATGAATTTGATGCAGAAAATGCTGAATAAAAACAGAGAAAAGAAAATCTAGATGAAGTTAAGAAACACTAGAGAACTTCATCTAGAATTGGTCGGCGACAAAGTCACCTATGTTAGAGTATATTGACTTAGGAGTCAAGTGAAGACACTTGATCATGAGTCATACTCATCGTTCAAGCTTAAAATGGGGTTGCCATTTTTCGTTAAGCATTTGATGTATTCACATCTTGTTGAGTTGCTTTGACCCATGACTTGGGGTAAAGCTTCTCTAATACGGAATAACATACCTTGGGTGGTGGTGTTTATCTTGATCATGTAGCTGAACTTGTGTGGGTTGCTCAAGGTTGATGTAGCTCATCAAGAATTGGAAGCACCGCTTGTAGTTTGAGTTCATCTACCTACATGGGTTAGTCTTGCAAGGAAGAGCACTTGTGTATCCAAAATGTCTATCATGAAAACTAGATACCAAATGAAATTTGATATATAGGAATTGTCAAAGGATATATTGAGGGGTTCTATGCTTCCTTGTCTTCAGCCACCACGGTGTAGGGACTTGGTGATGTAGTAATTGCTCAAGATGTGAGTGAGTAGCAATCTCATGGATTTAGATTCATCCAAGCGCCTACAAGGGTTAGATAACATGCAAGGGTACAAATATCCAGGACATATGATCAATATCATAAGAGAAAAATTCAAGGATTAGTCATAGGCTTATGCCTTTCATGTATCCAAATGGAGTTCTACTCCAAGTTTGAGGCATCAATAATGTTCAATTCCCCTCTCAACCTGCAAAACACTTTCTCATCAAGTGGTATAGTAAATATATCAGCTAATTGCTTATCAGTGCGAAAATGTTTAAGATTGATATCACCCTTAGCAACATGATCTCGAATGAAATGATGATGAACTTCAATATGCTTAGTTCGAGAATGTTGCACAGGATTATGAGCAATCTTAATAGCGTTTTGATTGTCGCACATCAATGGAACATGTTTCACATAGATCCCATAATCTTTAAGAGTTTGGGTCATCCAAAGCAATTGAGCACAACATGAACCAGCGGCAATGTATTCCGCTTCGGTGGTGGATAAGGATACCAAGTTTTGTTTCTTGGAGGACCAGGACACAAGAGATCTATCAAGAAATTGACAAGTACCCGAAGTGGACTTTCTATCAACCTTGTCACCGGCATAGTCCGAGTCGGAGTAGCCAACAAGATCAAAAGAAGACATCTTAGGATACCAAATGCCGAAATTTGGTGTATGAATTAAGTATCTCACTATCCTTTTCACAGCCTAAATATGACATTCTTTAGGGGCCGCTTGGTACCGCGCACACATGCACACACTTAGCATAATATCGGGACGAGAGGCACATAGATATAACAATGAACCAATCATCGAGCGGTAAACTTTTTGATCGATCAGTTTGCCATCCTTAGTCAAGTCAAGATGTCCACTAGTAGGCATGGGTGTAGTCATACCTTTGCATTCTTGCATGTTGAACTTCTTGAACAAGTCCATGGTATACTTTGTTTGAGAAACAAATGTACCCTCCTTAGTTTGCTTGATTTGCAATCCAAGAAAGAACTTGAGTTCACTCATCATAGACATCTCAAACTTTTCCGACATTAGCTTTCCAAACCTTTCACTAAAATGTTAGTAGAACCAAATATGATATCATCAACATAAATTTGGCACACAAATAATTCACCATTAACCCTTTTAGTAAAAAGAGTAGAATCAATTTTTCCAATCTCAAAGGCTTTTTCAATAAGGAACTTGGTCAAGCATTTATACCACGCTCTAGGAGCTTGTTTAAGACCATAAAGAGCTTTGTGAAGTTTGTAAACATGATTAGGTTTCTTGGGATTAACAAAGCTGGGAGGTTGTTTAACATAAACTTCCTCCTCAATTTCACCATTTAGAAAAGCACTTTTAATTTCCATTTGGTATAAAGTGATATCATGGTGATTTGCATAAGCAAGTAAGATGAAAATGGACTCAAGTCTAGCAACAGGGGCATATGTCTCACCGTAGTCCATACCATCGACTTGACTGTAGCCTTGGGCGACGAGACGTGCTTTGTTGCGGACGACTTGACCATCTTCGTCTTGCTTGTTGCGAAACACCCATTTGGTACCAATGATGTTGTGGTTGTTGTCGGGCTTCTCGACCAATGTCCACACTTGATTTCTCTCAAAATTGTGTAGCTCTTCGTGCATAGCGTTCACCCAATCCGTATCATCAAGAGCATCTTCAACCTTCATAGGTTTAAGGTTAGATATGAAAGAGTAATGTTCACAGAAGTTAGCTAGACGAGATTTAGAGCGAGTGATTCTCCCGGTTTGGATATCATCGTAGATTTGTTCTACGGGATGATCTCTAGAAATTCTTGCTCTAACTCGTGAAAGATTTTGCTTGGGTTGGGGTGGAACATCCTCTTCATCATCATCTTCTTCTTGTCCTTCTTCATTATTGTTGGTGTTGTTGTCCCCTTGTGGAGGTGGAGAAGGAGGTCGATGAGGTTCATCTTGATGCATCTCCTTGTTTCCTTCACCATGGCGTGTTCCACTTGTGGATGCCTCCAAGTCAACTTGTGTTTTACCTTGTCGTGAGGTAGAAGCTTCCACATGGACGGACGAGGTACTCTCCTTTACCTCCGTTGGATAGATCTTGCCAATAGACAAGTCTTTAATTGCTTCCGAAGTATCTTTATCTCCTACATCAATTAGCAATTGCACTACTTGCGAACCGTTAGATTCATCAAACTTCACATCTACCGTCTCTTCAACCTTTCGGGTGAAATTGTTGTAGACACGGTAAGTGTGAGAGTGATGGGCCTCTAACCCCTCGTTGGTTACCCCAAGTGGAAGGTGAAAGATGCAGTGTTGTGGAAGTTTTTTCCCTTAGCAAAGATGCCAAGGATCGAATCCCCAGAGACTCCTAGGTTCAACAAGTAGGTGTCAACTGCTAACGGCGCGGATTAGAAATCAACGTGGACCTGCACACAGATACAAATAACTTTGCTCCCAACGAGTACAGAGAGGTTGTCAATCCCTCCGGCCTTGTAGTTCACAAAGGATTAAAAGCAAATGATAGTAGTGATAGATAATGTTTGCAATATTAAGTAAAAGCGAAAAGTAAATAGCGGATGTGATCAATGATGGTAATATGGACCGGAGTCTCATGATGTTCACTAGTGATGTCTCTCTCCCAAAAGACGATAAAACAGCTATGTGAGGTAAACGAATTACAGCTGGGCAATTGATAGGACCACGAACGCAAACCAATGCTGACTACATTGCAAGAAAGGTTGAGGTTCAAAGCATGGGCGGTACGCCAAAGTAAGTAGACCGAAATCCATCAATATCTACTACTAATCATCCACCTTGAGATATCTATCCAGAACATCTCGCTGGTATTAAGTTGCGAGTCCCACCCATAGTGTAAACTCAAAGCAACAGACAACTGCATTAAAAGAACTTTGCATAAAGTAAACAATCCTTGCACCCGCGGGCACAAGCACCGTTGTTTTCCCCCTTGTGGCAACAACACATCCCCTAGACTCATGTTTCTGTCACTCAAGCTAGTCATCGAGGGGCATGAACCCACAATCGAGCATAACGTTCCCTCTTGGAGTCACTACGTATTACTTGGCCAAAGCAATAAATAACAATGGAGAACATGCAAGAATTACTTATGAACATAAATATAAAAGAGGTAGATCAAATATATTACTCAAGATCAATCTGAACATAATCTCATAATCCATCGGATCCCAGCAAACTCATCATAGCAACAGCATAAGGATTACATATGTGCCTCGATCATGTAGGGCAGCTCACGAGGACTAATTAGTGAAGCACAAGAACGGGAGGAGAACATCACATAGCTACTGGTCATGGACTCATGGTCCAAGGGAGACTACTCACAACTCATCCGGGAGGCGTCCATGGTGGTGGAGAGGCTCCTGATGGTGATCCTCCCCTCCGGCAGGGTGCCGGGAAGAGTTCTCCTGGTGCTCCCGATCTTGGAAGCGGCGGCGGCGGAACAGAGATGAGATCGCGAAAAAGAGTTCCCGTCCCAAGGGTTTCGAAGGACGCTCTAAATATATGCCGAAGGGGGGCACCAGACGGGGCTCGGGGGGCCCAGGCGCCCCCCCGGCGCGGCCCAGGGGGGGCATGCCGCCAGGGTGCCTGGAGCCCTTGTGCCCCCCCCCCCCGGCTGTCCTTCGGGCGCAAGGTAGGTTCTGGAACGCTGATTTTTTATATGATTTTCCTGGATTTTTCCTGGCAGTTCTCGTAACGTGAAAACCTGAAATACAAAAACAGCCGAAAACAGAAACTGGCACCGGGGTACACTGGATTAGTAGGTTAGTCCAAATATGATCAAAAGTGTATGGAAGTGTATGAATATCATAGCAATATCACCCAAAAGTGGCATGGAGCAAGCAGAAATTATAGATACATTTTGGACGTATCAACATCCCCAAGCTTAATTCCTGCTCGTCCTCGAGTAGGTAAATGATAACAAGAATAATTTCTGTGGTGACATGCTATTAACCATATAGGACTTATTCATAGTCATATGACAAAAGCTTACTAAGACAATGATTCTATAGTAATTAAGTTGCCTCATGAGAAAATCACAAATGACTGAAATTTTTACAACATGATATTGAAGCATCAAAAAGATTTGCAATGAACATGATGTGCAAATATGATAAAGTGATATCTAGCTTGCCCCCTTTAGTGATGCAAAACATAAATGCAGGGGCACCTTCAAGGTTTAAGTGATGACTAGATACAATGATTTCAAAATAAACGATATCACAATCATGCAAAAGACAATGCTACTTTGGGACAATGCACATTACACTCAGAATGACAATCATGCTCTCAGTAGTTGGTGCTTTTAAAAGAAGGTGGAGACTCAACATAAAAGTAAAAGAATGGTTATGTGCTAGAGATTTTTATTTTGAAAACATAGAAGCAATTTTGTCAACGGTAGTAGTACTTCATATGTGTCATGCATAAGACATCCTATAAGTTGCAAGCCTCATGCATCGAATACCAATAGTGCTTGCACCTTGTCCTAATTAGCTCGGATTTCCATGGGTTATCATTGCATTACATATGTTTCAACCAAGTGTCACAAAGGGGTACCTCTATGCCACCTGTACAAAGGTCCAAGGAGATAAATCGCATTTGATTTCTCGTTTTTGATAGATCTCAACTTGAGGACATCCATACCGGGACAACATAGAAAATAGATGATGGACTCCTCTTTAATGCATAAGCATATTCTCATAAGAGATTGAGGATTAATGTCCAAGCTAAAACTTCCACCATGATACATGGCTTTGGTTGGCGGCCCAATGTTCTTCTCTAACAATATGCATATTCATTCAACCCATGGCAAATCACCCTTACTTCAGACAAGACGAACATGCATAGCAACTCACATGATATTCAACAAAAGTGTGACAGTTGATGGCGTCCCCAGAAACATGGTTACCGCTCAGCAAGCAACTTATAAGAAATAAGATACATAAGCAACATATTCTTTACCACAATAGTTTTTAAGCTACTTTCCCATGAGCTATGTATTGCAAAGTTAGTCTGCTTAGTACAGGTGGAGGTTAGCAAAAGACTGGGAGCGACCAAATAAGAGAGCAATGACGGTCATAAGCATGCAGAGCGACAAAGCAATATTGAATCAGTCATGGTAGTTATATCGCTACTCAGAAATAAAAGATCATCAAGGCTTGACAGACTTTCTTTACAGTCTTAAATATGCGTGAGCATACGCCAAGTCGATCAAAATAAATTCTCGAAGGAATATATTACTAAACCATACCACATCATCGGCAAACAAATCAAGTTGGTATTCCAATAACACATTGGGAATCCCCCAGCTATTTGAGACTAACCATAAGAAACCTGAACTACTAAGCACCATTATGCACGTAGCATCTTTATCATAGACATATTAACCAATGCAACGGAAGAAAACTCTCTTAATAAGATAAGCATGATAATTAAAGAGAGTTCAAGCAACCAACTAAACAAAAGCTCTTTTGAAAAGATAAGCATGAATACTAAGAGTTGAACATGATAGTAGCTATTAAAAGACAAAGAACACACACAGCAAAGATAGACATGAAAATTCTATGTTATGTTCTAGGTAGAAGTGGAGCGTGTTTCTCTCCCACATAAAGAAAGCTGAGTTCCGACTCGTTATGAAAAACTAAAAAGAAAACTAAAAGCAAGACGCTCCAAGCATAGCACATAACACATGAAGTGATAAAAATATAGCGAAACGAAAGACGAACTGATAATGTTGATGGAGAAGGGGATGCACGGGGGCATCCCCAAGCTTAGACGCTTGAGTCTCCTTGAATATTTCTTGGGGGTGCACGGGGGCATCCCCAAGCTTGAGCGCTTGACAATCCTGAATCTTTTTATCATCTTCCCTCGCACACTTGAAAACTCCCTTCATACATAACTCATTATAATCTGATTAGCAAGGTTAGTACCCTTAATAAAATAATTATACCTTGCTGGAAATAAAGATATTCTTGAAGTTCTACTGTTTCTCAAGATTGCCAAAAGGTTTTTGCAAAGAAAAAGCAAGCTCTTGATTTGCAAAATGAAGGAAAGGCAAAACAGGACAGAATCTGTGAAAAACAGAACAGCAGGTAGTAATTGATTTGTTCGGGGTACTTCTGCAACTCAAATAAAAAAACTCAGAACAGACGCACGAAAGACAATTATATAGATAACGCTGTCGAAAAATTCAGACCAAAAAGATGATCTGGTGATTTTATACGAATTTTTCTATCCAAGGACATAATCTGTTTCCTGGACAGCACCTCACAACTTTTGAACTTTCTAGCAATCAGAGGCTATACTTGGCACAAATATGAAAAGCAAAGATACAATGATGATGCTACAGTAGTAAACAACATCAAGACACAACAAAAGAAAAATATAAAAATTTATTCATGTGGGCTGCCTCCCAAAAGCGCTTTCTTTTATGCCTTTAAGCTAGGCATAATGCATATAGATCAAGTTTTATCAAGAGTAAAAGAATAGCTAGCCCGTACAACGGACTCAAAAGGTAACTTGATCTTCTTTCGAGGGAAGTGTTCCATCCCTTTCTTGAGAGGAAATTGAAATTTTATATTACCCTCTTTCATGTCAATGATAGCACCAACGGTGCGTAAAAAGGGACGTCCCAAAATAATTGGACATGAAGGATCACATTCAATATCCATAATAGTAAAATCAACGGGAACATAATTATCATTAACAACGATAAGAATATCGTCGATCCTTCCCAAAGGTTTCTTTATGGAAGAATCAACGAGACGAACACCAAAAGAACAAGAATCAAAAGGTTTCAATTTAAGCATATCATATATTCTTTTGGGCATAACAGAGGTACTAGCTCCAACATCACATAATGCATAGCAAGAGAAGTCATTCAATTTAATTTTTATCATAGGATCCCAACCATCTTCTAGCTTTCTAGGTATGGAGGATTCTACTCTAAGTTTCTCCTCCCTAGCTTTGATGAGAGCATTAGTGATATGCTCTGTGAAGGCAAGGTTAAGCGTGCTAGTGCGGGGGTCTCTAGACATCTTGTGAAGGAAATCAATAACTTCGGTAAGAGTGCAATTATCAAAATCAAGGTCATTAGCATCAAGTAAAGTGGTAGTGGTGTCCTTTAGGTTCACTTGTTTGGTAGTTTCTATAGTCACAGCATCACCATTAATAGGTCCAATGGGACCAGGAGTACATTGGGTGCTAAGAGTTTGGATATCCTCAACAACTTGGATAGTAGCAACAGTGTGGTGGGTAGGAAGGCTCTTAATTCTATCTTCTTCCTCCCTTAGGGATGCAACCACTTCGGGTTTAGCTGCCATTTGGTTTATCAAAGTGGCTTGTGTGTGGGACATATCGGAAACTTGGGTCTCAGTGATAGCGAGTCTAGTATGGAGGTTAGAAATCTCAATATTAATGTTCTCTAATCGTCTACTAATGTCTTGCAAGATAGCAGTATGCTCATTTAATTGCCTCGAGAAGGTTTTGTTTTGTTCATATTGGGTGTGCATGTAATTCTTAGTGGCCTTCTCTATTTCTAGCAGTTTCTCATAGCCAGGCAAATCTCTATCTTTTTGGATGGAGTTCTTGGTGCTAGGATAAGCATTGTTGTTCCCATAGGAATTAGAGGGGAACGGTCTAGGATTACTACCAAAGTTACTCCTATAAGCATCAGCAATCACAGAATCTAAAGGATCATAACGAGGATCAACAGAAGATTGCTTCGAAAGTAGAGACATGATCAAGTCAACTTTTTCATTTAAGGAGGAAATCTCCTTGACAGAGTTTACCTTCCTACCTGTTGGAGCGCGTTCGGTGTGTCATTGGGAATAATTGGTCATCATCTCATCGAGAAGCTTCGTGGCAGCACCAAGTGTAGTTGACATAAAAGTTCCTCCCGCGGCTGAATCTAACAAGTTCCGCGAGGTAAAGTTCAAGCCTGCATAAAAAGTTTGGATAACCATCCAAGTAGTCAAACCGTGAGTAGGGCAGTTCTTGATAAGAGATTTCATACGTTCCCAAGCTTGGGCAACGTGTTCATTATCCAATTGTTTAAAATTCATTATGTTACTTCTAAGTTGGATAATTTTAGCAGGTGGATAGTATTTTCTGATAAAAGCATCTTTGCACTTGTCCCATGAATCTATGCTATTTCTAGGCAAAGACTGAAACCAAATTTTAGCTAATCCTCTCAAGGAGAAAGGAAAAAGCTTAAGCTTAACAATATTACCATCTATTTCTTGGTACTTTTGCATATCACAAAGTTCAACAAAGTTGTTCAAGTGTAAAGCAGCATCATCTCCAGCACCAGAGAATTGATCTTTCATGACTAAGTTTAGTAAAGCAGGTTTAATTTCATATGAAGGTGCTGAAGTGGCAGGTGTAGTGATAGGTGTGCTGATAAAGTCATCGTTGTTGTGACTAGTGAAGTCACACAACTTGGTGTTCTCGGTGGAACCCATAGTAGCAAGCAAGCAAGATAACTATTTTTTGTGATTTTCGATAAAAGGTACTAAAGCAAAAACTGAAAGGTAAACTAACAAGACTAAAAGCAAAGGTAAAAGATAGCGTGCAACTCCCCTATCCTGAAGAGTGGAGTCCCCGGCAACGGCGCCAGAAAATACTCCTTGATGGGCCTCTAACCCCTCGTTGGTTACCCCAAGTGGAAGGTGAAAGATGCAGTGTTGTGGAAGTTTTTTCCCTTAGCAAAGATGCCTAGGATCGAATCCCCAGAGACTCCTAGGTTCAACAAGTAGGTGTCAACTGCTAACGGCGCGGATTAGCAATCAACGTGGACTTGCACACAGATACAAATAACTTTGCTCCCAACGAGTACAGAGAGGTTGTCAATCCCTCCGGCCTTGTAGTTCACAAAGGATTAAAAGCAAATGATAGTAGTGATAGATAATGTTTGCAATAGTAAGTAAAAGCGAAAAGTAAATAGCGGATGTGATCAATGATGTTAATATGGACCGGAGTCTCATGATGTTCACTAGTGATGTCTCTCTCCCAAAAGACGATAAAACAGCTATGTGAGGTAAACGAATTACAGCTGGGCAATTGACAGGACCACGAACGCAAACCAATGCTGACTACATTGCAAGAAAGGTTGAGGTTCAAAGCATGGGCGGTACGCCAAAGTAAGTTGACCGAAATCCATGAATATCTACTACTAATCATCCACCTTGAGATATCTATCCAGAACATCTCGCTGGTATTAAGTTGCGAGTCCCACCCATAGTGTAAACTCAAAGCAACAGACAACTGCATTAAAAGAACTTTGCGTAAAGTAAACAATCCTTGCACCCGCGGGCACAAGCACCGTTGTTTTCCCCCTTGTGGCAATAGCACATCCCCTAGACTCATGTTTATGTCACTCAAGCTAGTCATCGAGGGGCATGAACCCACAATCGAGCATAACGTTCCCTCTTGGAGTCACTACGTATTACTTGGCCAAAGCAATAAATAACAACGGAGAACATGCAAGAATTACTTATGAACATAAATATAAAAGAGGTAGATCAAATATATTAATCAAGATCAATCTGAACATAATCTCATAATCCATCGGATCCCAGCAAACTCATCATAGCAACAGCATAAGGATTACATATGTGCCTCGATCATGTAGGGCAGCTCACGAGGACTAATTAGTGTAGCACAAGAACGGGAGGAGAACATCACATAGCTACTGGTCATGGACTCATGGTCCAAGGGAGACTACTCACAACTCATCCGGGAGGCGCCCATGGTGGTGGAGAGGCTCCCGATGGTGATCCTCCCCTCCGGCAGGGTGCCAGGAAGAGTTCTCCTGGTGCTCCCGATCTTGGAAGCGGCGGCGGCGGCGGAACAGATATGAGATCGCGAAAAAGAGTTCCCGTCCCGAGGGTTTCGAAGGACGCTCTAAATATATGCCGAAGGGGGGCACCAGACGGGGCTCGGGGGGCCCAGGCGCCCCCCGGCGCGGCCCAGGGGGGGCGCGCCGCCAGGGCGCCTGGAGCCCTGGTGCCCCACCCCCCGGCTGTCCTTCGGGCGCAAGGTAGGTTCTGGAACGCTGATTTTTTATATGATTTTTCTGGATTTTTCCTGGCAGTTCTCGTAACGTGAAAACCTGAAATACAAAAACAGCGGAAAACAGAAACTGGCACCGGGGTGCACTGGATTAGTAGGTTAGTCCAAATATGATCAAAAGTGTATGGAAGTGTATGAATATCATAGCAATATCACCCAAAAGTGGCATGGAGCAAGCAGAAATTATAGATACGTTTTGGACGTATCAGAGAGTTTGAACCATAACCAAGTAGGAAACCTTCATGAGATTTAGGAGCAAATTTAGAATGATGATGCTTATCAAGAATGTAGCACTTTGAGCCGAATACTCGAAAGTATCCAACTTGGGGTTTGTTACCGGTGAGAAGCTCGTATGCCGTCTTGCCGAGAAGCTTGTGAAGATACAAGCGATTTGTTGCATGACAAGCTGTCTCAACCGCTTCCGCCCAAAAGTGTCTTGGCGTCTTGTACTCGTCAAGCATCGTTCTTGCTAGTGTCCGGTTCTTCCTCTCAACAACTCCATTTTGTTTAGGCATGTACATAGCCGAGAACCCATGTGAAATTCCTTCTTCGTCAAGAAAGGTATCCACATTTGCGTTCTTAAACTCTGTTCCGTTGTCGCCGCGAACCTTCTTGATCTTCACTTCAAATTGATTTTGGGCCTTCCTAGCAAAGTTTTTGAAGATCTTTTGAACCTGTGATTTATCATCAAGAAAGAACACCCACGTAAATCTTGAAAAATCATCAACAATGACTAGTCCAAAAAAGTTACCACCGAGGCTTTTGTAAGCATTGGGACCAAAAAGATCCATATGAAGTAGCTCGAGTGGTCTTCTAGTAGTCATGATGTTCTTCACGGGATGACTTCCTCCAACTTGTTTTCCTGCTTTACAAGCACTACAAAGTCTATCCTTGTCAAATATAACATCTTTACCACCAAGGATATGATCACCTTTAATTAGCATATCAAGATTTCTCATGCCGGCATGACCTAACCTTCTATGCCACAACCAACCTTTAGAAGATTTAGCAATAAAACAAGTGCGAGGTTGGGCTTTCTTAGTGAAGTCAACAATGTATAGGTCACCTCTAGGAATGCCGGTAAAGACCATACTATTATTATCTCTATTGAAGACTTGGCAATCAACATGAGTGAATAGCACATTTAAACCAAAATCAGCTAATCTAGACACGGAGAGAAGATTATATCTGAGAGATTCTACAAGCATAACATTCTTAATTGAGCTATCATTGGATATGGCCACCTTACCAAGGCCAACAACTTTACCCTTAGAGTTGTCACCAAAGGTAACATAATTTCATGGACCATCATTTCTAGCAAGCTCATCAAACATGTCCTTATCTCCAGTCATGTGATCCATGCAACCACTATCAAGCACCCATTCCTTTCCTCCGGCTGCGTAACCACGAAGATTTGCCATAAGACCAAAATGTCTCATTTGTTCATCAACATCAAGGTCACTATCATCATCCTCATCATAGTATCCATGTTCCACATCTTCATGTTATTGATCAACACCTAGAGAGAGTGATTCATTAGAAGTATGACCGTAACAATGTTCATCTCTATGAATTCTAATTACTTTGGAAATGATATTGCTAATAATTCCAACATCTCCTTTGGCATGCATGAGTTCATGAAGCTCAAATAAACAATCACCAAACTTAGGATCACTAGTACTCATCCTATTCAAGGCAATAGACTTATGGAGAATCTCATCCAGATTTTTCAAGGAATAATTTGGGAATCGTTCCTCTAGAAATCTCCATATAGTATAAGCACATTCAAAAGTTGGTAAACATCCCTGTTCAAGAATTCGTCCGATTAACCAGTTAACTTGCCGATTAATCCCTACTCGTAGGATCACTGAGTAGCCAATAAATTGATAAATCATTCGATTAATTGATTGAATGGCCGATTAAGTTGCCGATTAGCCTATTAATCCCCTACTCACCAGCCAACCGAGCAGCTACCAGTTAACGATTTCCTTAACAATGGTAAACATACAAGCAAGTTTCTAGGCAATCCTCTAGTGATAAGATTAACAGTTCTAAAATGGTGAACCATGTCAAGATCCTCATCGGGTGTGGGATGCAAAGGATCAACAAGACGAGCACAAGGAGTAGTAATGTACTTGTTCAAATGATATTCATTGAAGATCTTAAGCATCTCATTTTTCCATTCATGAAAGTACTCTCCATCAAGCATAGGCACTCTACGTCTAATACTCCCCAACGTAGACTCATCCATCTTCCTCCAACTATGATTAAACCAAAGCAATGGAGACCAACGCTCTGATACCAATTGAAAGGATCGAGAAGAGGTGTCTAGAGGGGGGTGAATAGACTCCTAGAAAAGGAAAGTGGCAGCTTTTAAATTACTTGATGTTGGAGTGGAATTTTTGCACATGTTTAAACGTTCACAATACCTAGCGAGCATGTAGAACAAGAGTATATAGGTATTGGAAGTAAAGCATGCAACTTTGACTACTTGACCAGAAGCAAAACCTAGCCTTTTCCCAATTTTAGTTCTTGGCAAATTTTAGCAACTTAGCACAAGTCAAGCAATCAACCTACACATGCAATTCTAAGAGTATGGCAGCGGAATGTAAAAAAATTGCATATGAAGGTAAAGGGAGGAGTTTGGAGAATGCAAACGCAAGTGAAGACACAGATGTTTTTGTCTTGGTTCCGATAGGTGGTGCTATCGTACATCCAAGTTGATGGAGACTTCAACCCACGAAGGTTAATGGCTGCGCGAGTCCACGGAGGGCTCCACCCACGAAGGGTCCACGAAGAAGCAACCTTGTCTATCCCACCATGGCCATCGCCCACGGAGGACTTGCCTCACTAGGGTAGATCTTCACGAAGTAGGCGATCTCCTTGCCCGTGCAAACTCCTTGGTTTAACTCCACAATCTCGTCGGAGGCTCCCAAGTGACACCTAACCAATCTAGGAGACACCACTCTCCAAAATGTAATAGACGATGTGTTGATGATGAACTCCTTGCTCAAATGCTTCAAATGATAGTCTCCCCAACACTCAAATAGCTCCTCACAGATTTGGATATGGTGGAAGAAGGATGAGTGGAAAGCAACTTGGGAAGGCTAGAGAACAAGATTCGTATGGTAGGAATGGAATATCTTGATCTCAACACTTGAGTAGGTGGTTCTCTTTTCAGAACATGTATGATGGAAGTGTAGGTATGTTCTGATGGCTCTCTCCATGAATGAAGAGTGGGTGGAGGGGTATATATAGCCTCCACACAAAATCTAACCGTTACACACAATTTACCAAACTCGGTGGGACCGATTCAGAGAACTCGGTCAGACCGATTTAGTTCATAATGTGATTGTTAGGCATTTCAGTGGGACCGATATAATTAACTCGGTGGGACCGATTTCATTAGGGTTAGGGCATAACGTAATCTCGGTGAGACCGATTACACACACTCGGTGGGACTGATTTTGGTAATAAGCACACTAGAGAGTTGGTCAGGCAAACTCGGTGGGACCGATTCGCTCGTTTCGGTGGGACCGAAACGTTAGGAAGAGGCAACAGATAGTTTGCAATGTTAACTCGGTGAGACCGATTTTCACATCTCGGTTAGACCGAAATGTTTCAAATAGCAAATAGAGAGTTTACATTCCCATCTCAGTGAGACCGAGATCCCTTTCGGTGAGACCGAAATGATTAGGGTTCCTGGCAGTGGCTATCTCAAATGAACTCGGTGGAGCCAGATAGAACTTTTCGGTGGGACCGAGTTTGACTTTTGGTTTGGGACATATGTGGATGTAAGAAAGTGGTTGAGGGTTTGAAGCATATCACTAAGCACTTTGAGCAAGCAAGCCATTAAGCAACACCTCATCCCCTTTTAATAGTATTGGCTTTCCTATGGACTCAATGTGATCTTGGATCAGAAAATGTAGAGTCCTGAGCTTTGAGCTTGAGCCAATCCTTTGCCCTTATCATCTTGAAAGGGTTCCACATCCACTAGTCCATGCCACTCCATCTGTTGAACTTGTCTGAAATATACTAGATGAAAACATTAGTCCAACAAGAAATATGTTGACATTAATTACCAAAATCACCCAGGACACACTTGTGCTTTCACCCCCTTGACTTTTTCTACTCCCTCTCTCTTTCCCTCTTTCCTTCTCTCTTACTCCGAATAGGAAATGGTTTCCTTCTAGGACTTGGAAGTCCTAGTAGGACTCCCTACTCTTGGCGCGCCCTAGGAGTTCGGCCTCTCTCCCTCCCTCCTTTATATACGTGGGTAGGGGGCACCCCAAAGGCACAACAGACAATGCGGTGCCCCCCTCCACAGTTACACACCTCGGTCATATCGTTGCAGTGCTTAGGCGAAGCCCTACGACGGTAGCTTCATCATCATCTTCACCACACCGTCGTGCTGACGAAACTCTCCCTTATCCTCAAATGGATCAAGAGCTCGAGGGATGTCATCGTGCTGAACGTGTGCTGAACACGGAGGTGCCGTACGTTCATTACTTGGATCGGTTGGATCGTGAATATGTTCGACTACATCAACCGTGTTACTAAACGCTTCCGCTTTCGGTCTACGAGGGTATGTGGACACACTCTCCTCGCTCGTTGCTATGCTTCTCCTTGATAGATCTTGCGTGATCGTAGGATTTTTTTTAATACTACGTTCCCCAACAGTGGTATCAGAGCCAGCTCTATGCATAGATGATATGCACGAGTAGAACACAAGGAGTTGTGGGCGATAATAGTCATACTGCTTACCACCAACGCCATACTTTGATTTAGCGGTATGATAACCCACAAGTATAGGGGATCGCAACAGTTTTCGAGGGTAGAGTATTCAACCCAAATTTATTGATTCAAAACAAGGGGAGCCAAAGAATATTCTCAAGTACTAGCAGTTGAGTTGTCAATTCAACCACACCTGAAAGACTTAATATCTGTAGCAAAGTATTTAATAGCAAAGTAGTATGGAAGTAACAGTAACGGTGGCAAAAGTAATAGTAGCAGTTTTTGTAGCAATCGTAATAGTGGCAACGGAAAAGTAACTAAGGAAAGATCAATATGTGAAAAGCTCGTAGGCAATGGATCAATGATGGATAATTATGTTGGATGTGATTCCTCATGCAACAGTTATAACATAGGGTGACACAGAACTAGCTCCGGTTCATCAATGTAATGTAGGCATGTATTCCGAATATAGTCATACGTGCTTATGGAAAAGAATTTGCATGACATCTTTTGTCCTATCCTCCCATGGCAGCGGGGTCCAATTGGAAACTAAGAGATATTAAGGCCTCCTTTTAATAGAGTACCAGACCAAAGCATTAACACTTAGTGAATACATGAACTCCTCAAACTAAGGTCATCACCGGGAGTGGTCCCGATTATTGTCACTTAGGGGTTGCCGGATCATAACACATAGTAGGTGACTATTGACTTGCAAGATAGGATCAAGAACTCACATATATTCATGAAAACATAATAGGTTCAGATCTGAAATCATGGCGCTCAGGCCCTAGTGACAAGCATTAAGCATAGCAAAGTAATAGCAGCATCAATCTCAGAACATAATGGATACTAGGGATCAAACCCTAACAAAACTAACTCGATTACATGGTAAATATAATCCAACCCATCACCGTCCAGCAAGCCTACGAAGGGATTATTCACGCACGACGGTGAGCATCATGAAATTGGTGATGGAGGATGGTTGATGATGATGATGGCGACGGATTCCCCTCTCCGGAGCCCCGAACGGACTCTAGATCAGTTCTCCCGAAGAAGATTAGGGTTATGCGGCGGCTCCATATCGTAAAACGCGATGAATCCTCCTCTCTGATTTTTCCCCTGAACGTGAATATATGGAGTTGGATTTGAGGTCGGTGGAGCTCCAGGGGCCCATGAGGCAGGTGGCGCGCCGTACACCCTCGTGGACGGGGTGTGGGCCCCCTGATGCCGATTCTTCCGCTAGTATTTTTTATTATTTCCAAAACGTGTCTCCGTGGATTCTCAGGTCATTCCGAGAACTTTTATATCTGCACAAAAATAACACCATGGCGGTTCTGCTGAAAACAACATCAGTCCGGGTTAGTTCCATTCAAATCATGCAAGTTAGAGTCCAAACAAGGGCAAAAGTGTTTGGAAAAGTAGATACGTTGGAGACGTATCAACTCCCCCAAGCTTAAACCTTTGCTTGTCCTCAAGCAATTCAGTTGACAAACTGAAAGTGATAAAGAAAAACTTTTACAAACTCTGTTTGCTCTTGTTGTTGCAAATATGTAAAGCCAACATTCAAGTTTTCAGCAAAGATTATGAACTAACCATACTCACAATAACATTTAGGTCTCATGTTTACTCATATCAATGGCATAATCAACTAGCGAGCAATAATAATAAATCTCGGATGACAACACTTTCTCAAAACAATCATAACATGATATAACAAGGTGGTATCTCGCTAGCCCTTTTCGAGACCGCAAAACATAATTCTAGAGCACCCCTGAAGATCAAGGACTGACTAGACATTGTAATTCATGGTAAAAGAGATCAAGTCACAGTCATACTCAATGTAAATTAATAGCAATGCATGCAAATGACAGTTGTGCTCTCCAACTGGTGCTTTTTAATAAGAGGATGATGACTCAACATAAAAGTAAATAGATAGGCCCTTCGCAGGGGGAAGCAGGGATTTGCAGAGGTGTCAGAGCTTGAGTTTTGAAACAGAGATAAACAATATTTGAGTGGCATACTTTGATTGTAAACATAACAACCAAAAGTTCTTGATATCTTCCATGCTACACACATTATAGGCGGTTCCCAAACTGAATGGTAAAGTTTTACTCCCCCTCCACCATCAAACACACTCCACGGCTTATCCGAAACAACGAGTACCGTCCATACCAACAATAGTCCAGGGGGAGCTTGTTTATTTATATTTTGATTTAAGCATGGGACTGGGCATCCCGATTACCAGCCATTTTCTCGTGAATGATGAGAGGAGTCCACTCATCGTGAGAATAACCCACCTAGAATGGGAGATATAGACAACCCTAGTTGATACATGAGCTATTCGAGCATACAAAACAGAATTTCATTTGAAGGTTTAAAGTTTGGCACATACAAATTTACTTGGAACGGCAGGTAAATACCGCATATAGGAAGGTATGGTGGACTCATGTGGAATAACTGGGTTTATGGAAGTGGATGCACAAGCAGTATTCCCGCTTAGTACAAGTGAAGGCTAGAAAGAGACTGGGAAGCGACCAACTAGAGAGCGATAACAGTCATGAACATGCATTAAGATTAATCAACAATGAGTGCAATCATGGGTAGGATATAATTCACCATGAACATAAATATCGTGGATGCTATGTTGATTTTGTTTCAACTACATGCGTGAACATGTGCCAAGTCATATCACTCGAATCATTTAAAGGAGGATACCACCCGATGATACCACATCACAACCATTTTATAGCATGTTGGCACGCAAGGTAAACCATTATAATCTCCTAGCTAATTAAGCATGGCATGAGCAACTATAATCCCTAATTGTCATTGCAAACTTGTTTCATTCATAATAGGTTGAATCAAGAACGATGAACTAATCATATTTACAAAAACAAGATAGGTCGAGTTCATACCAGCTTCTCTCATCTCAATCAGTCCATCATATATCGTCATTATTGCCTTTCACTCGCACGACCGAACGGTGTGGATAATAATAATTGTGCACGTGCATTGGACTGCTACCTCTTGAGCATGCGTTGGTTTCCCCTTGAAGAGGAAAGGGTGATGCAGCAAAGTAGCATAAGTACTTCCCTTAGTTTTTGAGAACCAAGGTATCAATCTAGTAGGAGATAACACGCAAGTCACCTAGTACCTACACAAACAATCAAGAACCTTGCAACCAACGTGATAAAGGGGTTGTCAATCCCTTCACGACCACTTGCAAAAGTGAGATCTGATAAAGATAATAAGATAAATATTTTTGGTATTTTTGTTATATAGATTGGAAAGTAAAGATTGCAAAATAAAATAAATAGGAAACTAGACTTGTAGATCGAAAACTTATATGATAGAAAATAGACCCGGGGGGCATAGATTTCACTAGTGCCTTCTCTCAAGATAGCATAAATTATGGTGGGTGAACAAATTACTGCCGAGCAATTAATAGAAAAGTGCATAGTTATGAGAATATCTAGGCAATGATCATGAATATAGGCATCATGTCTGTGTCAAGTAGACCGAAACGATTCTGCATCTACTACTATTACTCCACACATCGACCGCTACCCAACATGCATCTAGAGTCTTAAGTTCATAAGAACAGAGTAACACATTAAGCAAGATGACATGATTTAGAGGGATAAACTCAAGCACTATGATATAAACCCCATATTTTTCTCCTCGATGGCAACAATACAATACATGCCTTGCTACCCCTGCTGTCACTAGGAAAGGACACCACAAGATTGAACCCAAAGCTAAGCACTTCTCCCATTGCAAGAAAGATCAATCTAGTAGGCCAAACTAAACCGATAATTCGAATTCATAGATAAACTTGATCATAAATCCACAATTCATCGGATCTCGTCAAACACACCGCAAAAGAATATTAAATCGAATAGATCTCCAAGAACATCGAGGAGAACTTTGTATTGAGAATCAAAGAGAGATAAGAAGGAATCTAACTAATAACTATGGACCCTAAGGTCTATGGTAAACTACTCACACATCATCAGAGACGCTATGGTGTTGATGTAGAAGCCCTCCGTTATCGATTCCCCCTCCGGCGGAGCGCCAGAAAAGGCCCCAAGATGGGATCTCATGGGTACATAAGGTTGAGGTGGTGGAAAAGTGGTTTCGTGGCTCTCCCTGATGTTTCTAGGGTATAAGAGTATATATAGGCGAAAGAAATACGTCGGTGGAGCGACGAGGGGCCCACGAGGGTGGGGGCGTGCCTACCCACCTAGGCGCGCCCTCCTGCCTCATGGCCGCCTCGTGGCATTCCAGACTTCAACTCCAAGTCTCCTGATTTGCTTTCGGTCCAAGAAAGATCCTCCCGAAGGTTTCATTCCATTTGGACTCCGTTTGGTATTCCTTTTCTGCGAAACACTGAAATAGGCAAAAAAATAGGAATTGGCACTGGGCCGTCGGTTAATAGGTTAGTCCCAAAAATAATATAAAAGAGCATATTAAAGCCCATTAAACATCCAAAACAGATAATATAATAGCATGGAACAATAAAAAATTATAGATACGTTGGAGACGTATCAAGCATCCCCAAGCTTAATTCCTACTCGTCCTCGAGTAGGTAAATGATAAAAACAGAATTTTTGATGTGGAATGCTACCTAACATATTTATCAATGCAATTTTATTTGTTGTGGCATGAATGCTCAGATCCGAAAGATTCAAGACAAAAGTTTAATATTGACATAAAAATAATAATACTTCAAGCATACTAACAAAGCAATTATGTCTTCTCAAAATAACATAGCCAAAGAAAGCTCATCCCTACAAAATCATATAGTTTTGCTATGCTCCATCTTCGTCACATAAAATATTCGAATCATGCACAACCCCGGTTTCAGCCAAGCAATTGTTTCATACTTTAGTATTCTCAAACATTTTCAACTTTCGCGCAATATATGAGCGAGAGCCATGGACATAGCATATAGGTGGAATAGAATGGTGGTTGTGGAGAAGACAAAAAGAGGAAGCTGGTCTCACATCAACTAGGCATATTAATGGGCTATGGAGATGCCCATCAATAGATATCAATGTGAGTGAGTAGGGATTGCCATGCAACAGATGCACTAGAGCTATAGATGTATGAAAGCTCAACAAAAGAAACTAAGTGGGTGTGCATCCAACTTGCTTGCTCATGAAGACCTAGGGCATTTTAGGAAGCCCATCATTGGAATATACAAGCCAAGTTTTATAATGAAAAATTCCCACTAGTAGTATGAAAGTTACAACATAGGAGACTCTCTATCATGAAAATCATGGTGCTATTATGAAGCACAAGTCTGAAAAAATATAGTAACATTGTCCCTTCTCTCTTTTTCTCTCATTTTTTTATTTCCCTCCTTTTTTGGGGGGGCTCTTTGGGCTCTCTTTTTTGGTGGGCTTCTTTGACCTCTTTTTTGGGGGAGGGGCTTCATTGGCCTATTTTATTTTTGATAACCTCACATTGGACAATGTTCTAATAATGATGATCATCACACTTCTATTTACTTATAACTCGATACTAGAACAAAGATATGACTCTATATGAATGCCCCCGGTGGTGTACCAGGATGTGCAATGAATCAAGAGTGACATTTATGAAAAAAATATGAATGGTGGCCTTGCCACAAATACGATGTCAACTACATGATCATGCAAGGCAATATGACAATGATGGAACGCGTCATAATAAACGGAACGATGGAAAGTTGCATGGCAATATATCTCGGAATGGCTATGGAAATGCCATAATAGGTAGGTATGGTGGCTGTTTTAAGGAAGGTATATGGTGGGCGTATGGTACCGGCGATAGTTGCGCGGTACTAGAGAGGCTAGCAACGGTGGAAGGATGAGAGTGTGTATCACCATCTACTAGCATGACTCTAATATCACCATCCTCATATCTCAAAACAATCATCAAGCATCAAACTTCTCATAGTATTCAGCGCACTTTATATGAAAGTTTTTTATTATACCCATCTTGGATGCCCATCATATTAGGACTAGTTTTATAGCCAAAGCAAATTACCATGCTGTTTAAAAGACTCTCCAAATAATATAAGTTAAGCATGAGAGATCAATAATTTCTATAAAATAAAACCACCACTGTGCTCTAAAAAGATATAAGTGAAGCACTAGAGCAAAATTATCTAGCTCAAGTGACATAAGTGAAGCATATTGAGTATTCTAATAAATACCGATTCATGTGTGTCTCTCCCAAAAGGTGTGTACATCAAGGATGATTGTGGTAAATGATACGTCTACAACGTATCTATAATTTTTTTATTGTTCCATGCTATTATTTATGAAGTCTTGGATGTTTAATGGGCTTTATCATTCACTTTTATATCATTTTTGGGACTAACCTACTAACCCAAAGGCCCAGTCCAGATTGCTGTTTTTGCCTGTTTCAGGGTTTTGTAGAAAAAGAATATCAAACGGAGTCCAAACGGAATAAAACCTTGGCAAGAGATATTTTTGGAGAAAATCACGCACGCGGAGCTTGGGAACCAAGTCAGGGGACAGAGGGCTGGCCCACGTGGGTAAGGGGGGCGCCCCCCTGCCTCGTGGCTGAAGGAAATATGCCCTAGAGGCAATAATAAAGTTGTTATTTATATTTCCTTATATCATGATAAATGTTTATTATTCATGCTAGAATTGTATTAACCGGAAACTTAGTACATGTGTGAATACATAGACAAAACAGAGTGTCCCTAGTATGCCTCTACTAGACTAGCTCATTGATCAAAGATGGTTATGTTTCCTAACCATAGACATGAGTTGTCATTTGATCAACGGGATCACATCATTAGGAGAATGATGTGATGGACAAGACCCATCCGTTAGCTTAGCACTATGATCGTTTAGTTTTACTGCTATTGCTTTCTTCATGACTTATACATGTTCCTATGACTATGAGATTATGCAACTCCCGAATACCGTAAGAACACCTTGTGTGCTATCAAACGTCACAACGTAACTGGGTGATCATAAAGATGCTCTACAGGTGTCTCCGAAAGTGTTCGTGGTGTTGGCATAGATCAAGACTAGAATTTTTCACTCCGAGTGTCGGAGAGGTATCTCTGGGCCCTCTCGGTAATGCACATCATAATAAGCCTTGCAAGCAAAAGACTAATGAGTTAGTCACGAGATGATGTATTACGGAACGAGTAAAGAGACTTGCCGGTAACAAGATTGAACTAGGTATAGAGATACCGACGATCGAATCTAGGGCAAGTAACATACCAATGACAAAAGGAACAACGTATGTTGTTATGCGGTTTGACCGATAAAGATCTTCGTAGAATATGTAGGAGCCAATATGAGCATCCAGGTTCCGCTATTGGTTATTGACCGGAGATGAGTCTCGGTCATGTCTACATAGTTCTCGAACTAGTAGGACTCCCCACACTTGGCGCGCCCCCTCTAGGGCCGGCCTCTCCCTTGCTCCTTATATACGGGGGCAGGGAGCACCCTAGGACACACAAGTTGAATTGTTCTAGCCGTGTGCGGTGCCCCCCTCCACAGAAACACACCTCGGTCATACCGTCGCAGTGCTTAGGCGAAGCCCTGCGCCGGTAGATACATCATATCCGTCACCACGTCGTCGTGCTGGCGAAACTCTCCCGTGAAGCTCAACTGGATCCAGAGCTCGTGGGACGTCATCAAGCTGAACGTGTGCTGAACGCGGAGGTGCCGTACGTTCGGTGCTTGATCGGTTGGATCGCGAAGAAGTTCGACTACATCAGCCGCGTCACTTGACGCTTCCGCTTCCGGTCTACGAGGGTACGTAGACACACTCTCCCCCTCGTTGCTATGCATCTAGTAGATAGATCTTGTGTGATCGTAGGAAATTTTTTAAAATACTACGTTCCCCAACAGTGGCATCATGAGCCAGGTCTATGCGTAGATGATATGCACGAGTAGAACACAATGAGTTGTGGGCGATACTAGTCATACTGCTTACCAACATGTCATACTTTGCTTCGGCGGTATTGTGAGGTGAAGCGGCCCGGACCGACATTACGCGTACGCTTACGTGAGACTGGTTTCACCGTTACGAGCACTCATTGCTTAAAGGTGACTGGCGGGTGTCTGTCTCTCTCACTTTAGCTGAATCAAGTGTGGCTATGCCCGGTCCTTGTGAAGGTTAAAACAGCACATACTTGACGAAACATCGTTGTGGTTTTTGTATGCGTAGGTAAGAACGGTTCTTGCTAAGCCCGTAGCAGTCACGTAAAACTTGCAACAACAAAGTAGAGGACGTCTAACTTGTTTTTGCAGGGCATGTTGTGATGTGATATGGTCAAGACATGATGAGTTATACGGTTTTGTATGAGATGATCATGTTTTGTCATGTTATCGGCAACTGTCAGGAGCCATATAGTTGTCGCTTTATTGTATGAAATGCAATCGCCATGTAATTGCTTTACTTTATCACTAAGCGGTAGCGATAGTCGTAGAAGCAATAGTTGGCGAGACGACAACGATGCTACGATGGAGATCAATGTGTCGCGCCGGTGACGAAGGTGATCATGACGGTGCTTTGGAGATGGAGATCAAAAGCACAAGATGATGATGGCCATATCATGTGACATATTTTGATTTGCATGTGATGTTTATCTTATTATGCTTCTTATTTTGCTTAGAACGACGGTAGCCTTATAAGATGATCCCTTACAAAATTTCAAGGTACAAGTGTTCTCCCTGAGTATGCACCGTTGCGAAAGTTCTTCGTGCTGAGACACCACGTGATGATCGGGTGTGATAAGCTCTACGTTCAAATACAACGGGTGTAAGCCAGTTTTGCACACGCAGAATACTCGGGTTAAACTTGACGAGCCTAGCATATGCAGATATGGCCTCGGAACACTGGAGACCGAAAGGTCGAGCGTGAATCATATAGTAGATATGATCAACATAAGATGTTCACCATTGAAACTACTCCATCTCACGTGATGATCGGACATGGTTTAGTTGATTTGGATCACGTGATCATTTAGATGACTAGAGGGATGTCTATCTAAGTGGGAGTTCTTAAGTAATATGATTAAATTGAACTTTAATTTATCATGAACTTAGTCCTGGTAGTATTAGCATATCTATGTTGTAGATCAATAGCTCGCGATGTTGCTCCCCATTTATTTTTTATATGTTCCTAGAGAAAACTAAGTTGAAAGATGTTAGTAGCAATGATGCGGAATTGTTCCGTGATCTGAGGATTATCCTCATTGCTGCACAAAGAATTATGTCCTTGATGCACCGCTAGGTGACAGACCTATTGCAGGAGTAGATGTAGACGTTATGAACATTTTGACAAAAGCTCGGTATGATGACTACTTGATAGTTTAAGTGCACCATGCTTTACGGCTTAGAACCGGGACTTCAAAAACGTTTTGAACGCCACGGAGCATATAAGATGTTCCAAGAGTTGAAATTAGTATTTCATACTCATGCCCGTGTCGAGAGGTATAAGACTTCTGACAGTACTTTGCCTACAAGATGGAGGAGAATAGCTCAACCAGTGAGCATGTGCTTAGATTGTTTGGGTACTACAATTACTTGAATCAAGTGGGAGTTAATCTTCCAGATAAGATAGTAATTGACAAAGTTCTCTAGTCACTATCACCAAGTTAGTAGAACTTCGTGATGAACTATAATATGCAAGGGATGACGAAAGGAATTCCCGAGCTCTTCGCGATGCTGAAGTCGGCGAAGGTAGAAATCATGAAAAAGCATCAAGTGTTGATGGTTAACAAGACCACTTGTTTCAAGTAAAGGG
>LR738711.1:830560709-830570775 GCA_902687465.1 Secale cereale | reverse complement strand
ATATTAGAGTCATGCTAGTGGAGTTATTATGAAATTGAGAAATACTTGTGTTAAGGTTAGTGATTCCCGTATCATGCACGTATGGTGAAGCGCTATGTGACAAAGTTAGAGCATGAGGTATTTGTAGAGTGCCAACCTTTGTGTGGAGGTCGGGGGCGCGCGATGGTTAACTCCTACCAACCCCCCCCCCCCTCTAGGAGCATGCGGTGATTGCTTTGTTTTGATGACTCGTAGATTTTTTGCAGTAAGTATATTAGTTCTTATGACTAATGTTGAGTCCATGGATTATACGCACTCTCATCCTTCCACCATTGCTAGCCTCTCTTGTACCGCGCAACTTTTGCCGGTGCCATAAACCCACTATATATCCTTCCTCCAAACAGCCACCATATTGTTCCTCAAAACAGCCACCATACCTACCTATCATGGCATTTCCATAGCCATTCCGAGATATATTTACATGCAACTTTCCACCGTTCCGTTCATATGACACACATCATATTGTCATATTGCCATTGCATGATCATGTAGTTGACATCGTATTTGTGGCAAGGCCACCATGCATAATTTTTATACATGTCACTCTTGTTTCATTGCACATACTGGTACACCATCGGAGGCATTCATATAGAGTCATACTTTGTTGTGGTATTGAGTTGTAATGAAAGTGTGATGATCATCATTATTAGTGCATTGTCCCATGGGAGGAAAGGCAAAATCTATAAAGCCCCTCCGCAAAAAAAAGGCCCAAAAAAAGAAGAAAAAAAGAAAAGGGACAATTGCTACTATCTTTTTTCCACACTTGTGCTTCAAAGTAGCACCATGTTCTTCATTGTAGAGAGTCTCATGCTTAGTCACTTTCATATACTAGTGGGAATTTTCATTATAGAACTTGGCTTGTATATTCCAACGATGGGCTTCCACAAATGCCCTAGGTCTTCGTGAGCAAGCAAGTTGGATGCACACCCACTAGTTCCTTTTGTTGAGCTTTCATTCATATTTAGCTCCAGTTGCATGGCAATCCCTACTCACTCACATTGATATCTATGGATGGGCATCTCCATAGCCCATTGATACGCCTAGTCGCTGTGAGACTATCTCCCTCCCTTTTGTCTTCTCCACAACCACCTCTATTCCACCCATAGTGCTATGTCCATGGCTCACGCTCATGTATTGCGTGAAAGTTGAAAGGTTTGAAAAGATAGAGTATGAAAACAAATGCTTGGCTGAAATCGGCGTTGTGCATGATATGAATATTTTGTGTGATGAAGAGGGAGCATAGCCAGACTATATGGTTTTGTAGGGATAACTTTCTTTAGCCATAGTATTTTGAGAAGACATGATTGCTTTGTTAGTATGCTTGAAGTATTGTTATTTCTTATGTCAACATAGACTTTTATCTTGAATCTTTCAGACCTGAACATTCATGCCACAATTAAGAGAATTACATTGAAAAACTATATTGGTTAGCATTCCACATAAAAAATTCTTTCTTTATCATTTACCTACTCGAGGACGAGCAGGAATTAAGCTTGGGGATGCTTGATACGTCTCCAATGTATCTATAATTTTTTATTGTTCCATGCTATTATTTATGAAGTCTTGAATGTTTAATGGGCTTTATCATTCACTTTCATATCATTTTTGGGACTAACCTACTAACCCAAAGGCCCAGTCCATATTGCTGTTTTTTGCCTGTTTCAGGGTTTTGCAGAAAAAGAATATCAAACGGAGTCCAAACGGAATGAAACCTTCTCAAGAGATATTTTCGGAGAAAATCACGCACGCGGAGCTTGAGAACCAAGTCAGGGGACAGAGGGCTGGCCCACGAGGGTGGGGGGCGTGCCCCCTGCCTTGTGGCCCGCTCGAGCGTCCATCGGTGCCCTCCTTCTTCCTATATAAGTCTATGTACCCCAAAAACTCCGTGAACAGAGAGAAAACCCTAATTCCACCGCCATACCTTCTGTTCCCGTGGAGATCCCATCTTGGAGCCTGTTCCGGAGCTCCACCGGAGGGGGATCCATCACGGAGGCCTTCATCATCATCATCATCGCCCTCACCATGAGTTGTGAGTAGTTGACCACACACCTTCGAGTCCATAGCTAGTATCTAGATGGCTTCTTCTCTCTCTGGATCTCAATACAAAGTTCTCCTCGGCCTTCGAGGAGATCTATTCGATGTAATCTGTTTTTGCGGTGTGTTTGTCGAGATCCGATGAATTGTGAGTTTATGATCAAGGTTATCTACGAAAGATATTTGGTTCTTCTCTGAACTTTTTATGTGTGCTCATAATATCCTTGCAAGTCTCTTTGAATTATTGGTTTGGTTTGGCCTACTAGATCTATAGTTCTTGCAATGGGAGAAGTGCTTGGCTTTGGGTTCAATCTTGCGGTGTCCTTTCCCAGTGACAGTAGGGGCAGCAAGGCATGTATTGTATTGTTGCCATCGAGGATAAAAAGATGGGGTTTATATCATATTGCTTGAGTTTATCCCTCTACATCATGTCATCTTGCTTAAGGCGTTACTCTGTTCTTATGAACTCAATACACTAGATGCATGCTGGATAGCGGTCGATGTGTGGAGTAATAGTAGAAGATGCAAAATCGTTTCGGTCTACTTGTCTCGCACGTGATGCCTATATACAATGATCATGCCTAGATAGTCTCTTAATTATTCGCTTTTCTATCAATTGCTCGACAGTAATTTGTTTACCCGCCGTAGAATATCGCCATCAGGAGAGAAGCCACTAGAGAAAACTATGGCCCCCGGGTCTATTCTCAACATATCAATCTACATCCACTTTACTTTTATCGCTTTTACTTTCTGTTCTTATAAACTAAAAATACCAAAAATATAAACTATCATCTCTATTAGATCTCACTTTTGTAAGTGACCGTAAAGGGATTGACAACCCCTTATCGCGTTGGCTGCGAAGTTCTTATTTGTTTGTGCAGGTGCGAGGGACTCGTGCGTGGTCTCCTACTAGATTGATACCTTGGTTCTCAAAAACTGAGGGAAATACTTACGCTACTGTGTTGCATCTCCTTTCCTCTTCGAGGGAATACAACGCAAGCTCAAGAGGTAGCAGTAAACTAAAAAGCAAAGACTCAAATCATACAAGACGCTCCAAGCAAAACACATATCATGTGGTGAATAAAAATATAGCCTCAAGTAAAGTTACCGATAGACGAAGACGAAAGAGGACATGCCTTCCCGAGGCATCCACAAGCTTAGGCTTTTGGTTGTCCTTGAATTTTACCTTGGGGTGTCTTGGGCATCCCCAAGCTTAGGCTCTTGCCACTCCCTTATTCCAAAATCCATCAAATCTTTACCCAAAAACTTGAAAACTTCACAATACAAAACTCCGTTAGTATAAGAAAACAAACCACCACTTTAAGGTACTGTAATGAACTCATTCTTTGTTTATGTTGGTGTTAAACCTACTGTATTCCAACTTCTATGGTTCATACCCCCGATACTACTCATAGATTCATCAAAATAAGCAAACAACACTCGAAAAACAGAATCTATAAAAAACAGAACAGTCTGTAGCAATCTGTAACTTTCGAATACTTATGTAACTCTAAAAATTCTGAAATGAATTGGTGGAAGTGAGGAATTTGTCTATTAATCATCTGCAAAAAGAATCAACCTAAAAGCACTCTCCCGTAAAAAATGGCAGCTAATCTCGTGAGCGCGAAAGTTTCTATTTTTTCAAGCAAGATCGCAAAGACTTCACCCAAGTCTTCCCAAAGGTTTTACTTGGCACAAACACTAATTAAAACATAAAACAACATCTAAACAGAAGCTAGATGAATTATTTATTACTAAACAGGAACAAAAAGCAAAGAATAAAAATAAAATTGGGTTGCCTCCCAACAAGCACTATCGTTTAACGCCCCTAGCTAGGCATAAAAACAAGAATATATCTAGGTATTATAATGATAGGGCAAATCACGAAAACTCATCTCGTACTCCCTACGTTCAGCAACAAGTTTTCTTTGTGGCAGGCAAAAGTAATCAAAAGGGCTAAATTTAATGGGACAAAGGTCCCCAAGATCAAACTCGGGAGGTATTGGTTCCTCCTTTGGCCCCTCATATTGCACAATCAATGCATCGTTATAAGCATTCTTTTGGCAAAAAGTCATGAGCCTTTGTTCAAGAGAAAAACCTAATCCATTATTCTGAATAGCAAAATTATCATTAAGTTCAGAAATCCTATCAACTAGAGCATCGTTAGGAACCTTTTTTCTAAGGTTTTCATTATAAGCAACATGATCTAAAGATCGTAAACGCATTATGTCTTCTTGATTAAAAATGATTGCTTCTACGGGAGGACGACCAGCATCCACCCTATAATGCGCAAAAATTTCATTGGCCTCTTTTATTATAAATCTGAACTCATGTGCTAAAAAGATGGTAGTCGCTCGCTTAATAGAAGAATACTCAATGTTGGAAAATTCTAGAAAAATCCTTTGTATGCAAGGATGCACGTGGATAAATTGTCTTTCAAGTTCAACTGCGAGCAAAGATATAACATCCGCAAGACTACTAGTTCTATGACGAATAGACCCACCCATAGTGGGCAAAGCATAGACACAAGTAAAGAAATCTTGAATAACTCATTTTCCAATAATATTACCACTACCAATCCGGACATTTTTAGTGTGTAAAATAGTAGGTGCTTCATGAGGATTATCAAAAGCATCAAAGTTTCCCCCATCGTTACTACTATCTTTTTAAACGATAACCTCCCCAGTTTCAAACATGATGGCAACAAACCACACTAAGTACGAACACACAAGAGGCAAGCGGAAAGAGGCGAACGGAAGAGAGGCGAAGAAAAAGGCAAAGGTCTTCAAAAATCGTTTTAAAAGTGGGGGGGAGGAAAACGAGAGGCGAATGGCAAATAATGTAATGCGAGGGAGAAGAGTTTGTGATGGGTACTTGGTATGTCTTGACTTGAGTGTAGATCTCCCCGGCAACGGCGCCAGAAATCCTTCTTGCTACCTCTTGAGCATGCGTTGGTTCTCCCTTGAAGAGGAAAGGGTGATGTAGCAAAGTAGTGTAAGTATTTCCCTCAGTTTTTGAGAACCAATGTATCAATCCAGTAGGAGATAACACGCAAGTCACCTAGTACCGCACAAACAATCAAGAACCTTGCAAACAACGCGATAAAGGGGTTGTCAATCCCTTCACGGCCACACACAAGAGTGAGATCTTATAAAGATAATAAGATAAGGCAAATTTTAGCATGGTCCCTCTTACCCCCTCTTTTCACATGAGAGGTAAGAAGGTCTCTTACCTCTCATGTGAAAAGAGGGGGTAAGAGGGACCATGCTAAAACTGCTCATAAGATAAATATTTTTGCTATTTTTGTTATATAGATTGGAAAGTAAAGATTGCAAAATAAAATAAATAGGAAACTAGACTTGTAGATCGGAAACTTATATGATAGAAAATAGACCCGGGGGCCATAGGTTTCACTAGTGGCTTCTCTCAAGATAGCATAAATTACAGTGGGTGAACAAATTACTGCCGAGCAATTAATAGAAAAGCGCATAGTTATGAGAATATCTAGGCAATGATCATGAATATAGGCATCACGTCCGTGTCAAGTAGACCGAAACGATTCTGCATCTACTACTATTACTCCACACATCGACCGCTACCCAGCATGCATCTAGAGTATTAAGTTCATAAGAATAGAGTAACACATTAAGCAAGATGACATGATGTAGAGGGATAAACTCAAGCAATATGATATAAACCCCATCTTTTTATCCTCGATGGCAACAATATAATACGTGCCTGGCTGCCCCTGCTGTCACTGGGAAAGGACACCGCAAGATTGAACCCAAAGCAAAGCACTTCTCCCATTGCAAGGAAGACCGATCTAGTAGGCCAAACTAAACCGATAATTCGAAGAGACTTGGAAAGATATCAAATCATGCATATAAGAATTCAGAGAAGAACCAAATATTATTCACAGATAAACTTGATCATAAATCCACAATTCATCGGATCTCGGCAAACACACCACAAAAGAATATTACATCGAATAGATCTCCAAGAACATCGAGGAGAAATTTGTATTGCGAATCAAAGAGAGAGAAGAAGCCATCTAGCTAATAACAATGGACCCGAAGGTCTGTGGTAAACTACTCGCACATCAGCGGAGAGGCTATGGTGTTGATGTAGAAGCCCTTCGTGATCGATTCCCACTCCGATGAAGCACCATAAAAGGCCCCAAGATGGAATCTCACGGGTACAGAAGGTTGCAACAGTGGAAAAGTGGTTTTGTGGCTCTCCCTGATGTTTCTAGGGTATAAGAGTATATATAGCCGAAAGAAGTACGTCGGTGGGACTACGAGGGGGCCACGAGGGTGGGGGCGCGCTCTCCTGTCTCGTGTCGTTCCATACTTCAATTCCAAGTCTCCTGGTTTGCTTTCGGTCCAAGAAAGATCCCCCCGAAGGTTTCGTTTCGTTTGGAGTCCGTTTGGTATTCCATTTCTCCAAAACACTGAAATAGGAAAAAAAACAGGAATTGGCACTGTGCCTCCAGTTAATAGGTTAATCCCAAAAATAATATAAAATAACATATTAAAGCCCATTAAACATCCAAAACAGACAATATAATAGCATGGAACAATAAAAAAATTATAGATACGTTAGAGACATATCATGGACTAAGCTGGAATCTGGAAGCATTTAATACAAGGGAGAAGACAAGGTAATATGGGCTCTTGGTTAAATCAACAAATATGCATATGAGAGCCACTCAACATTTTCATCCTGGTCTTCTCCTCTCGTCCCCCAAAGAAAAGAAAAGAAATAAAACTATTTACACGGGAAAGCTCCCAACAAGCAAAAGAAGAACGAGAAATCTTTTTGGATTTTCTATTAATTACTACTACTACAGGTGGTACCGTTACCGGGAAGGTGAGTGCTTGAAGGTATATCTTTAGATCTTGCAATCGAATCTTTTAGTTTCTTGTTCTATCACTAGTTTAGTTTATAAAAGAAAACTACAAAAAAATGGAATTAAGGTTACCTCATATGCTTCATCTTTTTAATGTCTTTCGTGAAAATGATGGAAAGGGAAATTGTGCTCAAGTGTTAATAGAAGAATGCATTAAAATGTTTGGCACTAAATCTTTGAATGACGAGCATGATTGTAGTATTTTTAGTACGAACTCCTTGAATATCCATAGTACTAATGATGATTGCACTAGTCATGATGAAAATTTCTCATATAAGCATGTCAATTTTTGTGGAGTGCATAGAGTTTGCAAATAGACACCAAATAGGGAAGATAGATTTTGCAAGAGGAATAAGTATTTAGAAACTAAATGGTTGCAAGAAAGGCTAGATGTTTGTGCTGAAAATTTAAATTTTTTTAGCCATCCTTGTGAACTTTGCAATGAACGTGATCATTTAAATATGCAATGCAAATTGTTTCATGATCGAACCGTGTCCAAAATTGTGATGACTTGATTTCCCTTGCACATCATAATGAACTTAGTTTGCTTCTGGGTTACGAAGAAATAAAATGTATAACTAAGGATATTCCAGAATTTGTCCTTGATAAAGTTCTTGATTTTGATCTAGAGGAAATTTATATGTATTGTGCGGTGAATTGCATTGAAAATCCTTATATTGACAATTACATAAAGACAAGAAAACAAGTAGAAGATGAAGAGAATACTAATGAAAGGGAAGAGACTTCCCAATATCCTCCTATCTTTACCTAATATTAAAGGACGGAGGCTTTCATAGTTCTCCATACGTTAACCTTTTTAAACATATTTCTACTATTCGAGGTGATACTATATGTTTCTTTGAGGCTGCGTTTGATTTTCGTTTTCCTGTACGTGGCTAATTCCCTCAGTTGGGCCTCGGCTGGGCCTGCATCCACCCTTAAAATTGTGTCCATCATAGGCTGCCACATACATGCTGCATAGACACCGAATAATCCCACCTCGCTCCAATGGATTGGCTCTCACCAATTCAAATATGTTCAAAAAGTGTAGAGGTCGATAAGCACAGTCGGACACGCCGTCCCGACGCCACGGCGCGGCGGCAAGGACGCCATGACATGAGAAAAGTGGTCTACTCGAGATGTCATGGCGCAGAGGATAGGTAGCTGGGGAGAGCAAGGAAAGGACGCGCCGGCGGGGGGAGGTGATGCTGCTCATTGGAAGGAGAAGAAGGCAAGGGGCAAGAAGGTGTGCAGGTGGGGCAAAGAGATGAGGCGCGCCGGGAAGATGAGGTGAAGGCGGGAGAATTAATTTTAACCCTTAACAAATTTGTTAGTAGTAGTACATAAACATCAACTAGAGATAACAATAGACAGAAGTACCCATGTTAATCTTTTCAAATCCATCACACCCCTTTGCAGATCCAACCCCTCCCACTAAATTCCCCATATCAATCTCTCTCAGCACCTAGGGCTCCTACGATTTAGACAACTGTATAAGAGGAACCACACAAAATCCAGGAAAAACGAAAGGAGAGAAGCTTGCCTTACCTTGGGACAGCAATGGAGGGCGGAGGATAGGGAAGGGAGGGGACGCGCCGGAGCAGCAGGGGCATGGATGGCAGGGCGCGGCGGCTCTGGCTGCTGGTTGCGGTCGAGCGGGGAGAAAAGAACGAACGACCAGCCCTCCCGAGCGAAGAACTCCCGTGCTGAGGGCAGATTAGCCAAATATAGGAATATTAAAACCAGTTTTTTTCTCATTACTAGCTAACTCAACAGATAACAACACCAAGGGGGCAATCAGCAAGAATCATGTGGTACCAGGGGGGCTCAGAGGGAGGGGAACGAACAAAGGAGTCTAAGATCGAAGGCAATCGAACAGGGGGGGTGTTAAAATCAATTCCCCCGGTGAAGGCAGGGCGAAGGCGCGCCGGCAATATGAGGTGAAGGTGGGGCGAAGAGGCGAAGAGCTCGCGGCCGTTGCCGCGGCTACACAGAGCGCGCCGGCAAGAGGAGGTGCAGGCGGGGCAAAGAGCTCGCCGGCCAACGTCGTCGCTCCGGAGGGCCAGCCAAAGGTCGTGGACTGGTGGGGCTGGCTGCTGCTGCGGTGTGTGTGAGGTGCAGGCGAGGCGAAGAGCTCGCGGCCGATGCCGCGGCTAAACACAGAGCGCGCCGTCGCTCCGGAGGCCGGCCAAACTAGCGGGGCTGGCTGCTGCTGCGGTTTTGTGTGTGTGTGTGTGTGGGGCGGCAGGTGAGGGAAGAGCCGAGGGATGGGTGAGATGTTGTGGGGATTGGCTAGGTTTACAAAGACTGGGCCTTGGGGCCGGTTCGTAAGCGCCTAGGAGGAGGAGAGAGAAAAGAGATTTGGTGCTAGCCCAGTCCATCGGTTGCCACTAAAAAAAACTTCAAAAGAACAAACAAAAATTGGGAAAAGGCAAAGTAGTGGATGTTCATTAAAGATTGATCGAAATTGGCACCATTTGAAAAGTAATACAAAAGGAACTTTATTACAAATTACAAATAATGTCCTTTGAGTCAAGTTAAGAATTACCAAAAAGAACAAATGCAGTGCTTTTGTTGGCGGTTGCGTGTATATGCACGCGTAAGATATATATATATATATTCTATGTAAAGTTTCTTTTACTCCGTGTGTGCGTGATCAGAGTTAATCGCAACTGATGGTGGTTTGTTTGTGTGGTGACATGACCAAACACGACTATTAAGAATGCGCAGGGAAGTGACTTTGAGGCTTGGGGCGGACCGGACGCAATGTGAAGTTAAGAATTACCAAAAAGAACAAACGAAGTGTTTTTGTTGGCGGCTATGTGTATATGCACGTGTAAGATATATATTTTCTATACAAAGTTTCTTTTACTCCGTGTGTGCCTGATCAGGGTTGATTGCAGCCCCGGGTGGTTTGTTTGTGTGGTGACATGACCAAAAACGGCTGTTAAGAATTCGCGGGAAGTGACTTCGCGGCTTGGGGCGGACCGCATGCAATGTCAAGTTAAGAATTACCAAAAAGAACAAACGAAGTGCTTTTGTTGGCGGTTGTGTGTGTATGCACGTGTAAGATATATATTTTCT
>LR738711.1:830537517-830560578 GCA_902687465.1 Secale cereale | reverse complement strand
CAGGCAATGCCAAGTTAAGAATTACCAAAAAGAACAAACGAAGTGCTTTTGTTGGCGGTTGTGTGTATATGCACGTGTAAGATATATATTTTCTATACAAAGTTTCTTTTACTCCGTGTGTGCCTGATCAGAGTTAATTGCAGCCCCTGGTGGTTTGTTTGAGTGGTGACATGACCAAAAATGGCTGTTAAGAATGCGCGGGGAAGTGACTTCGGGGCTTGGGGCAGACCGCATGCAATGACTGGAAGGCCACACCATAAGATATACTCCCTCCGTTCGGAATTACTTGTCGCAGAAATTGATATATCTGGACGTATTTTAGTTATAGATACATCCATTTCCAAGACAATTAATTCCGAACGAAGGGAGTAGGTGTATAAACTTTGATTTGTGAGGTTTGGTTGAGCTAGAGCATTGCCATCTATGCTGAATGAGATAGAGAAGAGAAAGGGGATCTTTATATTGGTATAATAGGCCAGTGATTCCCCCCACATGCGTTTTAGTCTATGAAGCAGATTTTCTTTTAACATAATCACATTGATTTCCCGCTTTGATGATTGATTTTCGTACATGTAAACAATCATGTAGTTATTTAGTGTTAGAGTTCATGCACAAGCAGAAGGTTTCACTTAGATTTGTCTTATTCTCTTAGTTGTTGCCTCCATTGTTTACTATTGGGAAGCCTGAATTTAATATTCAAGGAAAAGGCAACGTACATATGATTTTGAATAAATATATAACTACAAGTCAAGAGTTATTAATACACCCGCAACAAAAGATTTCATTGCATCAAGCGAACAAACTTGAAATGTGGATGTTACTTATTTTTGGATATTACTGAATTTACCCCACTATAGTTGACCTCTTATGTTCTTGCATGGGATATTTTAGGAGGATATAAAATATGACGCAAGGTGGACATCACTTCCATCGTCGATGAGGGCAGAAAGGAATTAATATAAGTGGAAATACATGTGGGGCATTGTGTTGAAATAAAGGACAGAGACAAATGTGTATAGGCGAGGAGGGATTTGCCGTGATATGTTTTCTTCTCCCGTTGTAACGCATGAGAAACTTCAAATGTGCAGGCACTTATTTTTGGATACCGATTACAGAATCTCCACCACTATAGTTGACCTCTTATGTTCTTGCATCAGATTTTTTTAGCTGGATTTATAATATGATGCAAGGTGGACATCACTGCCACCGCCGATGAGGGGATAAAGGAATATAAGCGACAGTACATGTGGGGTATTGTGTTGAAATAAAGGATGGAGGCACATGTGTATTGGCGAGTAGGGATGGATTCTGATATGTTTTCTTCTTCCGTTGCAATGCACAGGCATTTTTGCTAGTTCTTTCTTATGATGAATCAGGTAACAAGGAGGAGCCTTCTATTCAACCAATCTCAGTAATAAGGAGCTCCAAAAGGAGGATTAAACCCACACATAATGTCAAGAGCTCCAAAAGGAGGATTAAACCCACACATAATGTCAAGAAGAAAAAGAAAAGACGGAGAAGCAAAGTTAAAAAGGTAACCCTCCCAACTGATGTTGCTCCTATTACTCATTATGATGATGATAATTTCTATATTATTGGTGCTATCCATACTATTAATGATGAGAGTGACTATGCTTAGGATATGAAAAGGCCCAAGCTTGGGGATGCTATGTTTGATGAGAATGACATGTTTGAGAATTTATTTGCTACAATTAATGTTTGTCCCAAGCTTGGGGATGCTATGTTTTATGAAGGTGATATTTTTAACCTCCCAAGTTTTGATATGCAAATTTATTATGATGATAGCATGCCTCCTATTTATGATGATTATATTGATGAAAGTGGATTTGGAGAGGTCATGACTTTAGTTAGTAATGATTCCACTATCTTGGAAGAGGTTTCAATTGATTATGATGAAAACAAAGTTGCTACTTATGATGATTATTGTGATGATACTTATGTTATAAAAAGTAGTGATGATTATATTTACAAAACTTGTCATGATTATGATTTCCCTTTTTCTGAACATTACTCTTTTAATGTGGAAACAATTTATAGTATTCAAGTTTCTTATGATACTCTCACTATTCAGAATGAGAAGAATTTTGCTTATATGGAGAGTAGTAAATTTTCTATGCTTGTGGATCATGAAAAGAATGCTTTATGTGATGTTTATATTGTTGAATTCATTCATGATGCTACTGAAAATTATTATGAGAGAGGAACATATGTTTCTACCTATTGCAATAATATCAAGTTTCCTTTCTATATGTTGAAAGTTTTGAAGCTATGCTTGTTTTCCCTTCATATGCTAGTTGATTCTCGTTCCCATAAGTTGTTTGCTCACAAAATCCCTATGCATAGGAAGTGGGTTAGACTTAAATGTGCTAGTTATATTCTTCATGATTCTCTCTTTATGTTTCAATTCTTATCTTTTATGCGAGCATCATTGTTATCATCATGCCTAGCTAAAAGGCATTAAAGAAAAGCGCTTGTTGGGAGACAACCCAATATTTATCCCTACTATTTTTGTGTGTTCACATGATTAATATACTGTAGTAATCATGTTTTATAGCTTTTGTTTCAATAAAGTGCCAAGTAGAACCTTTGGGAAGACTTGGGTGAAAGTCTTTGCGATCTTGCTGTAAAAACAGAAACTTTGTGCTCACGAGATTAGCTGCCTTTTTTTACAGAAGAGTGATTTTAAGTTGATTCATTTTGAAGAAGATTAATAGACAAATTCCTCAGGTCCACCAATTTATTTCAGAAATTTTAGAGTTACAGAAGTATTCGAAAGTTACAGATTACTACAGTCTGTTCTGTTTTTGACATATTCTGTTTTTCATGTGTTGTTTGCTCATTCTGACGAATCTATGAGTAGTATCGGAGGGTATGAACCATAGAGAAGTTGGAATACAGTATATATTACACCAATATGAATAAAGAATGAGTTCACAACAGTACCTAAGTGGTGGTTTTATTTTGTTATACTAACGGAGCTTACGAGTTTTCTGTTGAGTTTTGTGTTGTGAAGTTTTCAAGTTTTGGGTAAAGATTCGATGGACTATGGAATAAGGAGTGGCAAGAGCCTAATCTTGGGGATGCCCAAGGCACCCCAATATAATATTCAAGGACAACCAAGAGCTTAAGCTTGGGGATGCCCCGGGAAGGGATCCCCTCTTTCGTCTTCGTCTATCGGTAACTTTACTTGAGGCTATATTTTTATTCACCACATGATATGTGTTTTGCTTGAAGCGTCAATTTATTTTATTTTGATTTGCTTGCTGTTTGAATAATATCCCAAGATCCGAAATTCTTAAATGTTAGATAATCTTCACATAGTTACATAATTATTCAACTACTCATTGATCTTCACTTCTATCTCTCAGAGTAGGTTGTAGTTTGCTCTAGTGCTTCACTTATATCTTTTTAGAGCACGACGGTGGTTTTATTTTGAAGAAATAGATGAACTCTCATGCTTCACTTATATTATTTTGAGAGTCTTTTATAACAGCACGATAATTTTCTTAGGTTATGAATTTAGTCCTAAAATGATGGGCATCCAAGAGGGATATAATAAAAACTTTCATGTAAAGTGCATTAAATACTATGAGAAGTTTGATGCTTGATGATTGTTTTGAGATATGAGGATGGTGATATTAGAGTCATGCTAGTAGAGTAGTTGTGAATTTGAGAAATACTTGTGTTTAGGTTTGCAAATCCCGTAGCATGCTCGTATGGTGAACCGTTATGTGATGAAGTTGGAGCATGATTTATTTATTGATTGTCTTCCTTTGTGTGGAGGTCGGGATCGCGCGATGGTTAACTCTTACCAACCCTTCCCCTAGGAGCATGCGTGTAGTACTTTGTTTTGATGACTTGTAGATTTTTGCAATAAGTATATGAGTTCTTTATGACTAATGTTGAGTCCATGGATTATACGCACTCTCACCCTTCCACCATTGATAGCTTCTCTTGTACCGCGCAACTTTCGCCGGTACCTTAAACCACAATTTACCTTCCTCAAAACAGCCACCATACCTACCTATTATGGCATTTCCATAGCCATTCCGAGATATATTGCCATGCAACTTTCCACCATTCCGTTTATTATGACACGCTCCATCATTGTCATATTGCCTTGCATGATCATGTAGTTGACATTGTATTTGTGGCAAAGCCACCCTTCATAATTTTATACATGTCACTCTTGATTCATTGCACATCCCCGTACACCGTCGGAAGCATTAACATAGAGTCATATTTTGTTCTAGCATCGAGTTGTAATTCTTGAGTTGTAAGTAAATAAAAGTGTGATGATCTTCAGTATTAGAGCATTGTCCCCGTGAGGAAAGGATGATGGAGACTATTATTCCCCCACAAGTCGGGATGAAACTCCGGACGAAAAATAAAATAAAAATAAAAAAAGAAAGAAAAAAGAGGCCATAAAAAAGAGAAGAAAAAAAGAAAGGGCCCAAAATAAAAAAAATAAAAAAAGGGAGAGAAAAAGAGAGAAGAGGCAATGCTACTATCCTTTTTCCACACTTGTGCTTCAAAGTAGCACCATGATCTTCATGATAGAGAGTCTCTTGTTTTGTCACTTTCATATACTAGTGGTTATTTTCATTATAGAACTTGGCTTGTATAATCCAACAACGGGCTTCCTCAAAATGCCCTAGGTCTTCGTGAGCAAGTAAGTTGGATGAACACCCACTTAGTTTCTTTTGTTAAGATTTCATACATTTATAGCTCTAGTGCATCCGTTGCATGGCAATCCCTACCCACTCACATTGATATCTATTGATGGGCATCTCCATAGCCCATTAATACGCCTAGTTGATGTGAGACCATCTTCCTCCTTTTTGTCTTCTCCACAACCACCACTCTATTCCATCTATAGTGCTATGTCCATGGCTCACACTCATGTATTGCGTGAAAGTTGAAAAAGTTTGAGAACACTAAAGTATGAAACAATTGCTTTGCTGAAACCGGGGTTGTGCATGATTTGAATATTTTGTGTGACGAAGATGGACCATAGCCAAACTATATTATTTTGTAGGGATGAACTTTCTTTGGCCATGTTATTTTGAGAAGACATGATTAATTGGTTAGTATGCTTGAAGTATTATTATTTTTATGTCAATATTAAACTTTTGTCTTGAATCTTTCGGATCTGAACATTCATGCCACAATAAAGAAAATTACATTGATAAATACGTTAGGTAGCATTCCACATCAAAAATTCTGTTTTTATCATTTACCTACTCGAGGACGAGCAGGAATTAAGCTTGGGGATGCTTGATACGTCCCCAACGTATCTATAATGTTTTATTGTTCCATGCTATTGTATTATCCATCTTGGATGTTTTATATGCATTTATATGATATTTATATGATTTTTGGGACTAACCTATTAACCTAGAGCCCAGTGCCAGTTTCTATTTTTTCCTTCTTTTTGAGTTTTATAGAAAAGGAATACCAAATGGAATCCAATTGACCTGCCAATTTTTGTGGACTTTTTATGGACCAAAAGAAGCCCCCGGAGTAAAAGAGTTGGGTCAGAAGAGTCATGAGCCGTCCACGAGGGTGGAGGGCGCGCCCTACCCCCTGGGCTCGCCCCCTATCTTGTGGACGACTCGGAGACCCCCCTGACGTGAGACCGACGCCAAAAATTCCTATAAATACATAAACCTCCGAAAAGAAACCTAGATCGGGAGTTCCGGCGCCGCAAGTGTATGTAGCCACAAAAAACCAATCGGGACCCTGTTCCGGCACCCTGCCGGAGGGGGTATCCATCACCGATGGCCATCTTCATCATTCCGGCGCTCTCCATGACGAGGAGGGAGTAGTTCACCCTCGGGGCCGAGGGTATGTACCAGTAGCTATGTGTTTGATCTCTCTCTCTCTCTCTCGTGTTCTTGATATGGCACGATCTTGATGTATCGCGAGCTTTGCTATTATAGTTGGATCTTATGATGCTTCTCCCCCTCTATCTTCTTGTAATGGATTGAGTTTTACCTTTGAAGTTATCTTATCGGATTGAGTCTTTAAGGATTCGAGAACAGTTGATGTATGTCTTGCGTGGGATACTCGTGGTGACAAGGGGTTATTCTATGGATTCACTTGATGTATGTTTTGGTGATCAACTTGCGGGTTCCGTGACCTTGGGAATCTATGCATATGGGTTTGCACACGTTTTCGTCTTGACTCTGCGATAGAAACTTTGGGGCACTCTTTGAAGTTCTTTGTGTTGGTTGAATAGATGAATCTGAGATTGTGTGATGCATATCGTATAATGATGCCCACGGATACTTGTGGTGACAATGGAGTATCTAGGTGACATTAGGGTTTTGGTTTATGTGTGTCTTAAGGTGTTATTCTAGTACGAACTCTAGGATAGATCGAACGGAAAGAATATCTTCATGTTATTTTACTACAGACCCTTGAATAGATCGATCAGAAAGAACAACTTTGAGGTGGTTTCGTACCCTACAATAATCTCTTCGTTTGTTCTCCGCTATTAGTGACTTTGGAGTGACTCTTTGTTGCATGTTGAGGGATTGTTATATGATCTAATTATGTTATGATTGTTGAGAGAACTTGCACTAGTGAAAGTATGAACCCTAGGCCTTGTTTCGAAGCATTGCAATACCGTTTGTGCTCACTTTTATCATTAGTTACCTTGCTGTTTTTATATTTTCAGATTACAAAAACCTATATCTACCATCCATATTGCACTTGTATCACCATCTCTTCGCCGAACTAATGCACCTATACAATTTGCCATTTTATTGGGTGTGTTGGGGACACAAGAGACTCTTTGTTATTTGGTTGCGGGGTTGTTTGAGAGAGACCATCTTCATCCTACGCCTCCCACGGATTGATAAACCTTAGGTCATTCACTTGAGGGAAATTTGCTACTGTCCTACAAACCTCTGCACTTGGAGGCCCAACAACGTCTACAAGAAGAAGGTTGTGTAGTAGAGATCAACATGCATGGAAAGTAAACTAGCTAAAAGCTACAACTAATTTTTTTGGTTTTACTAAAGGTTTTTCAAACACACAAGAAGAAGGCATAGAAAATAAAATAAACTAGCATGGATAGTACAATGAAAAAGTATGAGCATCGACAACTGGCATGAGTGTGTGAACATGAATGTAATGTCGGTGAGAAATACGTACTCCCCCAAGCTTAGGCTTTTGCCCTAAGTTGGTCTATGGCCACTGCTGGCCTGGCGGATATCCAAAGTCGTAGTTGGGGTTTTACTGAGATGCGACAGCTATTGCCTGACAAGCTGCAGCTTGGAGGCGAGCCGCCTCCGTCGTCCTCTCATACTCATTTGCCTCCTCCCTGGTTATAACATATCTCCTTTTTGCCTGAAAGTTGAAGAAAGTAGGAGAAGGGAGGGCAACATGGACAGTGCGCTGTCTGTCAAAGATTAGTCAGTACTGGAGGAATTGTTCATTTCTCTCTAGAAACTGATGGCGAACCATAGCGCTACAATCTAGATAAGCAGGAGGTAACTCCATATCATTTCCATGCATGGGTATACCAAGAAAATTAGCTAAACGAGTTGCATAAATTCCACCCAAAAAAAAAATCTCCACTTATACCATTAAGATGCAACCTTTGTGCAACAATGGCCCCCAAGTTATTATCGCCTAATACCACACTCTTGATGCCACTAAGATCTGGAACGCACATGTGACAAGCCTCATCCTTACCGTTAATGCATCTACCTATAAAGAGAGCAAAATAATGTAAGGAAGGGAAATGAATGCTCCCAATGGTAGCTTGTGTGATTTCTCTAGATTCCCCCACAGTGATAGTAGCAAGAAAGTCTTTATATTCAGATTTGCGAGGTTCACTAACATTGCCCCACTTCGGGAGTTTACAAGCAGTATTAAAATCTTCTAGGTCCATGGTATATGATTTATCATAAAGATCAAATAGAACAGTGAAAATTGCGTGAGGATGTAACATTAAACCTTGTCACAAAAGAATCAGTTAGGTAGTGGTACTGTGGACACTTCTATGACACGAAGTCCTCAAGATTAGCATTACGCACATACGCGTCAAATTCATCCTTGATGCCTGCTTGGACCATAAACTCCTTTGACGGCCATTCACAAGGCTGCACTTGAGCTTCCCTTGGTGGTTCATCGTCCGGCTCACGTATTGCGAGCCTTGGTCCTTGCTTCCTTGGGGAACCACCTTGGCATATTTTCCTATGCATTTTCTTCTCTGAAAAATTTCTGAAATTTTAGTGACTCAAAATAAAAGTGAACCAAACTCAACACAATTGATAGCAACTACTCCCATAAGTGCCTAGAGGCTATATCATGCATTAAAGCTACTTTGGACCATATAGATTTGACATGCAAGCTCAAGAACAGGGTCACCTTAGTAGCAAAAAATTGCAATAAATAAAGCACTAGAACAAAAACTAATTGGACCATTGGAGGAGTCACATACCGAGGAACAATCCCCCAAAACAGTTTTGTGAATGAAGCTTTGAGCAAAGAGATCGAAAATGGCAGCAAGATGTGCTAGAACACGGGTTTGGGCTATGGGAGGATTTGTCTGGAGGAAGACGAAATGAGTGGGTGCTGGAATAAGTGGAGGGGGTCCACGAGGCAGGGGCGCGCCAGAGGGGGGTGGGTGCGCCCTGCACCCTCGTGGCCAAATGGTGGGTCCCCCTGGTGTGTTCTCAGTGCGAGAAATTCTTAAATATTCTACAAGGATAATTCATAAAACAGACATAGAATATTATTTTTGCTTTATTTAATCTAAATAACAGAAAGTAGAAAGAGGGTACAGAGAGTTGTGCTTTCTAACTTCATCCATCTCATGCTCATCAAAAGGAATCCACTAACAAGGTTGATCAAGTCTTGTTAACAAACTCTTTTCGAATAACATGAAACCGGAGAATTTTTTAATAACACTAGGTTACCTCAACGGGGATATGCATGTCCCCAACAATAAGAATATCATATTTCTTCTTGACAGTAGGAAGAGGGAATTCAAAACCTCCAATAGTAATCGTTGAAATTTTTCCAATAGAATTGATACTTTGGACTTGAGGTTGTTTCCTCGGAAAGTGTATCGTATGCTCATTGCCATTAACATGAAAAGTGACATTGCCTTTGTTGCAATCAATAACAGCCCCTTAAGTATTCAAAAATGGTCTACCAAGGATAATCGACAGACTATCGTCCTCGGGAATATCAAGAATAACAAAGTCCGTTAAAATAGTAATATTTGCAACCACAACAGGCACATCCTCACAAATACCGACAGGTATAGCAGTTGATTTATCGGCCATTTGCAATCGAGTCTATGATATAAAGAGAGAGGCATAACACTAACATCGGCAACAAGATCACACAAATCAGTTTTAACATAGTTTATTTTAATGGAGCATGGTATAGTTGGTACTCTTGGATCCCCTAGTTTCTTTGGTATTCCACCTTTAAAAGTATAATTGGCAAGCATGGTGGAAATTTAAACTTCTGGTATATTTCTTTTATTTGTAACAATATCTTTCATATACTTAGCATAAGGATTTGTTTTAAGCATATCAGTCAAAGGCATACGCAAAAAGATAGCTCTAATCATTTCAGCAAAGCGCTCAAAATCCTCATCATCCTTTTTCTTGGATGGTTTAGGAGGAAAAGGCATGGGTTTCTGAACCCTGTGGTTCTCTTTCTTTATCGTGCTTCCTAGCAACGAAGTCTCTCTTATCATAACGTTGATTCTTTGATTGTGGGTTATCAAGATCAACAGCAGGTTCAATCTCTACATCATCGTTATTGCTAGGTTGAGCATCAACATGAACATCATCATTATCATTTTCACTAGGTTAATGTTCATTACCAGATTGTGTTTCAACATCAGAAATAGAAATCTCACTGGGGTTCTCAGGGGTATCAACAACAGGTTCACTAGAAGCATGAAAATTCCTATCATTTTTCCTTTTCTTATTCTTAGAAGGACTACGTGCATCTACATTAGTTCTCTGAGAATCTTGCTCAAGTCTCTTAGGGTGGCCCTCAGGATACAAAGGTTCCCGAGTCATTCTACCCCCTCTTGTCATAACTCTAACAGCATTATCATTTCTCTTATTATTTAATTCATTGAGCAAATCATTTTGTGCTTTAAGCACTTGTTCTACCTGAGTGGTAACCATAGAAGCATGTTTACTAATAAGTTTAAGGTCACCTTTAACTCTAGACATATAATAACTCAAGTGTTCAACCATATAAGCATTACGTTTCAATTGTTTACCAACATATGCATTGAAGTTTTCTTGTTTAACAATAAAATTATCAAACTCATCAAGCATTGGCTAGCAGACTTATTGATGCGGAGCATCCTACGGACATCACCATGTCAAGAGCCCATTTGGCAAGTGACACGTGCGCCATCTACTTCTCAAACATAAAGGTGAATCTTCTCCTTTACACGTGTTCACTTGACCCCTTCGAGGATGGTATACTACTTGACACTCCACTCGTGTGCATGCATAGGTATTGTCGGAGCATCACGGACGACGAGGAGGAGCGCAAGCGCCACGGAACGCCTACACCATCAGCGAGGGAAGCATGGAAGCGAAGACGGAAGAAGAATGGCCTGTCCAGTCCGGAACGGGCGGTACTACCGCTTACAAGCGGTACTACCGCTCCCAAGCGGTACTACCGCTCCCAAGCGGTACTACCGCCCGAGGTCCGGTACTACCGCCTTGCCTGTGTGCAACCGCGGGCCTTTGGCCTTGTATCCCTCGCCACTTACCCCTTCGTGGCTTAGACTATAAATAGACCACCTCCACCTCCTTTCTCAGTTTAGCGAATATGATAGCTCATTTGTATGTGAGCTTTGCTCCTACCTTCTCCTCTTGAGAGAGTGAGACTACCTCCACCTTGGAGAAGATCCCTAGTGGATGCAAGACCTCCCACGGGAGAAGAATCCTTGTGGATTGTCAAGACCTCCCACGGGAGAAGAATCCTCGTGGATTGTCAAGACCTCTCTCCTCATAGGATTGGGATGAACTCTACCATGTATCTTATTTCCCTTTGATTGTTCGTGTACCTTGTGGATCTCATGTGTTTGTGAGTCTAGTGGATGTGTGATTGGACTTGTTCTTGAGTGTTTCTCTTGTGTTCTTCCCTTGGGTCCTTCTTGTTCTTGGGGATTCCCCTCCAATTCGTGAAAGATCTCCACCTAGGGTTCCACCCTACAACATCATGGTATCTAGAGCTATGGTTTCTCACGAAATTGGAGCCCCCCTTCATGTTTTCTAGCCTTGTTTTGTTGTGTTCTTGCCCAATTTCGAAAATCCCCACCAAAAATAGCCCCAAATTTTCTTGTGATTTGTTGGTTTGATGATGTTTTGTTGGATTTGATCCATGGATTTGCTTGGTTTCGAGTGGATCTAGCATCTCCCCAAGTTTCACCACTTCCCATCCACGAAATCCATCCAATTTCGCCCCCGAAATCATCCATTTCCGCCCCAAATTCGTCCCGATCGCGATCTGCGAAGTTTTTCCCGACACCAGCGGTACTACCGCTCATCCAAGCGGTACTACCGCCCTCCAAGCGGAACTAAATTTTTACTTCCGCCCAACCAAAGCGGTACTACCGCCCCGCACTTTTTCAGCCTTCCGAGTTTCACCATTTTGACCATAACTTTTACTCCCGAACTCCGATTTGAGTGTTCTTTGGCTCGTTGAAAAGCTAGCGACGTGCCCGAGCTGCTCATCTTGGTTTTACCACCATTTCACTCCATCATATTTTGTGAATTTTGACATCTCTTCCTAGGGCTTCCACCACATCATCCGCTATACCACCACCGACTTCCGCAACCTAACCCATTTTGTTTCCCTTAGCATTTGTGGTTGTTTGAGTTGTGACTTGAGTCTCCTAAGGTGTTTCGGCTACTTAGGGACGAGTGCTTCTTCATCAACCACCACCACCACTTCCGCAACCACCACGGCATTGCCGCTACCACCATTTGACTTTGTCCTTGAGATTTTGAGTTGTGGTTTTTCCGTTTCCTAAGGTGTTTCGGCTAATTAGGAACGGGTCTACATCAAGAGCACCGCATCTCATCATCATCATCGGACGGTAACTTCGACGACATCTTTGTATATTCCCCTTGCAATTGCATTGTTAACCCCTAGCCCATTTTGCGTCACTTGCCCATCGAGACTAGCCATTTGAGTATTGCCGGCAACGTTACTTGTGCACATTAGTGGTCATCGATATACACCTTCCATTGCATACATACCATATCTTGGTATCATCATATCATCCCTTGTGTCACAAGATTGTTCCCGCATATACACAATTGTTATCTTGGTTTGTGCATCGTGGCCATATAAAAAAAAGAAAAGAAAAGAAGAATAAGCTTTTAAGCAAAAAGAGAAAGACAAAGAAGCTTGTAAGAAAGAGCCATAGCATCGCATCATATCATATCATACTTGATCATCTTGGATCATCTTGTGCTAAAAGCACCGGAACATCATACACATAGCATACTTGGGATAGAAAGTTCTTACATTTTGCATCTTATAGGTTGTGCACAAGTGTCGTATCCGCCCATTGAGCAATCGTGCTAGCGTCTCTCTTGAGTTGTGCAACACGAGCGTTTTCCGTGGACTCCACATTTTGTGCTCATTCCTTGGTTGCACGACCCCATTTATCTATCCGTGTGTGTGTTTCTGTGTGCCACATATTGCTATTGGTCTACTTGTTCCATTTGCGAATTTGTGAATCTCTTTCAACATTATTGACTCTTGCTAACATTTTGCATCATTTTTTTGTGCCACTATCCTCACCGAGCTCCACCATAAGCTTTAATTTGTAGGTGTGAGTGAACAAGTCCGGTACCAATTCCACTATTCTTTCATTTCACATTGAGTGAAACGGGATACATCCTCAACTTTGGGAAACGGTATCTTGGTATTGTTTATCTCATTTCCTACTCACCTTTGCTCTAGTCTTGTGATGGATAGGCAAAGCATTTCATCTCCGGTCTACAACAACAACGACGAGTTCGGTGCCATGACTAGATCACATCGGCATCGACACCATCAACGACAAGAACGTGAAGGTCACGAGCTCAACATCAACAATCGCTCAATGACTTCACCATCTACCTTGGCATCTTCGCCAAGTGACTTCAAGGCATCTTCGCCTTCGGACTTGCGGCATCTTCACCGACCCGCACCTCAAGAGAAGCTCCCCAAGCTCAAGTCCGCGACGTCCACGAGCTACTACGACCTCGACAACGACCACGCGATTCCTTTCTATGGGACTCAAGACCCCGAGGAGTATCTCGAGTGGGAGCGCAAGATGGACGACTACCTCAAGCTACATCAAGTTCCCTATGAAGATCAAGTGAAGTGCGCCACAAGAAACTTCCACGACAACGCGTCAACATGGTGGCTTCACACACCTTCGGAGAACTACGACATGAATTGGTCCAAGACGAAGAAAGCTATGCGGCGAGATTTCGTGCCTCCCACCTACACGGAACAACTTCTTCGCCAATTGGAGAACACCATACAAGGATCCAAGTCCATCGACGCGTACTTCAAGGAGATGAAGAAGGCCTTGCGACGAGCCGGCGTGGACGACCCCATTTGGATGAAGTTTTACTTCATGATGGGATTGGACAACGACATCTCCAAGACTATCTTCCTCGAGAACTACAAGTCCCTCGACAACAACTACATTGGTGCTCTCAAGGCGGAACAAGAACTCATGAAGGCCAAGGCTTCTCCACCGCAAGCACACTTCTCGAAGACCAAGCTCCAAGATGGCGAGCATGAGGCTAGTACCACCACGATGTCCAAGCCCAACGAGCTCCAAGATGGTGCTCCCACGTTCGACTCCACCGACATCCCTCTTTGTGGCATTATTGATGCCGAGTCTACTTCGACTCTTTTTAAAGACGGCGCCGTGACGACTACGACTACGGAGCCATTCGAGGACCACGCTTTGGAGGCGCACGACACGACGACGAGCACGGATGATGCTTCCATCTTTGGAGGCGAGAGTGATGATGTGCCATCTTCGGCCTTCATCCATGGCGACGATTACGAGATGGTTGAGCATGGGATTTTCCCTTCGACCATGGCGACATATGATGACTTGAGTGACTTTTGCCACCATATGGAGAGTGAGAGTGAGTTCACCACTAGCCCCATATATGATGAGATGCCCCATTTCACATGTGAGGAGAGCCACCACAACCACCACTTGAGTGAGATCAGTGACTCCACCATATGTGACCATGAGTGCACCTACCTTGAGGGAGTGAGTGAGCCACCACATAGAGAGAGTGAGATAGTTGATAGGTCATGTGAGGCCACTTTCAACACTAACGACTTGACCTCTACCTCTATTGTGTCTTCTCATTTGGTGCTAGGTCCCATATATGATGACGCGCCGATCCTCGACGACTTCGTCCTTCCTTTGGACAAGATGATGGCCATGGTGGAATATGATGCACCTCCCACATGGTTCCATCAAGATGAACATGATGACCACCATTTGGTCTTTCCCACCTCACCTACACCACATGAGCGGAATGAGAAAGGTAACAAAGGTGAAGGTGATGCTCTCGTCCCACTAGTGGACCATGTCGACATTGATTGCTTGCATGATGTTGATCCACCTATTGCCATGCTTCGTGCTAGTATGATTTCCCCATGCGATGATTTACCCATTTATGATGAGTTTGATGATTGCCATGTGGAGTCTATTAGTTGTGATGCCATGTTGCATAGGATTTCATGTGATACTTCTCTCGGTCACATCATGTTTGACAATCCGCTTGACTTGTCATATGCTATGAGTGAGATCTCCCATATTGCATCTTTTCAATCTCAACATAGTAACTATGCATGCCCCATTAAAGTAAATCCTATTTGCACTTGTGGCATAGATGACAAGATGATGCTCATTGGCCTTTGTTTTTCTTGTGATGATATTGACATGCTTCCTTTGCATCATATCCATCATATGCCATGCCATGAACACCTAGTTTCAGATATGCATTGTTTTGGAGATTGTTCCACTTCTCCATATTATGCTTTCGATATTGCTCATGAGGAGACCCCCATAGTTTCCTCATACATTTTCGGAGATTTTGATACATCCCATCCATTGCATGATCCCCATATTTGTGTGCACAATATGCTCCCCATGAATGCAAATGCTATTGTTGTGCCACATACTTGCTCTAATTTGTGTCCCCATCGTGCTATACATGACAACTATTCTTTCATGATGGATGACATATTTCTCTATCGTGCCTCAAATTTCTTTGAGCGATGCTTGTCTTGTGCTAACTCACATATGCACATACACATCATGATGGATGATGTGTACATTTACCACGCGCACAATTTCTTTGGTTTGTGTGTCTTTTGTGTAGGTCCCCATACTTACTCGTCAACCTCCCAAGAGCACGAGTTGACGAAACGAGCTCTAGAGAGCAACGACGACTTGGGAGTCCATGGATTATCCTTCCAACCGCTCCCTTCGCGCAACGACTTCGCGCATCTCTTCTACATGGCACTCACATGGTTATGGGTTATTGTCCATTATGTCTCTTACGCCCATCTTGCCATGTTCACTTTGCATGATATGCTCATTTATATGCCTTTGCCATGCATTTGTGACCCATGCTTTGCATTACACATGATGATTGATTCTCATACTTGTATGTGTATTTGCAAGCTTGGTGGAGATATGACTTGTTATTGCCATGATGCCTTTGTACCCCATGCCTATTATGATGCTTTGGTCTTGATTTGTGACCGTGCTTGCAATATGTCATGTGCATTGCCTATATCCACTATGTGCTCACATGACATGATTGCCATGCCTTCTCCTAGTGTGTTGCATCTTCGCTCCACTAGTTTGCACGACTTGATTACCATGCTTGTTTTGTGTAGTGCATCACCCATGATTCATACTTGCTCCTTTCATGCGGTTGATGTCAACCATTGCCATGCTTTACACATGATTGATATTTCTTGTTGTCATATGTCTCCACATGTTGCCTCTCTCATGCTATATGATTGTCCATGCATTGAGCGCAACCATAATTTTAGTCTTGCCAATGAGATTGCCCCCATAGCATTCTCGCATTTATTTGGAGATTTTGACATATTTCTTGTGAAGCATGCTCGTTTTACCTCCTTGCACCATATGCCTAGTGCTATGAATATAGCCATTGTTGCATCATATTATTCATGCACTTTTGCTTCTAATGGTTATGTGCAAGAGAAGAGAACCATCATGATGGATGATGTGTTTATCTACCATGCGCATACGTTCTTTGTTTTGTTGTGTGCATGTGTAGGATACTTGGACTATGTGTCGACTTCCACTTCACGTGAGTTGACCATTCGAGCTCTTGAGAGCGAACCACTTTCTACAACGACGCTTCTACATCGCACTTGCTTGTGCTTCGGCATTGTGAAGAATGCACAAGGACATGCTTTCAAGGACGATGAGTACTTGGTGATCATCCACTTCTACACGGCGACGCTATCTCTTTCCCATGGTGATTTGGTTCTCGATCCGAGGTCGGATCTTTCCCAAGGGGGAGGGGATGATGCGGAGCATCCTACGGACATCACCATGTCAAGAGCCCATTTGGCAAGTGACACGTGCGCCATCTACTTCTCAAACATAAAGGTGAATCTTCTCCTTTACACGTGTTCACTTGACCCCTTCGAGGATGGTATACTACTTGACACTCCACTCGTGTGCATGCATAGGTATTGTCGGAGCATCACGGACGACGAGGAGGAGCGCAAGCGCCACGGAACGCCTACACCATCAGCGAGGGAAGCATGGAAGCGAAGACGGAAGAAGAATGGCATGTCCAGTCCGGAACGGGCGGTACTACCGCTTACAAGCGGTACTACCGCTCCCAAGCGGTACTACCGCTCCCAAGCGGTACTACCGCCCGAGGTCCGGTACTACCGCCTTGCCTGTGTGCAACCGCGGGCCTTTGGCCTTGTATCCCTCGCCACTTACCCCTTCGTGGCTTAGACTATAAATAGACCACCTCCACCTCCTTTCTCAGTTTAGCGAATATGATAGCTCATTTGTATGTGAGCTTTGCTCCTACCTTCTCCTCTTGAGAGAGTGAGACTACCTCCACCTTGGAGAAGATCCCTAGTGGATGCAAGACCTCCCACGGGAGAAGAATCCTTGTGGATTGTCAAGACCTCCCACGGGAGAAGAATCCTCGTGGATTGTCAAGACCTCTCTCCTCATAGGATTGGGATGAACTCTACCATGTATCTTATTTCCCTTTGATTGTTCGTGTACCTTGTGGATCTCATGTGTTTGTGAGTCTAGTGGATGTGTGATTGGACTTGTTCTTGAGTGTTTCTCTTGTGTTCTTCCCTTGGGTCCTTCTTGTTCTTGGGGATTCCCCTCCAATTCGTGAAAGATCTCCACCTAGGGTTCCACCCTACAACACTTATTATGAGAGATATCACCTTCATCAAATCTATAGAGAGAATTTACCTCTACTACTTGTGTCGGGTTATTAAGACCATGTATTTCTTCAATATGTGGTAAATTTTTAACATCTTCAGCTTTAATACCCTTTTCTTTCATAGATTTCTTTGCCTCTTGCATATCTTCAGGACTGAGAAATAGAATACCCCTTTTCTTTGGAGTTGGCTTAGGAGTTGGTTCAGGAAGTGTCCAATCGTTATCATTACTCAATATATTATTCAATAGCAATTCAGCTTGCTCAACAATTCTTTCCCTGAAAACACAACCAGCACAACTATCCAGGTGGTCTCTAGAAGCATCGGTTAGTCCATTATAAAAGATATCAAGTATTTCATTTTTCTTGAGAGGATGATCAGGCAAAGCATTAAGTAATCGGAGAAGCCTCCCCAAGCTTGTGGGAGACTCTCTTCTTCGGTTTGCACAAAGTTACATATTTCCCTTAAGGCAGCTTGTTTCTTATGAGCGGGGAAATATTTAGGAGAGAAGTAATAAATCATAACCTGGGGACTACGCACACAACCAGAAGCAAGAGAATTAAACCATGTTTTAGCATCACCCTTTAATGAGAACGGAAATAACTTAAGGATATAGTACTAACAATTTTTTTCCTCATGAGTGAATAGGGTGGCTATATCGTTCAATATAGTAAGATGTGCCACAAATGTTTGAGATTCATAGCCATAAAAAGGATCAGATTCAACCAAAGTAATTAACTCGGGATCGACAGAGAAATCATAATCCTTATCAGAAATACAGATGGGTGAAGTAGCAAAAGCAGGTTCATATTTCATTCTAGCATTCAAAGACTTTTCTTTCAGCTTAGCTAACAGTTTCTTAAGATCATATCTATCTTTGCAAGCAAGAAGGTCTCTAGCAGTTTCTTCATCCATAACATAACCCGCAGGCACATCAGGCAATTTATATCTAGGGGGGAGAATCTTCATCATCACTTTCATCAATATTATTTGTTTCAATAATTTCATTCTCTCTAACCCTAGCAAGTTCTTCATCAAGAAATTCACCTAATGGCATAGTATTATAAGGCATAGAAGTAGTTTAATCATAAGCATCATGCATAGCAGAAGTGGCATCATCAATAACGTGCGACATATAAGAATCAATAGTAGGTGTAGGTGTCACAATTTTACTCATAACAAAGGGTGAATCAAGTGCAGAGCTAGATGGAAGTTCCTTACCTCCCCTTGTAGTTGAGGGAAAAAATCTTGGTTTTTTCATCTCTCAAGTTCTTCATAGTAATCAACAGATATAAATCCCAAGTGACTCAAAGAATAGAGCTATGCTCCCTGGCAAAGGCGCCACAAAAGGTCTTGATAACCCACAAGTATAGGGGATCGCAACAGTTTTCGAGGGTAGAGTATTCAACCCAAATTTATTGATTCGACACAAGGGGAGCCAAAGAATATTCTCAAGTATTAGCAGTTGAGTTGTCAATTCAACCACACATGAAAGACTTAATATCTGCAACAAAGTATTTAGTAGCAAAGTAGTATGGAAGTAACAGTAGCAGTTTTTGTAGCAATCGTAACAGTGGTAACGGAAAAGTAACTAAGAAAAGATTAATATGTGAAAAACTCGTAGGCAATGGATCAATGATGGATAATTATGTCGGATGTGATTCCTCATGCAACAGTTATAACATAGGGTGACACAGAAATAGCTCCAGTTCATCAATGTAATGTAGGCATGTATTCCAAATATAGTCATACATGCTTATGAAAAAGAACTTGCATGACATCTTTTGTCCTACCCTCCCGTGGCAGCGGGATCCTATTGGAAACTAAGGGATATTAAGGCCTCCTTTTAATAGAGTACCGGACCAAAGCATTAACACTTAGTGAATACGTGAACTCCTCAAACTACGGTCATCACCGGGAGTGGTCCGGATTATTGTCACTTCGAGGCTGCCGGATCATAACACATAGTGGGTGACTATTGACTTGCAAGATAGGATTAAGAACTCACATATATTCATGAAAACATAATAGGTTCAGATCTGAAATCATGGCACTCGGGCCCTAGTGACACGCATTAAGCATAGCAAAGTCATAACAACATCAATCTTAGAACATAATGGATACTAGGGATCAAACCCTAACAAAAATAACTCGATTACATGGTAAATCTCATCCAACCCATCACCGTCCAGCAAGCCTACGAAGGGATTACTCACGCACGGCGGTGAGCATCATGAAATTGGTGATGGATGATGGTTGATGATGATGATGGTGACAGATTCCCCTCTCCAGAGCCCCGAACAGACTCCAAATCAGCCCTCCGGAAGAAGATTAGGGTTAGGCGGCGGCTCCGTATCGTTAAACGCGATGAATCCTCCTCTCTGATTTTTTTCTTCCCGAACGTGAATATATGGAGTTGGAGTTGAGGTCGGTGGAGCTCTAGGGGGCCCACGAGGCAGGGGGCGCGCCCTGCACCATCGTGGATGGGCTGTGGGCCCCTTGATGCTGATTCTTCCGCCAGTATTTTTTATTATTTCCAAAACGTGTCTCCTTGGATTTTCAGGTCATTCCGAGAACTTTTATTTCTGCACAAAAATAACACCATGGTTGTTCTGCTGAAAACAGCGTCAATTCGGGTTAGTTCCATTCAAATCATGCAAGTTAGAGTCCAAAACAAGGGCAAACGTGTTTGGAAAAGTAGATACGTTGGAGACGTATCACGGTATTGTTGGATGAAGCAACCCAGACCGACATTACATGACCGCGTTCAAGAGACTGGTTCTACCGACATGCTTTGCACACAGGTGGCTGGCGGGTGTCAGTTTCTCCAACTTTAGTTGAATTGAGTGTGACTACGACCGGTCCTTATTGAAGGTTAAAACAACACACTTGACAAAAAATCGTTGTGGTTTTGATGCGTAGATAAGAACGGTTCTTACTAGAAGACTGTAGGAGCCACGTATAACTTGCAACAACAAAGTAGAGGATGTCTAACTTGTTTTTGCTGGGCATGTTGTGATGTGATATGGTTAAGACGTGATGAGTTATACGTTGTTGTATGAGATGATCATGTTTTGTAAACTAGCGGCAACCGGCATGAGCCTTATGGTTGTCTCTTTATTGTATGAATTGCGATCTCTATGTAATTGCTTTACTTTATCACTATGATTTAGCAATAGTAGTAGAAGCAATAGTTGGCGAGACAACCATGACGCTACGATGAAGATCATGGTGTCAAGCCGGTGATGATGGAGATCATGACGATGCTTTGGAGATGGAGATCAAAAGCACAAGATGATGATGGCCATATCATGTCACATATTTTGATTGCATGTGATATTTATCTTATTATGCTTCTTATTTTGCTTAGTACGACGGTAGCATTATAAGATGATCCCTTACAAAATTTCAAGGTACAAGTGTTCTCCCTGAGTATGCATCGTTGTGACAGTTCATCGTGCCGAGACACCACGTGATGATCAGGTGTGATAAGCTCTACGTTCACATATAACGGGTGTAAGACTTTTTTGCACATGCATAATACTTGGGTTAAACTTGACAAGCCTAGCATGTACAGACATGGCCTCGGAACACTGGAGACCGAAAGGTCGAGCGTGAATCATATAGTAGATATGATCAACATAAGATGTTCACCATTGAAAACTACTCCATCTCACGTGATGATCGGACATGGTTTAGTTGATTTGGATCAAGTGATTATTTAGATGACTTGAAGGATGTCTATCTAAGTGGGAGTTCTATAGTAACATGATTAATTGAACTTTAATTTATCATGATCTTAGTCCCTATAGTTTTTGCATATCTATGTTGTTGTAGATCAATGGCCCGTGCTACCAGTCCCTTGAATTTTAATGCATTCCTAGAGAAAGCTAAGTTGAAAGATGATGGTAGCAACTACATGGACTGGGTCCATAACTTGAGGGTTATCCTCATTGCTGCACAGAAGAAAAATGTCCTTCAAGCACCGCTAGGTGACAGGCCTGCTGCAGGAGCAACTCCAGACGTTATGAACGTCTAGCAAGCTCGATCTGATGACTACTCGATAGTTCAGTGTGCCATGCTTTACGGCTTAGAATCGGGACTTCAAAGACGTTTTGAACGTCATGGAGCATATAAGATGTTCCAAGAGTAGAAGTTAATATTTGAAGCAAATGCCCGAGTTGAGAGATATGAAGTCTCCAACAAGTTCTAGAGCTACAAGATGCAGGAGAACAGTTCCGTCAGTGAACACATACTCAGAATGTCTGGGTACCACAACCACATGACTCAACTTGGAGTCAAAGTTGATGATGATAGTGTTACTGACAAAGTTCTTCAATCACTGCCACCAAGCTACTAACTCCTTTCCAGTTTATAAGGCTTGCGCGTATCCCTAGGTCTATAATTTGATTGATGTATACTACACAACCTTCTGCTTGTAGACGTTGTTGGGCCTCCAAGTGCAGAGGTTTGTAGGACAGTAGAAAATTTCCCTCAAGTGGATGACCTAAAGTTTATCAATCCGTGGGAGGCGTAGGATGAAGATGGTCTCTCTCAAACAACCCTGCAACCAAATAACAAAGAGTCTCTTGTGTCCCCAACACACCCAATACAATGGTAAATTGTATATGTGCACTAGTTCGGTGAAGAGATGGTGATACAAATGCAATGTGGATGGTAGATATATGTTTTGGTAATAAGAAAATATAAAAACAACAAGGTAACAAGTGGTAAAAGTGAGCATAAACGGTAGTGCAATGCTAGGAAACAAGGCCTAGGGTTTATACTTTCACTAGTGCAAGTTCTCCCAACAATAATAACATACTTGGATCATATAACTATCCCTCAACATGCAACAAAGAGTCACTCCAAAGTAACTAATAGCGGAGAACAAACAAAGAGATTATGGTAGGGTACGAAGCCACCTAAAGTTATTCTTTCTGATCGATCTATTCAAGAGTCCGTAGTAAAATAACACGAAGCTATTATTTCCATTCGATCTATCATAGAGTTCGTACTAGAATAACACCTTAAGACACAAATCAATCAAACCCCTAATGTCACCTAGATACTCCATTGTCACCTCAAGTATCCGTGGGCATGATTATACGATATGCATCACAAAATCTCAGATTCATCTATTCAACCAACACAAAGAACTTAGAAGAGTGCCCCAAAGTTTCTACCAGAGAGTCAAGACGAAAACGTGTGCCAACCCCTATGCATAGATTCCCAAGGCGAAGGAACCCGAAAGTTGATCACCAAAACATACATCAAGTGGATCACGTGATATCCCATTGTCACCACAAATAAGCACATGCAAGACATACATCAAGTTTTCTAAAATCCTTAAAGACTCAATACGATAAGATAACTTCAAAGGGAAAACTCAATCCATTACAAGAGAGTAGAAGGGGAGAAGCATCATAAGATCCAACTATAATAGCAAAGCTCGCGATACATCAAGATCGTGCCATCTCAAGAACACGAGAGAGAGAGAGAGAGAGAGAGAGAGAGAGAGAGAGAGAGAGAGAG
>LR738711.1:830449570-830537314 GCA_902687465.1 Secale cereale | reverse complement strand
CCGGGCTGTCCACGAGACAGGGGGGCGCGCCCGGGGGGGGTGGGGGTGGGCGCGCCCCCCACCCTCGTCGGCAGCTCGTGACTCTCCTGGCCCAACTCTTTTACTCCAGGGGCTTCTTTTGGTCCATAAAAAATCATCAAAAAATGACACGTCAATTGGACTCCGTATGGTATTCCTTTTCTGTAAAACTCAAAAACAAGGAAAAAACAGAAACTGGCACTGGGCTCTGGGTTAATAGGTTAGTCCCAAAAATCATATAAAAGTGTATATAAAAGCCCATGAAACATCCTACAAGGATAATATAATAGCATGGAACAATAAAAAATTATAGATACATTGGAGACGTATCAAGCATCCCCAAGCTTAATTCCTGCTCGTCCTCGAGTAGGTAAATGATAAAAAAACAGAATTTTTGATGTGGAATGCTAACCAACATAATTCTCAATGTAATTCTCTTTATTGTGGCATGAATGTTCAGATCCGAAAGATTCAAGATAAAAGTCTATATTGACATAAGAGTAATAATACTTCAAGCATACTAACAAAGCAATCATGTCTTCTCAAAATAACATGGCCAAAGAAAGTTCATCCCTACAAAGTTATATAGTTTGGCTATACTCCATCTTCGTCACACAATTACTCAAATCATGCACAACCCCGGTTTTAGCCAGGCAATTGTTCCATACTTAAATTTTTTTCAAACTTTTCAACTTTCACGCAATACATGAGCGTGAGCCATGGATATAGCACTATAGGTGGAATAGAGTGGTGGTTGTGGAGAAGACAAAGAGGAAGATGGTCTCACATCAACTAGGCGTATCAATGGGCTATGGAGATGCGCATCAATAGATATCAATGTGAGTGAGTAGGGATTGCCATGCAACGCATGCACTAGAGCTATAAATGTACGAAAGCTCAACAAAAGAAACTAAGTGGGTGTGCATCCAACTTGCTTGCTCACGAAGACCTAGGGCATTTGAGGAAGCCCATCGTTGGAATATACAAGCCAAGTTCTATAATGAAAATTCCCACTAGTATATGAAAGTGACAAAACAAGAGACTCTCTATCATGAAGATCATGGTGCTACTTTGAAGCACAAGTGTGGAAAAAGATAGTAGCATTGTCCCTTTTCTTTTCTTTTTCTTTTTTTCTTATTTTTTTCTGTTTTTTTTCATTTTTTGGGGCCTTTCTTTTTTTCTTTGGCCTTTCCTTTTTTTTGGGACAATGCTCTAATAATGATGATCATCACACTTATATTGATTTACAACTCGATATTACAACTCGATACTAGAACAAAGTATGACTCTATATCAATGCCTCCGGCGGTGTACAGGGATGTGCAATGAATCAAGAGTGACATGTATGAAAAATTATGCATGGTGGCCTAGCCACAAATACAATGTCAACTACATGATCATGCATGGCAATATGACAATGATGAAGCGTGTCATATGAACGGAACGGTGGAAAGTTGCGTGGCAATATATCTCGGAATGGCTATGGAAATGCCATGATAGGTAGGTATGGTGGCTGTTTTGAGGAAGGTATATGGTGGGTGTATAGTACCGGCAAAAGTTGCGCGGTACAAGAGAGGCTAGCAATGGTGGAAGGGTGAGAGTGCGTATAATCCATGGACTCAACATTAGTCATAAAGAACTCACATAATTATTGCAAAATCTACAAGTTGTCAAAACAAAGTACTACACGCATGCTCCTAGGGGAAGGGTTGGTAGGAGTTAACCATCGCGCAATCCCGACCTCCACACAAAGGATGACACTCAATGAAATATTTCATGCTTCAAATTTGTCACACAACGGTTACCATACGTGCATGCTACGTGACTTGCAAACCTCAACACAAGTATTTCTCGAATTCACAACTACTTTACTAGCATGAATCTAATATCACCATCCTCATATCTCAAAACAATCATCAACTATCAAACTTCTCATAGTATTCAATGCACTTTATGTGAAAGTTTTTACTATACTCATCTTGGATGCCTATCATATCAGGACTTAGTTTTATAACCAAAGCACATTACCATGCTGTTCTAAGAGACTCTCAAAATGATATAAGTGAAGTGTGAGATTTCATCTATTTCTTCAAAATAAAACCACCGCCGTCCTCTAAAAGATATAAGTGAAGCACTAGAGCAAATGACAAACTACTCCAAAAGATATAAGTGAAGATCAAAGAGTAGTTGAATAATCATGTAACTATGTGAAGATTCTATAACATTTAAGAATTTAAGATCTTGGGATATTATTCAAACAGCAAGCAAAACAAATTAAAACAAAATGACGCTCCAAACAAAACACATATCATGTGGTGAATAAAAATATAGCATCGAGTAAAGTTACCGATAGAAGAAGACGAAAGAGGGGATGCCTTCCCGGGGCATCCCCAAGCTTAGGCTCTTGGATGTCCTTGAATTTTACCTTGGGGTGCCTTGGGCATCCCCAAGCTTAGGTTCTTGCCACTCCTTATTCCATAGTTCATCGAATTTTTACCCAAAACTTGAAAACTTCACAACACAAAACTCAAGAGAAAACTCGTAAGCTCCGTTAGTATAAGAAAATAAAACCACCACTTAGGTACTGTTGTGAACTCATTATAAATTCATATTGGTGTAATATCTACTGTATTCCAACTTCTCTATGGTTCATACCCTCCGATACTACTCATAGATTCATCAAAATAAGCAAACAACGCATAGAAAACAGAATCTGTGAAAAATAGAATAGTCTGTAGTAATCTGTAACTTTCGAATACTTATGTAACTCTAAAAATTCTGAAATAACTTGGTGGAAGTGAGTAACTTGTCTATTAAGCATCTGCAAAAAGAATCAACTAAAAAGCACTCTCCAGTAAAAAATGACAGCCAATCTCGTGAGCGCTAAAGTTTCTGTTTTTTACAGCATGATCACATAAACTTCACACACGTCTTCCCAAAGGTTCTACTTGGCACAAACACTAATTAAAACACAAAACCACATCTAAACAAAACATAGGCAAAATCAAAGAGCAAAAATAATTGTGCTCAAGAACATAGGCAATATTTTATGCCAAGCATTCTATGCAATTCTTCTTCTAGTACTTGAGCACAATTTTCCTTCCCATCATTTTCACGAAAGATATTAAAAAGATGTAGCATATGAGGTAGCCTTAATTCCATTTTTTTTGTAGTTTTCTTTTATAAATTAAACTAGTGATAAAACAAGAAACTAAAAGATCCAATTGCAAGATCTAAAGATATACCTTCAAGCACTAACGTCCCCGGCAACGGCGCCAGAAAAGAGCTTGATGTCTAGTACACAAGCTTCTTCTTGTAGACGTTGTTGGGCCTCCAAGTGCAGAGGTTTGTAGGACAGTAGCAAATTTCCCTCAAGTGGATGACCTAAGGTTTATCAATCCGTGGGAGGCGTAGGATGAAGATGGTCTCTCTCAAACAACCATACAACCAAATAACAAAGAGTCTCTTGTGTCCCCAACACACCCAATACAATGGTAAATTGTATAGGTGCACTAGTTCGGCGAAGAGATGGTGATACATGTGCAATATGGATGGTAGATATAGGTTTTTGTAATAAGAAAATATAAAAATAGCAAGGTAACAAGAGGTAAAAGTGAGCATAAACGGTAGTGCAATGCTAGGAAAGAAGGCCTAGGGTTCATACTTTCACTAGTGCAAGTTCTCTCAACAAGAATAACATACTTGGATCATATAACTATCCCTCAACATGCAACAAAGAGTCACTCCAAAGTCACTAATAGCGGAGAACAAACGAAGAGATTATGGTAGGGTACAAAACCACCTCAAAGTTATTCTTTCTGATCGACCTATTCAAGAGTCCGTAGTAAAATAACGCGAAGCTATTCTTTCCGTTCGATCTATCATAGAGTTCGTACTAGAATAACACCTTAAGACACAAATCAATCAAAACCCTAATGTCACCTAGATACTCCACTGTCACCTCAAGTATCCATGGGCATGATTATAAGATATGCATCACACAATCTCAGATTCATCTATTCAACCAACACAAAGAACTTCAAAAAGTGCCCCAAAGTTTCTACCGGAGAGTCATGACGAAAACGTGTGCCAAACTGTAATGCCCAAGATGCGACTATAGCTCCTATGTGTCGAGACACGAGTTAGAGGCATAATCGCAATCTGGAATGATCGCAAGCGTGGTATCTTTGCACAACTCATGTAATGAACAGGGATAAAAGAGATACATAGTTGGCTTACACTCGCCACGTCACACAATTAATTCAACATTCATACATTCATACAAATAACACAGGGTCCGACTACAAACGAAATCAAAACGAGAAATAATACCACAACCACAAGTCCTGATCGCCCCTAGTATGAACCACTACTGATCGTCGGGATACGTCACATACATACGACCACATTCTTCAGCAAACTCCCAGTGAAGTTCTTGACCATCTCCTGCGTCGTACTCAGTTGTACCTGCATCTGGTGTGTGTTGTAATCTATGAGTCACAAGGACTCAGCAATCCCATTCCCGGGTATCAAAACTATCAAAGCCTTTTAGGTGTGGAGAGGTAATAAAGTGGCTGCAGCAAGCACTAAGCAACTAGCTTACGTAGTCAGAGCGAGATGAGGATATGTGCCAACGGTCGCCAAAGATGATCAATAAGTGATCCTAGCTACTCACGTTCATGCATAACCCCACCGTGTTCACTTTTCGAATCCCCTTCGAAAAGAGACCATCACGGTTACTCACACAGGTAGTGCATTCTTAAGGATATGGTGTCAAGTTATCTACAACCGGATATTAACAAATTCCAATCTTCCACATAACCGCGAGCACGACTTTCGAAAGTTCATAACCCTGCTGGGGTGTCCCAACTTAGCCCATCACAAGCTCACGATCCGCGGAGTCGCAACTCCATATTGGGAAGACCTGAGTATTCTCGGAATCCCATGCTCAAGATATTTCGACAAAGATAAACTAATCCAGCAAGACCTCCCGGTGTGCCGACACCCTGATAGTAGCCGCGCGCATCTCGTCTCAGGCCACGACCGGATAAGCACTACGTACATGTAACATCCCAAATTTTCAATTTGGAATGTTATACATTAGATCATGATGCATATCATATTTTCTTGCTTTTGGTGAATCCAAGTAAATCCTACGCAACTCAAGGACCCTCGGAGAGAGTTGGGGATTTCAATATTTTCATATTTGAGGTTTCTCAAATTTTGAAAGTAGGATCATTTGATTTTATTTATTTTATCTTCAAGTATTTCTATTATGAAAATATGAGATAGGGAGTAAAATGACTATCCCAAAAATAAGGAAATACTGAGGATTTAATAAAAAATTCAAATAAGTTTTCTTTGGAGTTTTATTTGAATTAGGAAAAATTGCATGTTTTCAAAAATGCACTTTAGTGCCAAGAAAATGTTCATCTTGTTCTAAATATTCGATTTAGACGGTGAAAATTTATTTTGGCAATTTTAGATTTTTATTTTATTTTCTAGGATTTCTTTTCGTAGCGTCGGCGTTAATTAGAAAAAAAATAGGGGGACCCGAACCCGACTGGGCCGAAGCCCAGCCGAGCCAGGCCCAGCCGCCGCGCCGCCTTCCCCGCCCGCGCGCCGCCGTGCCAGAGTCGGACTCCGCCGCCGCCGCCATTTCTTGCCCCCTTCCCCAAGCAGCTAGCCCCCCTCTATATATATGCCGCCGCCCCGCCCCCTTGCCACACCGCCGCCGCCGCCGCAGCAGCAGCACACCATTGCCGCCGCCGCCGCAGCCCCGCCGCCTGCCACCGCCGCAGCCCCGCCGCATGCCACCGCCGCCCACCGCCGACGCCCTCCCGCCGGCCGAACGACGAGGTAGCCGCCCGCCTTCGGTTTTCGGTGGAGAAACTGCCGGTTTTTTTTAAGAACCCTAGTTGATCGGTTTTTTTCTTTTCCTGGTTTAGTTAATTAGTGAACGTTCACCCGTTCGTTCGTTTTAGCGAACGAGTTCGTCGTTTAGTTTCAGCTGACGAACGTCCGTTCGTGAAGCTGTTTTTAGTTTTCTTGTTCGTAGTTTTTTTTCTGATCGCGATTTCTGATCCGATCTTCGTTCTAGTTTATCTTTTTGCTCGTTTATCGGAATCAGGCGATTCAAGCGCCTGGAGTTTCGTCTCGAAATTCTCTTTGCGTTTAACCTAGTCACCCAAGCGTTTGCCTCTATTAAATTTGGACTTAGGTCCAGATTGGTACGGTAGTTGTTTCTCTTTCGCCGTTTGACTTTCGTTGTTTTCTTTTGGTTGTTTCTTTTGCAAACCGGAGTTCTTAAGTTGAACCTTCTGGTTAGATCTCTTATTTGAGTTTTACCTGTGCATTAGTTAGGTACTTATTGTGTGTTTGTTTGTTTGCGATAGAGTACCCGGAGTGCGCCGCTTGCTACTTTGAATCTCTAGGTTTTGCGGATCATCAGCAAGGCAAGTAACACTTTGATCATACTTCCAATACCCAGTTTTCATTGCATTAGTATTATCCTCAAACACATTGCATTAGTAGGTTCTAATAACATGTGGGACTGGGAAGTAGATTGAGGTAGTACCTATTACCTGCATTATTTTCAAACCCTTGGGAGTTCCTTCTACGTTTGCTGATAGGTTATGCTATGCTCGTAGACATGGATTGGGTGAGTGTATCCATGACATATGTGAGATTGTTAATTAATGGTTCAACTTAAGGTGGCAACTTAAATACACATGTGGGTGGATTGAGGCACCTGGGTATTCTAGCGATTGTCTGTTTTCTTTATGGACCGCCACCCAGGCCCAAAGGGATCATGCGATTATTCATACTAGAAACTTCCGTGTGCAGCCACAAGCTATTATGGGCTCTAGCATAGTTGACTAAGTCATGCGAACTCTTACAGTGGTGGACTAGCAGATGTAGGGGATGTAGGTTGGTACGGTCCACCCATTCGTAAGGTGCTAGTGCTTCTGAAAGACTATGTCTCGGTCTTCCGTTTCTCAAACAACATGAAGTGCGAGAATCCCAACGGAGGAGATCGAGTCTTGTGGGGAAAAGTGCACAAACCTCTGCAGAGTGTACAAACTGATCATGATTAGCCGTGTCCCCGGTTACGGACGTCTTGAGTATCTAGTACTTGGATTATCATGTGAATCTCATCATGTTACTTTAATTAATATTGTTGGGTTTTTAATGATGATTATTAATTGGGATTGAGAGGATGTCTATCTTCTCAATGATGTTTCAACTACCATGATAGTTAATTAAAATCTATTCCTTTGTAGTAGGGAAAAACTGGCTTTACGCAAAAACTGTAACCATAGAGCTTTCCACCAGCCATATTGCATATAGTATAGCTTTACTTTTGTTACTCTCTATGTGTTACTTTGCCAGCATATTCCATGTGCTGACCCGTTTTCGGGCTGCAACGTTCATGTTGCAGACTTTGCAGACGACGAATAAGGTGCCTATTTAGGTCATGGTTCTATACTCAGTGATGCCGTTGGAGTTGATGGACTCACTTATCTTCCAAGCCTTCTGTTGTTATCGTGTTAGATGGCCTTAAGCCAATATTATTGTAATAAGTTCATCGTTGGAACTATCGATGTAATAAGTGTGTGATTGCTACTCTGTTATAAATCCTTCAAGTACTGTGCGTGTCAGCATTACTGATCCAGGGATGACACTGATGCACAGAGATCAGACTGTTTGAGGTCTAGTCGCTACAAGATGGTATCGGAGCACACGCTGACTGTAGGACACGACCACTAAGCTAAAACCCTAGAGCACTATTCACTCTTCTCATTTCTGACTCCTCATCTTTTCTACTCTTTTAGGATGGTGGATGCAAGGAACAAGTTCACGCAACCTGATGAAGATACACCATTTGGACGACACCTGAAGGAAGCCACCAGATATCTAAACATCGGACTACCCAGTTTCACCGGAACCTACAACGCCACTTTACCTGAAGAGGAGCGCTGGTTGATTCAAGCTCAAGTTCCAGGAAGGACGTTCATGCCCGTCACCGCACCCATAGAATTTTCCTTTAATGCGCCTACATGGAGCCTAGGCAGGAGCATGGCAGCCCACATCACTATGGGAAGGATTGGAGAAATCTACAAGCAGGAGCTAAAGGACACCATCTACCAGATTTGTGGACGTCGAGATGAGCGGTGGGACATGATCAACACCCGGAAGGACAGGTCCATTGCCTCATTCATTCAGGAGTTAAACCAGCACATTCGTCGCCAGGAGCACCAGATGTGTGCAAGGATGATAGACTTGAAGAAAATACTAACCAGAAACTTGGAGTTAGAGGAGGAACTCAAGTCTACACGCGACGGATACGAGGAGGAGATGTTAATACTTGTGGAGAAGAATGATGATTTGACACGAAAGCTAGGAGTATTCATGGGAGATCCAACACCAGGAGTGGAAGAAGAGGAAGAAGAACCCAAGGAGATTCCACCTGAAGACTACATCATCCTTGACGACAAGGACTCAGACCCCGATGATAGCGACAATGAGGATTATGAAGATGAAGCTGGAGCTGACATCATGGAATCCTCTGCCGATCAAAATTTCTAGAAGGCCTTCCTATGACTAGTAGTTTTTCCCATTTAGTAGACTTAGAGCACTTTTGTAACGTTAGATCCGTGTAAGCCCTTGTTATGAATTGATATTGGTGTGATATGTTTGTGTTTGTCTCATGTGCATTTTGGTAGTGATTTTCCCTTAGACCTATTTTCTATTCTAATCTCTTCCCTCTACACCCATCAGATGCCTCCAAGACATGAGCCCGGATTCGAGTTTCCCCCTGAGCTCACTCAGTTGATCCAGCAGCAGAACACTTTGATGCAACTTCTTGTCCAGAACACTCAGAACAACTAGAACAACAACAACCCTCCACCACCACCACCCGTGGATAACCTGACCCGTTTCCTAAGGTTACAACCACCGGTGTTTGCTAGTAGCATTGAACCAATAGTCGCTGATGACTGGCTGCGCAAGATTGGAAGGGATTTAACCACTGCTAATTGCTCAGATGCTGAGAAGGTGCGTTTTCCCGCACATCAGTTGTCTGGACCAGCCGTAGCATGGTGGGAGAATTACACAGCCACTTTTCCCATAGCCAATGTTACTTGGGATCAGTTTCAGCAAGCTTTCCGTACCGCCCATGTCTCAACTGGAGCAATGAGCATGAAGAAGCGGGAGTTTCGCAACTTGCGCCAAGGCAATCGTACTGTGGCTCAGTACGTAGATGAGTTTAGTACTCTATCACGTTATGCCCCAGATGACGTGGCCACAGATGCCGCTAAGCAGGAAAGATTTATGGAAGGGCTGAATGATGAGATGAGCGTACAGTTGATGGTAGCAAGCTTCAACAACTACCAGGAACTGGTTGATCGAGCTCTAATGATTGAAGGGAAACACCAACAGATTGAAAGTCGCAAGAGGAAGTATGGACAAGGAAAGTACAATTCTGGAGCTCAACAGAAGCCACGTTTTACCCCTAAAACGGTAGGACAATTTCAACATACCCATGGAGGAGGTAGCTCGCACAATCATAATGGCTCCAAAAATGGTAATGGGAATGGAGTAAGTAACGGACAGAACCGCACCAACCCAACAACTCACGCCAAGCGAGACCTGAGTCAAGTCACTTGCTTTAAGTGCCAGAAGACGGGACATTACGCCAATGAATGTCCAGAAGCCCAGAATGGAAATGGCAATGCAAGCTCTGGAAAGAAGCCGAACCCTTTTAATAGGGGACAAGTGAACCACGTTAGCGTGGAGGAGGTTGAAGCTCAGCCAGATGCAGTAATAGGTAAGTTTTTAGTTAAGTCCTTTGCTGCACTCGTTCTTTTGATACTGGTGCACCACATTCATACATTTCAAGGGGATTTGTGGATAAGTATAAGCTGCCAACCCAAGCCCTTAGGTCACCCATGTTAGTAACCTCACCCGGAGCAGAGTATATGGCTAAGTTATGGTGTGATCAGTTGCCATTAAGGATTGGTAACTACACATTCCCTTCGGACCTAATAGTATTGGAATCTCAAGGATTGGATGTGATATTAGGCATGGATTGGTTATCTTAGTACGAAGGGAATATTGAATGCGCCAGTAAATCCATTTTTCTTACCATGCAAGAAGGAAGAAGGATTAAGTATGTATCCCGGCATGTGCCGAAAAGGAACAGAGTAAATTCTTTATTAGGAGTTGTTCAGGAGGAAGTACCAGTGGTGAAAGATTTCCCTCACGTATTTCCAGAGGAACTGCCAGGCATGCCACCAGATAGAGATATTGAGTTTTTGATTGAGCTTTTGCCAGGCACAGGGCCAATTTCTAAGAGACCATACAGGATGCCCGCAAAGGATTTGGAGGAGATTAAGAAACAGATTAAGGAGTTACTGGATAAAGGTTACATTCACCCAAGTTCTTTGCCTTGGGGTTCGCCAGTACTTCTAGTGGAGAAGAAGGACGGATCGTTAAGAATGGTCGTTGATTATCGAGGATTGAATGAAGTAACGATCAAGAACAAGTACCCACTGCCGATGATCAATGATTTGTTCGATAGATTGCAAGGAGCTAAGGTATTTTCCAAGATCGATCTCTGATCAGGGTACCATCAATTGAAGATTCGAGAGCAGGATATACCTAAGACGGCCTTTACCACCAGGTATGGGTTGTACGAAATTACTGTTATGTCTTTTGGTCTGACTAACGCACCAGCATACTTTATGAACCTGATGAACAAAGTGTTTATGGAGTTTTTGGATAAGTTCGTCGTGGTGTTCATAGATGATATATTGATCTTCTCAAAGGATGAAGAGGAACATGCAGAGCATTTGCGTTTGGTATTGGAGAAGCTCAGAGAACATCAGTTGTATGCCAAGTTTAGCAAATGCCTGTTTTGGTTGAAGGAAGTTGGATTCCTCGGACACGTTATATCCGGAGAAGGAATAGCAGTAGATCCCGCCAAGGTGGACACCGTGACCAATTGGGAAGCACCGACAACAGTTGGATAGATCTGAAGTTTTCTTGGACTTGCAGGATACTACCGGAGATTTATTGAGAATTTCTCGAGGATTGCAAAACCAATGACGGAGTTGTTAAAGAAGGATACCAAGTTCAACTGGACAGAAGAATGTGAGGCCAGCTTTCAGGAATTAAAGAAACGTTTGGTCTCATCACCTGTGTTGATTCTGCCAGATCAGCATAAGGACTATGAGGTGTACTGCGACGCTTCACGTCGAGGACTTGGAGCAGTTCTTATGCAGGAAGGAAGAGTTGTTTCTTATGCTTCACGATAACTGAAACCTCATGAGTTGAACTATGCCACTCATGATTTGGAATTAGCAGCCGTAGTGCATGCATTGAAGACTTGGAGACATTTTCTCATCGGAAACCATTGTGAAGTATATACGGATCACAAGAGTTTGAAGTATATATTCACTCAGAAGGAGCTGAATCTCAGGCAAAGGAGATGGCTGGAACTCATTAAGGACTATGACATGAGATTGCATTATCATCCCGGAAAGGCTAATGTGGTAGCCGATGCGCTAAGCCGTAAGAGCCATGTCAATACCTTAATGACAAAGGATTTACCAAAGGAGTTAGCCGAGGACTTACGAGAACTATGTTTGGAGATAGTTCCGAAAGGCTATGTAGCGACACTGGAGATACAGTCTACCCTGATGGATAAAATCAGAGAAGCTCAAAAAACTGACGAGGAGGTTGCCTCTATAAAGGAGAGGATGAGCAAAGGAAAGGCTAAAGGATTTCGTGAGGATGAGCACGACACCCTATGGTTTGAGGACCGCGTATATGTGCCAAACGAACCAGGGATCGGGAAGTTGATTCTGCAGGAGGCCCATGATTCACCATACTCGATTCACCCAGGAAATACCAAGATGTACTTGGACTTGAAGGATATCTTCTGGTGGACCGGTATGAAGAAGTATGTAGCCCTTTGTGATGTATGTCAGAGAGTGAAGGCAGAACATCAGAAGCCGGCAGGATTGTTACAACCATTGCCAATACCCGAATGGAAGCGGGATAAGCTAGGCATGGATTTTATTACGGGATTACCCAGAACTCGTTCAGGCTATGGCTCGATTTGGGTTGTAGTCGATCGCTTGACGAAGGTAGCTCATTTCATCCCAGTAAAGACTACATATACCAGTGCAAAGTTGGCAAAGATATACATGACCAGAATCGTATGCCTGCATGGAGTTCCGAGGAGCATCGTATTAGACAGAGGAACCCAGTTTACCTCAAAGTTCTAGAATCAGTTACACGAAACTATGGGTACCAGGCTAGAGTTTAGCACATCGTTTCACCCGCAGACAGATGGACAGACTAAGAGATTCAATCAGATTTTGGAGGATATGCTGAGAGCTTGTGCGCTAGATTATGGATCTAGTTGGGACGACAATTTGCCTTATGCGGAGTTCTCTTACAACAACAATTATCAATCCAGTTTGAAGATGGCCCCTTTCGAAGCCTTATACGGAAGGAGGTGTAGGACCCCGTTGTCTTGGGACGAAGTTGGAGACCGCCAGTTGTTTGGGCCAGATTTGATCAAGGAATCGGAACATAAGGTAAAGTTGATTCGCGATAGACTCAAGATAGCCCAGTCCAGGCAGAAGAGCTACGTGGATTCAAAACGCAAGGAGATTTTTTACGAAGTCGGAGACCGACTTTATCCTCGAGTATCTCCACTTCGAGGAGTTAAGCGCTTTGGAGTTAAAGGAAAGCTAGCGCCACGTTTTTTAGGACCATACAAGATTATGGAACATATGAGAGAAGTAGCCTACAAGTTGGAACTGCCCGAAGGATTGTCAGGAGTTCATGATGTATTCCACGTTTCCCAGTTGAAAAAATGCCACGCCGAGATGGCTGAGATACCGCTGAGGGATATTGTGCCATTGGAAGCTATCCAGCTGGACAGTGACTTGACTATGAAGAGAGACCAGTCAAGATTCTTGAGTATGCCAGCCGAGTCACCCGCAGCAAGGTTATCAAATTTTGCAAAGTTCAGTGGAGTCACCACACCGAGGATGAAGCTACCTGGGAATGAGAGGAAGACCTGCGGAAGGACCACCCTCACCTATTTTCTAGCCAACCCGAATCTCGAGGGCGAGATTCATCTTAAGGAGGGTAGGTTTGTAACATCCCAAATTTTCAATTTGGAATGTTATACATTAGATCATGATGCATATCATATTTTCTTGCTTTTGGTGGATCCAAGTAAATCCTACGCAACTCAAGGACCCTCAGAGAGAGTTGGGGATTTCAATATTTTCATATTTGAGGTTTCTCAAATTTTGAAAGTAGGATCATTTGATTTTATTTATTTTATCTTCAAGTATTTCTATTATGAAAATATGAGATAGGGAGTAAAATGACTCTCCCAAAAATAAGGAAATATTGAGGATTTAATAAAAAATCAAATAAGTTTTCTTTGGAGTTTTATTTGAATTAGGAAAAATTGCATGTTTTCAAAACTGCACTTTAGTGCCAAGAAAATGTTCATCTTGTTCTAAATATTTGATTTAGACGGTGAAAATTTGTTTTGGCAATTTTAGATTTTTATTTTATTTTTTAGGATTTCTTTTCGTAGCGTCGGCGTTAATTAGAAAAAAAAATAGGGGGACCCGAACCCGACTGGGCCGAAGCCCAGCCGAGCCAGGCCCAGCCGCCGCGCCGCCATCCCCGCCCGCGCGCCGCCGTGCCAGAGTCAGACTCCGCAACCGCCGCCTTTTCTTGCCCCCTCCCCCAAGAAGCTAGCCCCCCCTCTATATATATGCCGCCGCCCCGCCCCCTTGCCACACCACCTGTCACATCCCTAGCTTTTGGTAATGCACTAGGCTAGCCTCATGTGTGCATCATGTTTAATCTTGAAAGAAACTTGAAATGGGGATTGCCTAAACCCTAGCAGTAAAGTAATTCAACTAGGGTCAATTAAAATCTTTTCAATGAACCCAAAATGCCCCTTGGAAAAGTTCATCATTTTTGGATTGATTAAAAACCTCTGCCAAAAATGTTGCACATATTTCTAGGACCATTCTAGATTTTTGAATTAAATCATATCTTACTTGCATTTGGGCAATTAAATTTTATATATTATTTTAAATGCTCAAATAATCATAAGCTAAAATGTTTACTGTTGGATTTATTCTAAATAGTAGCCATGCTTGGTTTCATGATTTTTGAGTGTGCCTAAGTATTTTTAATAAAGCCCAGAACAAAGTAACAAAATAGAAAAGAGAAGATAAAATAGAAAACAGAAACAGAATTAGAAAAAGAGAAGGCTTACCTGTCCAGCCTGGCCGGCCCGGTACTATGCGGCCCAGCCCACCTGGGCTTCCCCTGCCAGTCATCCCTGTCCTCACGCCAGGAGGACAGGGGAGTGTGGTCGCTGCGCGCGGGCACGCGCTGAGCCACCTCCACCCTGCCTGCTAGCCCCGGCCGTCCCTGACGACGCCACGCAGACGCCCAGAGGCTTCGCTCTCCTCCCCCTCACTCGCTGCTCTCTCCTCCCTCCTCTGTTTCTCTCGCACGCCGCCACCGAGAGGAGCTCGTCGCCGCCGCCCTAAACCACCGCGGCCACCGGCCACGCCTCGCCCCGTGACCGTGTCCAGAAGCCCCGCAATCGAGCACCACATTCCCAAGCCGAAGGAATCGAGCCGGAGGGCTCCACTTCGTCGTCTACGTTACCGTCTTCAACCTCGGGTGCCGCCGTTCCTCGCCGTCGATTCGGCACCACCAGGACCTCCCCGGGCTCGATGACCTCCTCTTCGGCATCGCTGTGAGCTCCCGCTCCGAACCCCTCTCTTCCCCGCCTCTTTTGCACCGCGTAGCCCCAGCTCCACCGGAGCCGAGAGCTCCCGCCCGCCGGCCATTTAGCCGCCGCGGACATGGCTTGTTTCATCCGCATCCGAGCACGTAGTTGAACTCCTGGAGCTCCCAGGAGCCTGTAGATCATCTCAGCTAGCCTCTCCGCGCACTGCAGCCTCGCGCACGACCGAGCCCGTACTTCGGCCGCCGCCTCGCTCGTCGCCGGCGCTGTTTCCGGCCACCTCAGGTCGTACAGCTTGCACCGTTGGATGCGGCCGAGTGCCAGCTTTCCAACGGGACTAACCGCGCCCGAAACCATCCCTTGTACGCGAAATCCGAGCCACTCCGGCGAGACACCGCCGCAGATTGTGGCCGCCGGCGAGTCACTCCGGCGGGTACACTTTAATTAGTGCTAATGACCCCCCCTGGGTCGATGACAGGTGGACCCAGGGCCCTAGAAAATTAGTTTAGTTACTAAACCAATTTTAGTTAACCACCGAGACACTGACATGTGGGCCCCTGTGCCTATTTAGTTTAGTTTAATCTTCTGTTAAGTTTAGTTAAGCCTGTTTAACTGCTGTGTCACTGACGTGTGGACCCCACACGTCAGGTTGGACCCGAACAGCCCCTGTTGACCTGCTGACGTCAGCATGTGGTCATGCTGACGCAGTAAAGTGTTTCTGGATGTTAAAATAAATCTTAAATGATTTATTTATTTCAGGAAATAGCCAAAACTTCTAAAAATCATATAAAATCAACCGTAGCTCAGATGAAAATAATTTATATATGAAAAATGATCAGAAAAATCCAAGGAATCTGTTTATGGCACTTTCATGCATGTTTGAACAAGCTAAGACTGCTGATCAGGTCAAATCAATTAAATGGCATTTAAATAATCACATATGAAGTTTGAATTTGAACCTTTGGTTCAAACCAACTTCATTTAACATGGTTGCTAGTTGCATTAGCACAATCAACAGCATATTGCCATATCATGATCATGCATCATATTGTCGCATTGCATTGATTGTGTTCTCTCTTGTTTGCCGGTGCTTGTCCCCTTTCAGTAGACGTGTTCCGACGATGTGATCGATGACACCGATGAAGACCCAATGTTATCTTCAGAAGTGCCAGGCAAGCAAAACCCCATTGAGCATTCCGATACAATCCCACTCTCTCGCTCTTGCTCTCTTTTACTACATTAGGACAACAACGCTTCAATTGTTACCTGATGCGGTAGTTGAACCCCTTTCCACTGCATGACCCGTCATTGCCACAGTAAATAGTTGAAACCCACTAGTATGAGTAGGAGTTGTTTGAGCCATGTTGTGCCTACTCATTGATGCTTTCTGGTTATGCCTGCTATTGCTTAGAGTTGTGTCAGGTCTGATTCATCGGGGATGAATTGGAATGTGATGAACATGTCCTACTGTGTGTGAGCTAAGTGTGTGAACACGATTTGGTAAAGGTAGCGATGAGAGGCCATGTAGGAGTACATGGTGGGTTGTCTCATTGAAACCGTCCTCAGGAACTGAGTTCTGTGTTGGTTGATCCATGAAACAGCTACTACCACACATTGGGCCCTGAAATATGACCCCGCTCGACTTATTGACTGCCCTTGTTCTCTGTCCAGGAGTTGCAACTAGTTTCTGGTGTTTGTAGTTTACTGGAGGTCGTGCGCAGCGCTGACCCTCGGGGTGGGCTGTGACACGGTAGGTACGTGGCACGGTGTACCGGTCGCCCGTTTGGTGACGCGGGAACCCTGTACACATCGTTTGGGGCCGTGAGCGACACCCCGGCCGGATCTCCCACGGATGGAACCCAAATAGGCGATAAACCTGGACGAGAGACTTGAGTGGTTGGTTAGGTCGTGGTCTACACCCACGTCGGCTTTCGCTTGAAGTCTGCCGAGCACATGTCGTGTGCAGACGCTAAGTGGTGGAAACATGTGTGAAGAAGTACACCCCTGCAGGGTTATATATATGATCTATTCGAATAGCCGTGTCCGCGGTAAGGGACTTTTGGGTTGCCTATTACAGTTCATAGACAAGTGAAAGTGGATACTCTAAAACACGCAAGATAAGCGTGAGTGCTATGGATGGCCTTCTTGTAGGGAGACGGGAGCGGATCCATAGTGGTGTATTGATTGGTGAATATGTGGACTCGTGTGCGCCACCTCGAAAGAGTTACTTGCTGTCGTAGTTCAGGATAGCCACCGAGTCAAAGCTGGCTTGCTGGAGTCAAACACCACCACCCCTTTGTTGATACTGATGCATATGTAGCTAGTTCTGATGTAAGTCTTGCTGAGTACCTTTGTACTCACGTTTGCTTAATTTATGTTTTTGCAGAGAGACTTCAGTCTCGCTAGTGGTTCCGCGTGGACTTCGACGTTTAGCTTGTTACCTCAGCTACGATCTTGTACCCTTGGGAGGGTCTTGTAGATAGTCAGGCTTTTTCAGCCTTCTTCATTTGTAGTTGTCTGTACTCAGACATGTTATGCTTCCGTTGCCTGTATGCTCTGTATGTTGGGTCATGTGACCTCTGATTGTAATAAATGCTATGATGGCTCTTCTGGGCCTTATCTATATGAGTTGTTGAGTTATGTTGTGATGCCATGTTGTACAACACTTACTTGCATGTTATGCGTACGTGTAATGTGTATTGCTATGTGTGGGATCCGACACCTAGTTGTTTACCTTTGGTAGCCTATCTTACAGGGAAATGTCTCCTAGTGCTTCCACTGAGCCTTGGTAGCTTGCTACTGCTCCGGAACACTTAGGCTGGCCGGCATGTGTCCTTCTTCGTTCCTGTGTCTGTCCCTTAGGGGAAATGTCACGCGTTGTTCCTTTAAGTCCTTGTAGCTTGCTACGACTTGGGTTCATACGTTGATGACCGACACGTTCGTTGCTGGGTCATGTATGCCTGTCTCTGTAATTTAGTGCCACTTTTGGTTTATAACTAGTCATGTCGGCCCGGGTTCTCTGTCATATGGATGCTAGCGACACTATCATATACGTGTGCCAAAATGCGCAAACGGTCCCGGGCCAGGTAAGGTGGCACCCGTGGGGATACCGTGCGTGAGGCCGCAAAGTGATATGATGTGTTACAGGCTAGACCTGTGTGACTTAGGATCGGGGTCCTGACACCACCGCCGCCGCCGCAGCAGCAGCACACTACTGCCGCCGCAGCCCCGCCGCCTTCCGCCGACGCCCTCCCGCCGGCCGAACAACGAGGTAGCCGCCCGCCGTCGGTTTTCGGTGGAGAAACCGCCGATTTTTTTAAGAACCCTAGTTCATTTTTTTAGATAGATCGTTTTTTTCCTTTTCCCGGTTTAGTTAATTAGTGAACGTTCACCCGTTCGCTCGTTTTAGCGAACGAGTTCGTCGTTTAGTTTCAGCTGACGAACGTCCGTTCGTTAAGCTGTTTTTAGTTTTCTTTTTCGTAGTTTTTTTTTCTGATCGCGATTTTTGATCCGATCTTCATTCTAGTTTATCTTTTTGCTCGTTTATCGGAATCAGGCGATTCAAGCACCTGGAGTTTCGTCTCGAAATTCTCTTTCTGTTTAACCTAGTCACCCAAGCGTTTGCCTCTGTTAAATTTGGACTTAGGTCCAGATTGGTACGGTAGTTGTTTCTCTTTCGCCGTTTGACTTTCGTTGTTTTCTTTTGGTTGTTTCTTTTGCAAACCGGAGTTCTTAAGTTGAACCTTCTGGTTAGATCTCTTATTTGTGTTTTACATGTGCATTAGTTAAGTACTTATTGGGTGTTTGTTTGTTTGCGACAGAGTACCCGGAGTGCGCCGCTTGCTACTTTGAATATCTAGATTATTCATACTAGAAACTTCCGTCTGCATCCACAAGCTATTATGGGCTCTAGCATAGTTGACTAAGTCATGCGAACTCTTACAGTGGTGGACTAGGAGATGTAGGGGATGTAGGTTGGTATGGTCCACCCGTTCGTAAGGTGCTAGTGCTTCTGAAAGACTGTGTCTCGGTCATCCATTTCTCAAACAACATGAAGTCCGAGAATCCCAACGGAGGAGATCGAGTCTTGTGGGGAAAAGTGCACAAACCTCTGCAGAGTGTACAAACTGATCATGATTAGCCGTGTGCCCGGTTACGGACGTTTTGAGTATCTAGTACTTGGATTATCATGTGAATCTCATCATGTTACTTTAATTAATATTGTTGGGTTTTTAATGATGATTATGAATTGGGATTGAGAGAAAGTCTATCTTCTCAATGATGTTTCAACTACCATGATAGTTAATTAAAATCTATTCCTTTGTAGTAGGGAAAAACTGGCTTTACGCAAAAACTGTAACCATAGAGCTTTCCACCAGCCATATTGCATATAGTATAGCTTTACTTTTGTTACTCTCTATGTGTTACTTTGCCAGCATATTCCATGTGCTGACCCGTTTTCGGGCTGCAACGTTCATGTTGCAGACTTTTCAGACGACGAGTAAGGTGCCTATTTAGGTCGTGGTTCTATACTCAGTGATGCCGTTGGAGTTGATGGACTCACTTATCTTCCAAGCCTTCCGCTGTTATCGTGTTAGATGGCCTTAAGCCAATATTATTGTAATACGTTCATCGTTGGAACTATCAATGTAATAACTGTGTGATTGCTACTCTATTATAAATCCTTCAAGTACTGTGCGTGTCAGCATTATTGATCCAGGGATGACACTGATGCACAGAGATTAGACTGTTTGCGGTCTGGTCGCTACAAGATGGTATCAGAGCACACGCTGACTGTAGGACACGACCACTAAGCTAAAACCCTAGAGCACTATTCACTCTTCTCATTTCTGACTCCTCATCTTTTCTACTCTTTTAGGACGGTGGATGCAAGGAACAAGTTCACTCAACCTGATGAAGATACACCATTTGGACGACACCTGAAGGAAGTCACCAGATATCTAAACATCGGACTACCCAGTTTCACCTGAACCTACAACGCCACTTTACCTGAAGAGGAGCGCTGGTTGATTCAAGCTCAAGTTCCAGGAAGGACGTTCATGCCCGTCACCGCACCCATAGAATTTTCCTTTAATGCGCCTACATGGAGCCTAGGCAGGAGCATGGCAGCCCACATCACTATGGGAAGGATTGGAGAAATCTACAAGCAGGAGCTAAAGGACACCATCTACTAGATTTGTGGACGTCGAGATGAGCGGTGGGACATGATCAACACCCGGAACCCCAACCGTGTTAGGAACGCAAAATCAAGGAACATAACACCGGTTTATTGGGTCCTAAGGCGGCATGAGTGGAACAAAACACCAAGCAAAAGGCCAAGCCTTCCACCCATTACCGATATATATGTGCATTATTAAATAATATATATATATATATATATATATATATATATATATATATATTATGTTATCCCAATAAAGAAGTCCAAACATGGAGCAATCTTCAACTTCACCTGCAACTAACAATGCTATAGGAGGGGCTGCGCAAAAGCGTACTTAGCCAATCAACGGTTTGCTAAGAAGGCGGTTAGAGTGTTTCATGACAACATAGGAGGCTGACAAGACAAGAATAGGCATCACAACATAACTAATAGAGCGACACAACTAGCAAAGCAAGGATAGAGGTGATATCAGGGAACGGTCATCTTGACTGGAATCCCGCAAGGAAGAAGATCGAGTCCATGAAGAAGACAAACAGACGTAGTCGAAAGAATCCTCACAACTCCGGAACGAAACCGAAGCTAACAAGAGAAGCAACCGGAAAGAAGCAAACAACATGGTAAACACACAAGCATAAGCATGGCATGATGCACAAACAAGTATGATGCATGTCCGGTTTAAAGATTCATGGCATGGCAAAGTGCACAAACAATTCTACAAGTTAAGTGGAGCCGAATATGCAACGAGTTGCATATTGACAAAACACCACATTCAATTATTTAGTTCGCTTTCAATTATACCCAACAATATTAATTGTTCTTTAACATGGCAAGAGGTGAAGCATGAGAAAACTGCACTATCTAGGCATTTTAAATAAGGCCAGAAATAACAACAACAATTCCGGAAAATCCCCATGTGCATATTTAGCAATTCTTAAAGCAAAGAACAATTTTAAGCATTTAAAGGTTGTTATCATGATGCGGATGACAAATGCAAGTTTTATGCAATTTTTAGTTAAAAGTTGACATGAGGATGATATGGAGTAACTCGTCACCGTGGTGGAAGGAAAGGGGCCACGGCGGCGATAACCGAAAATGATGCCGCGGCAACATATCGGTTTCGGTAACTCGTTGAGAGACCGGTACAAAAGAAGGACGGAGAGCATGTCATGCAAGATGATGGGGTGCTCCCGGATTCCCGGTTCCCACGGCTTGGTGGCAAGGGGGCTTCGTGCAAGTAACAATTCTTGCACGGCAAAAACGGATACATGCAACTATCTCATACACACATGCAACATTCGTCCACGGGCGTCGTCTCACGGTATACCTTCGAAGCATGCATTTTCGGAGCGCTTCGAATTCGGCGGTAGTGGAGTAGTGGTACACGGGTCGTAGTGGATGAAGTGGTACTTCGGAAAGCGCACGGTGATGGAAGTTGTACATTTTGGCGGTAGTCGAACTCGACGAGCGATGGTCGTCGTGGTACTTGTCGCGTTTCGGATGTGTAGTCATACACAGGTCTTTGATGAAGGTAGTCGTACACGCACGTAGATGAACTTGATGGATCCGAGGGCTCCGAGCGTCGTGGTACTTGGGGTCTTCGGACTTGCCGGTCTTGGTTCTTGCGATGGTAGTGGTACTTGGCATCGCATCGTGTAGAGGTACTCGCGATCTTGGCGACGGTAGTGGTACACGCGGTCTTGTCGAATCCACGACGAGGGTAGGGTTGGAGAGGGACTTGGAGCATCCTAGTGCTTGAGGTCTCTGTATTCATGGAGATGTAACAAAACGACAATGGTCAAGGCAGCGCTGGTGCGGTCATCTTGCGGGGGAGCGGGGCTTGGGAAGATGCAGCCCACACAGCGAAGGTCGGCGATGCTACAAGGCAGGAGGTAATGCGAGGTGGAGCAGGCACTTGCGCCCGAGACGAACAGGAGGAGTGCCCTCCTCGTTAGAGTCGATGAAGACGACGACGATAGGGAGCGCCGGCGAGATGGGGATCTAGGTGAGGGAGTCGGACGGCATGGCTGGAGGAAGTGGAGCGCGGCGAGCAGCAAGGGTGCAGCAACGCGACACCGAAGCATGGGCTCACCGGCCGGAGCGGCGGCAGGGTCGCGGGGGCGGTGACCCGAGCTCGACGGTGAGCAGGGCGCGAGAGGGGAAAGGAGAAGGAGAGGTGCAGAGGAGGGGAGTGGCACGGTGGCGGGACAGTGGAGAGGCGTGGGGTAGTGATGGCACTGGGCGATGTCGTAGAAGACGAGAGGGAGAGGGAGAGATTGAGCGAGGACGCTCGCTGGCGGCGCTAGGGGGATGGGGATCGAGAGGAGGGTTAGGTTTAGGAGGGGTGCTGGCTGGGGGTTAGGAGAAGTTGGGCCGACCTGGGAGGGGGATGTGGACGGGCCTAGGAGGCCAGTGGCTGGGCCTTGGGCCGCTACGACTAGCTACGAGGAAGGCTGGCCGGCCTAATACAAGATTTTTAACATAGGGTTCAGTTTCAGAGAAGAAAAGAAATAGAAAGGAAGAGGGAAAATATATATTTGAGGGTTCGAATCCCCCCCCCCTCAAATGAGCTGAAAAATGGCATGGATTTAATTTGAAAGATTTCAAAAGCACCACGACTAGAACTGAAGCAAATTGGAGGAAGATGGGGATTAGAATATTTGGAAACGAGAGAGGTTTAAATGTAAGTTTGTTTTGGTGAATTCCATAATAATGGAATAGTTTAATATAGCTCTCTAAATATTAAGAGGCTTTGTATATGTTGTAAAGAGAAATCAATATGTGAATTCCCTCGATTTAAATGGATCAAAGATCCACACGATTTATTTATTTGAGTTGCAAAATTTCTGAGATGATGGCATGATGACATGATGCAATGCAAAATAAATAAATAGAACAACCAAAATAAACACACGGTAACATCAAAATATGGAAGTCTTCTGGAGCATCGGTCTTGGGGCGTCACACAACCATATGCATACATATGCATAGATTCCCAAGGTCACGGAACCCGCAAGTTGATCACCAAAACATACATCAAGTGGATCACGTGATATCCCATTGTCACCACGGATAAGCACATGCAAGACATACATCAAGTGTTCTCAAATCCTTAAAGACTCAATCCGATAAGATAACTTCAAAGGGAAAACCCAATTCATCACAAGAGAGTAGAGGGGGAGAAACATCATAAGATCCAACTATAATAGCAAAGCTCGCGATACATCAAGATCGTGCCATCTCAAGAACACAAGAGAGAGAGAGAGAGAAAGAGAGAGAGAGAGAGAGAGAGAGAGAGAGAGAGAGAGAGAGAGAGAGAGAGAGAGAGAGAGAGAGATCAAACACATAGCTACTGGTACATACCCTCAGCCCCGAGGGTGAACTACTCCCCCCTTGTCATGGAGAGCGTCGGGATGATGAAGATGGCCACCGGAGAGGGATTCCCCCCTCCGGCAGGGTGCCAGAACGGTTCTAGATTGGTTTTCGGTGGCAACAGAGGCCTCCGGCGGCGGAACTCCCAATCTAGGTTATTTTTCGGAGGTTTCTATATTTATAGGATTTTTTGGTGTAGGGCACAAGTCAAGGGGTCTCCGGGCTGTCCACGAGATAGGGGGCGCACCCAGGGGGGTGGGCGCGCCCCCACCTCCATGGGCAGCCCGTGACTCTCCTGTCCCAACTCTTTTACTCCGGGGGCTTCTTTTGGTCCATAAAAAATCATCAAAAATTGGCTCGTCAATTGGACTCTGTTTGGTATTCCTTTTCTTTAAAACTCAAAAACAAGGAAAAAACAGAAACTGGCACTGAGCTCTGGGTTAATAGGTTAGTCCCAAAAATCAGATAAAAGTGTATATATAAGCCCATTAAACATCCTAGAAGGATAATATAATAGCATGGAACAATCAAAAATTATAGATATGTTGGAGACGTATCATTGACCAACATAAAATGAGTTGTATATTTTGAAAATTACACCATTAGAAAGTAGAAGATCTGAAGTTTCTAATGATATATTTTTTGTGATAGATAACTTGTATTACGTTGTTTTTTTTTCAACCTAGATATACGTGCAAGCCTTATAAACCGGAAAGGATGTAGTATACAGGCTTCGTGATGAACTATAATATGCAAGGGATGCAAAAGACAATTCCAGAGCTCTTCGTTGTGCTCAAAGCTATGGAGGTAGAAATCAAGAAGGAGCATCAAGTGTTGATGGTGAACAAGACCACTAGTTTCAATAAAAAGGGCAAGGGAAAGAAGGGGAACTTCAAGAAGAATTGCAAGCCAGTTGCTACTCCCGGGAAGAAACCCAAGTCTGGAGCCAAGCCTGAAACTGAGTGCTTCTACTGCAAATGGACTGGTCACTAGAAGCGGAACTGCCCCAAGTATTCGGCGGATAAGAAGGATGGCAAAGTGAACAAAGGTATATATAATAGACATGTTATTGATGTGTACCTTACTAATGCTCGCAGTAGCGCCTGGGTATTTGATACTGGTTCGGTTGCTCACATTTGTTACTCAAAATAGGGGCTACGGATTAAACAAAGAGTGGGTAAGGACGAGGTGATGATGCGCGTGGGAAATGGTTCCAAAGTCGATGTGATCGTCGTCAGCACGCTACCTCTACATCTACCTTCGGGATTAGTTTTAGACCTAAATAATTGTTATTTGGAGCCAGTGTTGAGCATGAACATTATATCTGGATCTTGTTTGTTGTGAGACGGTTATTCATTTAAATCAGAGAATAATGGTTTTCCTATTTATATGAGTAATATCTTTTATGGTCATGCACCCTTGATGGCTGGTCTATTTTTGTTGAATCTCGATCATAGTGATACACATATTCATAATATTGAAGCCAAAAGATGCAAAGTTAATAATGATGGTGCAACTTATTTGTGGCACTGCCGTTTAGGTGATATTGGTGTAAAGCGCATAAAGAAACTCCATGCTGATGGGCTTTTGGAATCACTTGATTATGAATCACTTGGTGCTTGCGAACCTTGCCTCATGGGCAAGATGACCAAAACTCCGTTCTCTGGAACAATGGAGCGAGCAACTGACTTATTGGAAATCATACATACTGATGTATGCGGTCCAATGAGTGTTGATGCTCGCGGCGGGTATCGTTATTTTCTGACCTTCACAAATGATTTGAGCACATATGGGTATATCAACTTGATGAAACACAAGTCTGAAACATTTGAAAAGTTCAAAGAATTTCAAAGTGAAGTAGAGAATCATCGTAACAAGAAAATAAAGTTTCTACGATCTGATCACGGAGGTGAATATTTGAGTTATGAGTTTGGTCTTTGATAACCCACAAGTGTAGGGGATCGCAACAGTTTTCGAGGGTAAAGTATTCAACCCAAATTTATTGATTCGACACAAGGGGAGCCAAAGAATACTCTTAAGTATTAGCAGCCGAGTTGTCAATTCAACCACACCTAGAAACTTAGTATCTGCAACAAGATAGTTTAGTAGCAAAGTAATATGATAGTGGCGGTAGCAGCAATAAAAGTAACGATAATATTTTTGTAGTTTTTGTAATAGTAGCAACGGAAAAGTAGATAAGCAACAAGCAATATAGTAAAAGCTCATAGGCATTGGATCGGTGATGGGAAATTATGTCGGATGCAATTCATCATGTAGAAGTTATAACCTAGGGTGACACAGAACTAGCTCCATCTCATCAATGCAATGTAGGCATGTATTCCGAATATAGTCATACGTGCTTATGGAAAAGAACTTGCATGACATCTTTTGTCCTACCCTCCCGTGGCAGCGGGGTCCTATTGGAAACTAAGGGATATTAAGGCCTCCTTTTAATAGAGTACCGGACCAAAGCATTACCACATAGTGAATACATGAACTCCTCAAACTACGGTCATCACCGGGAGTGGTCCCGATTACTGTCACTTCGGGGTTGCCGGATCATAACACATTGTAGGTGACTATAGACTTGCAAGATAGGATCAAGAACACACATATATTCATGAAAACATTATAGGTTCAGATCTGAAATCATGGCACTCGGGCCCTAGTGACAAGCATTAAGCATAGCAAAGTCATAGCAACATCAATCTCAGAACATAGTGGATACTAGGGATCAAACCCTAACAAAACTAACTCGATTACATGATAGATCCCATCCAAACCATCACCGTCCAGCAAGCCTACGATGGAATTACTCACACACGGCGGTGAGCATCATGGAATTGGTGATGGAGGAAGGTTGATGATGACGATGGCGATGATCTCCACTCTCCGGAGCCCCGAACGGACTCCAGATCAGCCCTCCCGAGAGAGATTAGGGCTTGGCGGTGGCTCCGTCTCGTGAAACGCAATAATTCCTGCCCCATGATTTTTTTTCTCCCCGAAAGTGAAGATATAGGATCTGGGGTATGTCGGTGGAGCACCAGGGGGCCCACGATGCAGGGGGCGCACCCTAGGTAGGGGGCGCGCCCCCCATCCTCGTGGACAGGCCCTGGGCCCCCTGGTGTGGATCTTCTTGCAGATATTTTTTATATTTTCCGAAATAATTCTCCGTTGATTTTCAGGCGATTCCGAGAACTTCTTATTCTGCACAAAAACAACACCATGGCAGTTCTACTGAAAACAGCGTCAGTCCGGGTTAGTTCCATTCAAATCATGCAAGTTAGAGTCCAAAACAAGGGCAAAAGGGTTTGGAAAAGTAGATACATTGGAGATGTATTAACTCCCCAAGCTTAAACCTTTGCTTGTCATCAAGCAATTCGGTTGATAAACTGAAAGTGATAAAGAAAAAACTTTGACAAACTCTGTTTGCTCTTGTTGTTGTAAATATGTAAGCTAGAATTTAGATTTTCAACAAGATCATGAACTTAACCACATTCACAATAACTTTCAGGTCTCAAGACTACTCACATCAATAGCATAATCAACTAGCGAGCGATAATAATAAACCTCGGATGACAACACTTTCTCAAAACAATCATGATATGATATAACAAGATGGTATCTCGCTAGCCCTTTTTGAGACCGCAAAACATAAATGCAGAGCACCCTTAAAGATCAAGGACCAACTAGACATTGTAATTCATGGTAAAAGAGATCCAGTCATGATCATACTCAATGCAAATTAATTGTAATACATGCAACGACAGAGGTGCTCTCCTACTGGTGCTCTTCGATAAGAGGATGATGACTCTGCATAAAAGTAAATGGATAGGCCCTTCGCAGAGGGAAGCAGGGATTTGTAGAGGCGCCAGAGCTCGATTTTTAAATAGAGATTGAATAACATTTTGAGCGGTATACTTTCATTGTCAACATAACAACCAAGAATCTCGATATCTCCCATGCTACGCACATTATAGGCGGTTCCCAAATAGAATGGTAAAGTTTATACTCCCCCAACCACCAACAAGCACACTCCACGGCTAGCCCGAAACAACGGGTACCGTCCAAACCAGCAACAGCCCTGGGGGAGTTTTGTTTCATTATTATGATTTTGAGCACGGGACTGGGCATCCCGATTACCAGCCATTTTCTCATGAATGATGAGCGGCGTCCACTCATCGTGAGAATAACCCACCTTGCATGGAAGATATAGACAACCCTAGTTGATACATGAGGTGTTCGAGCATACAAAACAGAATTTCATTTGAAGGTTTAGAGTTTGGCACATACAAATTTACTTGGAACGGCAGGTAAATACCGCATATAGGAAGGTATGGTGGACTCATATGGAATAACTTTGGGGTTTATGGAAGTGGATGCACAAGCAGTATTCCCGCTTAGTACAGGTGAAGGCTAGAAAGAGACTAGGAAGCGACCAGCTAGAGAGCAACAACGATCATGAACATGCATTAAAATTAATCAACAATGAATGCAAGCATGAGTAGGATATAAATCACCATGAACATAAATATCATGAAGGCTATGTTGATTTGTTTCAACTACATGCGTGAACATGTGCCAAGTCAAGTCACTTAAATCGTTCAAAGGAGGATACCACCCATCATACCACATCACAATCATTTTAATATCATGTTGGCACGCAAGATAGACCATTATAAACTCTCAGCTAATTAAGCATGGCATAAGCAGCTATGATCTCTAATTGTCATTGCAAACATGTTTTATTCATAACAAGCTGAATCAGGAACGATGAGCTATCATATTTACAAAAACAAGAGAGGTCGAGTTCATACCAGCTTTTCTCATCTCATTTAGTTCATAATATATCATCATTATTGCCTTTAACTCGCACGACCGAACGGTGTGTATAAAAATATTAATGCACGTGCATTGGACTAAGCTGGAATCTGCAGACATTTGATACAAGAAAGAAGACAAGGTAATATGACTCAAGGTTAATTCACAACAAAGCATATGAGAGCCATTAAACATTTTCAATCATGGTCTTCTACTCTTAACCCCTAAAGAAAAGAAACTATTTACACGGGAAAGCTCCCAACAAGCAAAAGAAGAACGGGAAATCTTTTTGGGTTTTCATTTTTAACTACTACTACAAGCAAGGAAAGTAAACTAGCTAGCAGCTACAACTAATATTTTTTGTTTTTCTGGGTTTTTCTAGCACACAAGAAAAAGACTAAGAAAAAGAAATTTAAATTAACATGGATGGTACAGTGAAAGAGTGTGAGCACCGACAACTAGAATAAGTGTGAACATGAATGTAAGTCGGTGAGAAACACGTACTCCCCCAAGCTTAGGCTTTTGTCCTAAGTTGGTCTATGGCTAGTTGGCCTGACGGATATCCAAAGTTGTAGTTGGGGTCGTATTGGGATGCAACTGATGCTGCATGCTGAGCTGCAGCTCGAAGGCGGGTTGCCTCCATCATGTTATAATAAGCATTTTCCTCCTCCATGGTTATAGTGTATCTCCCTTTTTCCTGAAAGTTAAACAAAGTGGGGGCAGGAAGTACAATAGGGATGGCATGCTGCTTGTTAAAGATTAGTCGATATTTGAGGGTTTGATTATCCCACTCTATAAACCGGTGACTAGTCATAGCATGGCAGTCTAAATAAGAACGAGGTAAAGGTTCATCATTCACGTGCACAGACACACCAAGAAAGCGAGCTATGCGGGTAGCATAGATCCCACCAAATAAATCTCCATGCAAACCATTATGGTGTAGCCTACGTGCAACAATAGCTCCCAAGTTATATTGCCTATCACCTAGTACAACACTCCTGAGAACACTAAGATCTGGGACACACATGTGACAAGCCTCATTCTTACTGTTTATGCATCTACCAATAAAGAGAGCAAAGTAATGAATAGCAGGGAAATGTATGCTCCCCATGGTAGCCTGTGTGACTTCCGTGGACTCCCCTACTGTAATACTAGCAATGAAATCTCTAAATTCAGATTTGCGGGGATCACTCATACTGCCCCACTGTGGGATCTTGCAAGCAACATTAAAATCCTCTAAATCCATAGTATAAAATTTATCATATAAGTCAAACAGTACAGTGTGAGAATTACGTGAAGATGAAAATTTAAACCTTCTCACAAAGCTATCAGTTAAGCCACGGTATTGAGGACACTTATCTTGTACGAAGTCCTCGAGGTCAGCGTTGCGCACGTATGCGTAAAATTCATCTTTAATGCCAGCTTGACCCATGAATTCATCTGACTGCCATTCACAACGCCGCACATCAACATCCCTCGGTGGTTCATCGTCCGGCTCACGGAAAGCGATCCTCGGTTCTTGCTTCCTTGAAGGACCACCTTGGAAGTTTCTCCTAGACATTTTTCTGAAATTTTCTGAAACTTTTAGTAACTTCAAAATAAAAGTTAACCAAACTCAACAAGATTGATAGCAACAACTCCTATAAGTGCCTAGGGGCAATATCATGCGTTAGAACTACTTGGGACCAAGAAAATTTGACATGCAAGCTCAAGAACAAGGTCACCACAGCAGCATAAATTTGCAACAAATAAAGCACTAGAACAAAAACTAATTGGACCAATGGAGGAGTGTAACATCCCAAAATTCTAAAATTTGGAATGTTATAATAAATAGATAGATTTGATTGTTGTTTGATGCGCTGTGTGAAATTGAGTGGAATTCGAAACTTTTGAAAGTTAAATGAGAGGGAATAAAATGACTTTCCCAAAACTTTCACTTTGCTTTTTGATCTCCGGGGGAATTCAAATTCTTTTCAACACAAAAACCCTAGAGTGAAGATAATATGACTTCTTCCATTTATTTTAAATGATAAAGGGCTTTGAAAGGATTTTTGAATTTCATCCTCGAAATCTTTTCAATTCAGAAACTTTATGCGACTCAATGATTTTCCAGAGAGAAGATAAAATGAATTCTTCAAATTATAGGAAATATGAGTTGGAAGTTTTTCTGAAATTTTCTGCAACTCAATTTCAAATATTGAGTTATTTGGTTTTTATTCAAATTATTTTTCTCTAAAAAGAAATTACATGGAAAATAGGGTAACATGATTCCCTACAGCAGAAAATTGGAGAGAAATAAATGTGAATTCATTTTGGTATTTTAAGAAAGATTTTATTGGTTTTTATTTGCATTAGTAGGACCTTTTGATTTATTAGATTTTGTGGGCATTTTATTTGACAGTACTAAAATGTTCATGTTGTAGGATTTATTTTTCTGCAAATTTAAATATATTATATGCCTATAGGATATTTTATTTATTTTTGTTTTTGTTGGTTTTCTATGTGTGTTAAAAAAATGTTTAAAGAAAAAAAAATAGTCTCAGCCGAACTGGGCCGGCCCAGCCACTGCCAGGCCAGCCCAGCTGCTCACCCCGACCCTTTCCTCCTCCAGCACGCCACCGCACCGCCAAGGATGCCGTGCTCGACCCGGCCACCTCCCCTTCGCCCCCTTCCCCACGCCTCGCCTCACCCCTCCTCCTATAAAAGGGCGCCGCCCGAGCCCGCTGCCCCGCATCGCCAAGTCGCCGCCGCCGCATCGCCAAGCCGCCGCCGCCGCCGCATCGCTCGCCGCCGCTGCCAGCTGCTGCTGCTGCCCCCCCTCGCATCCCGCAGTCGCGCCTCGCCCCCTCGCATGCCTCGCCGCTCCGCGCAGCCGCCGCTGCCCACCATCGCGCCTCGTCGCACGCCCGCCGCCGGCCAGAAAACCTCGCCGGAGTTCAAAAGAACTCGCCGGAGTTCTGGTCCGGTCCGCGCCCGAGCCGCCTCGCCGGTTTTCTTCGCCGAACCGTTGGTTTATCGTCGGAAAACCTTATAGGTATAAACCCGCCCTGGTTTTCAGTTTAGTTAGGTTTTTAGTTTTAGATCGGTTTATTTTTTTTAGGTTTAGTTATACAGTGAACGTTCACTAGTTAAGACTTGAAAACGAACGTTAGCTTGATAGCTTTTTCTTTTTCTGTTTAGTTTCAGCCAGGGACTTAGATGTGAATATTTTATTTACTGAATAGTCCCTACACTTCAAACGGCCATATCTTTTACCGGTTAGTCCAAATCCAACAAAACCAACGCCCACGTCTTCGTTACGAAGCCCTCTTTCCAGTAATACAACTCAAACATGTTTTTGAATTTTTTTAAATTTTGAATTCAACTAGTTTTAGATTCAAACTTCGTTTGATCATAACTTGAGTTTCGTAACTCCGTTTGAGTTGATTCTTTTTGCAAATCGAAGCTCTTGACCTAAACTTTCCGATAAGGCCAAATTCAAATAATTTTGGTACTGTCGGAAATTGTTCTGTGTTTCAAGAGTCATTCGTGTGTTTTCGAAGTTTTCCAAAGTGTTTATTCGTTCTGTCCGATCTTTCTGAGTGATTGCTTATGTGTGGCTACTACTGCTTGGTTACGATAGATTGACCGGAGTGTGACGAGTAGATCTATCCAGAGTTTTGAGTGCGAATCATCTTCATCAACATTGCAGGCAAGTTCACACTTTGATCATATTGTCCAATACCCAGTTTTTCATTGCATTAGTTATATCCTCAAACAGATTGCATCAGTAGGATCTTTTAACTTATGGGACTGGGAAGTAGATTGAGGTAGAACCTATTACCTGCATTATTTTCAAACCCTTGGGAGTCACTATTACGTTATGCTTATATTGCCATGGTATGCTCGTAGACGTGGATTGGGTTTGAGAGTATTCATGACAAATGTGAGATTGTTAACTAAAGGTATACTTAAGGTGGCAACTTTAACACACATCTGGGTGGATTGAGGCACCTGGGTATTCCAGCGATTGCCTGTTTTCTTTGTGGACCGCCACCCAGGCTCAAAGGGATCATGAGATTATTCATACTAGAAACTTCCGTGTGCAGCCACAAGCTATTATGGGCTCTAGCATAGTTGACTAAGTCGTGCGAACTCTTACAGTGGTGGACTAGCAGATGTAGGGGATGTAGGTTGGTACGATCCACCCGATCGTAAGGTGCTAGCGCTTCTGAAAGACTATGTCTCGGTCATCCGCTTCTCAAACAACATGAAGTGCGAGAAACCCAACGAAGGAGATCGGGTCTTGTGGGGAAAAGTGCACAAACCTCTGCAGAGTGTACAAACTAATCATGATTAGCCGTGTCCCCGGTTACGGACGTCTTGAGTATCTAGTACTTGGATTATCATGTGAATCTCGTCATGTGACTTTAATTAATTTTGTTGGGTTTTAATGATGATGCTTAATTGGGATTGAGAGGGTGTCTACACTCTCAATGTTTAACAACCACCATGATAGTTAAAATAAAAATTTATTCCTTTGTTGTAGGAAAAAATTGGCTTTACGCAAAAACTTTAACCTTACAACCTCCACCAGCCAAATATGCATGTAGTTGTAGGCTTTGTTCATCATTATCATTACAGTGTGAATTTGCTAGTATATTCAATGTACTGACCCTTTATGGCTGCAACGTCTCATGTTGCAGGATTTTCTTACGACGAGTAAGTGATACGTTAGGATTACGATTTCTACACTCAACTTTGCTGTTGGTGTTGATGGGAATTCAGAACCTTGTTACTTCCGCTATTTTGGATTGAGGTAATAATATTTACATTACTTTATACATGTGATTTACCTCTGTTATAAATCCTCGAGTAATGTGTGTGTCAGCATACCGATCCAGGGATGACACTTAAGCACAGAGACTTGATCCATTCGGGTCGGGTCGCTACAAGATGGTATCAGAGCACATGTTGACTGTAGGACGTGACCCTAGAAACTGGCCAAACCATAGGAAAGGATTTCTCTAAAACTATCTTTCTCGAAAAGATTCTTATCTCTCTTCTTTTCTGAGATTTTTCAAAATCTTCCCTTTGACCTTAACTAGTTAGACAATACCCTTTACCATTTGGACCACTTCGGAGTAAAATAAATTTACCATGCATTGGAAGTGTTGAAGTTACAACAATAGTTACTCCGAAGGTTTGAAGAGTTGACAACTTTGAAGAGATGATGACCTTTAGAAGACCAAACCCCTGTTATGTACTTACGTTAGATACGACGATTGTGAGCCATCGTTTGTTTGATGTTTTCCGGTGGCCACATAACAAAACCTGTCTTTTCAAAACTGTTGTTTGTATTGAGTGTATCTCTCCCCACCTTCCTAATATCATCCCAAAACCCTTGGACCCAATAGAGGATGACTGAAGATAGACTTGAAGTTTCGGGACCAATGACCCAACCAGAGGCAGAACTGTGGATACAAAACATGGAGGATCACTTCAGGAAAAATTTGGTAGCAAGGAAGTATGATGTCCAATACGCTCTCCAGTACTTTACAAACAGTGCCGCAACATGGTGGGAGATGCATCAAGACATACAAGGATGTAATAGAGCAGAAAATTGGGAAGAATTCAAGAAGACCCTGTTAGGATCCCGTCTCATCTGCAAGCGTGCTGACAACCCAAAGGAAACGTTGTGCCTGCAGGATTTGTGGAGAAATCGGACACACCCAAAAGGAGCACAAGGATGAATGCCCTAATTGTGAAGGAAGTCACCTAGCTGAAGAATGCCCCACTAGGCAGATTACTTGTTTCTTGTGTGAAGGGACTACCCACTACCCTGCTCAGTGCCACATTTACCCCATGGTGCAACGAACTGTCCAACAGAAGAAAGAAGCAATGAAAGAAGTCCTCAAGGAAACCTTAACTGATTCCACGATGGAGGAAGATGTTGACGACCCTGATGGAGAATGCCTAAACAGATATTACTCCCGTGCTTGTTACTCATGTGGAGAGAAAGGACATCTTTCACAGCAATGCACGAGGGAAAATCAAGAGTATCTGGGAGACTTCCCGACAGAAGAAGTGGAGTTTGATCCACAAAAGATAGAAGAATTGATAGGAACGAAGAAGTCGAGGAAGAGAAAGAGCATGTGTCCCCAGAACAATCCAATTTCTATGGAAAAGGACCTGAGTCACATCACATGTTACCGGTGCAAGGATTTAGGTCATTGTGCTATCAAATGCCCAACCAGGAAACGGAGAACCCAGTGAACCAGGATAGTCACCATGAAGTCCTTAGATCTGTCTTATGACATTAGTTTACACTACAAGGAAGAAGAACATTTCGCCAAGAGAATGTTCAGAGCAGAGGAAAATGGAGTAGAGTAGTTTAATATTAGGATGAAGCATGTAGCTATATGGAATACATTTTATTACAATGTTGAGTTGAGTATGGAAATAACATTGTAATAGTTCGTGAAGCAATGGAAGTTGAGATGTTTGGAATCTAATTACTATGAGTTGTTGGATGATTGTGAGTGCCTCTCTTGTGATCTCACCCAGACTAAAACCTAGGACCCATGGAGAAGTTGACCCCCAAAACCTTTCTCGGACAAACGACCCCGTTTTATCCAAGGATGTCCGTATGTTGTCCTGAAAACCCCTTCTGTCTTATGCCTACAGATGACAACCCTTTTCGAGTCTTTTCTCAAAGGCCCGGAAACCATCATGACCTTGACTAGCGATCAAGATTATCCAAAGATCCTGAAGGACATGATGAAGCATATTCACCTGGAAGGAGATGCAGTTTACAAGGGTTATCCCTTCATGGAGAATGGAGTTGAACTTTGGTACGTGGAGGTACACCTCCACCGTGTGAAAGGAGTTTGCCCAAAGACTATGGGTCCATACTTTTTCATCTCCCGAGTTCCGCAAACAACATTCTTCGATTCTGTTCGTGAAGCTGCTATGGAGGCCATACGTCAGATTGGAAAAATACTTGAAGCAAGACTTCGTTTTACTCAGGGATGCCTGAGTATGATGCATGCAGAGATGGTGGAGATGAAGCACACGACCAATAGGATGAAGCAAAAGATTGATGGATAAAAGAATCACATTGCACAATTCCAGTGGGATTGAAGCACCCTTAGCTAGGACAAAGGAATAAAGATGGGAGGAATGTTTGACCATACCCCACTATGTGGATGGCAACATTTGTAGTGAAGCACCTTTGTAACCGGAGTGTTGAATACTGGTTCAAGTAGTAATACAAGATTTGATATGAGGAGAATATGGACTATGTATGAACTAGTGCATTTTGTTTAGTTGAACCTTATTGAGTGAACCCTGGACCAATAGAAAGGAAAGTGTTGCTCCAAGGAGTAGAGTTTGCACAAATAGTTGGAGTTATGTTTGATATGAAGTTTACCCCAAGGATGAGAAGAAAAGAAGTACAATTGGATTTTAAGAGGGTGAAATGATGGAAGTGTGGAGCAATAGTGACCCCAAGGATTGAGTTATGGATATAAAAGTTCTGACGTGGACCCTTTAGCCGAGGATCTAAGGAGGCTACCTAATCACAAGGGAACCACGATACTTGTCTATAATTATGTGTATCTGCTGTAGTAAAGTAGTGCATTTTGCCATAGATTGTACCAAAAAGAAGGAGTTTTGTGCTAAGTATTGGGGTTGAAGCCTGCAATGGAAATGTCGTAGACTGTAGTAAGTTAAGAATCGGTTAAGTTAGCAGCCTGGTATTGATTTTGGATTTTATGAGTTGTTACTCTATAGTGATGAGTGAAGACATGATGCATGGAATAAGATTTTGAAGAAACTAGTGTTATTCATTTTAAGTGTGGTAGAATCCAATACCGTTACCCGAATACACTAGCTAGTGATTAGATATGTCAGACTTGGACAGGACTACCCAAGGATGAGTGTGAGTAATTGCGCTCAGTCTGGTACCCAGAAGGAAGGGATACCAAACGGATTGGATGGATTTAAGAGAACCAAGGAAGTTGGATGTTGGAAGTATGAGCATTTGCAACCGAGGATGAGACCAAGTGTTGCTAGTGATGAGATGAGCCATAACCCACAAGCCCCAGGACCTGTCAAGAAAGCAAGCTCACTCTTGCTGAAGGAAAATCTCTGGTAGAAGTTACAACTTTGTCCACAAGCGATCTTATAGGTTTTGCGCTAAACCCGAGGGTTGTGAACATGATAGATGGTTGTTTGGCTTGCAGAATCAATGGATTTCTTCGAACTCAGTTCATCGACAAGAGAAATTCTGCAATGCTTGTGAGGATGACCGAGTGTTAGAATGCGAGATTCACTAAACCATATACAGGGTAATGATTTGGGTGCGGGATGGATTGATCACCATACCGATTTACTCTTATCATTCGCCTGTGTTATACGGGATGGTAAATCTGAGTGACTTACCTATAGTAGAGAGACGACGATGTCAAAACTTTGTTTAAACCTTAGAATGGTATGGAAATTTTTCCCTTGTACACGGCATGCTGTTGCCAACCGTAGTATATACGGTGAGGATGAAGCCCACACCCGTTTTTTGCAGGGACTCGGTTAATTTGCTTGACGACCACCATGAGATATCGATATTTGTTTAGTATTGGCGCCAGACTTGTCGGTTAAGAAGAACCAGTCCTGAAAGAGCCCTACCAAGATGAAAGGATACAAGGATTTAGGACAAAGATTTTGCCGCTACCGAAAGAGCCAGAGAAGGAAATACCCTGAAGATTTGAGAAGACCGACGCCGTCAACCCAAAGGATGGAATACCTGAGTTTTGATGGAACCGTATCCCTGTTCCTAAGTGTGGTAGCACACTAGGCCACACCAATCATGGATTTGTTAGGAGACCCCCAAACCCCAACCTATTTCTTGCTAGCCTCTCCGAATCTCGAGGACGAGATTCATTTTAAGTGTGGTAGGTTTGTAACATCCCAAAATTCTAAATTTTGGAATGTTATAATAAATAGATAGATTTGATTGTTGTTTGATGCGCTGTGTGAAATTGAGTGGAATTCGAAACTTTTGAAAGTTAAATGAGAGGGAATAAAATGACTTTCCCAAAACTTTCACTTTGCTTTTTGATCTCCGAGGGAATTAAAATTCTTTTCAACACAAAAACCCTAGAGTGAAGATAATATGACTTCTTCCATTTATTTTAAATGATAAAGGGCTTTGATAGGATTTTTGAATTTCATCCTCGAAATCTTTTCAATTCAGAAACTTTATGCGACTCAATGATTTTCCAGAGAGAAGATAAAATGACTTCTTCAAATTATAGGAAATATGAGTTGGAAGTTTTTCTGAAATTTTCTGCAACTCAATTTCAAATATTGAGTTATTTGGTTTTTATTCAAATTATCTTTCTCCAAAAAGAAATTACATGAAAAATAGGGTAACATGATTCCCTACAGCAGAAAATTGGAGAGAAATAAATTTGAATTCATTTTGGTATTTTAAGAAAGATTTTATTGGTTTTTATTTGCATTAGTAGGACCTTTTGATTTATTAGATTTTGTGGGCATTTTATTTGACAGTAGTAAAATGTTTACGTTGTAGGATTTATTTTTCTGCAAATTTAGATATATTATATGCCTATAGGATATTTTATTTATTTTTGTTTTTGTTGGTTTTCTATGTCTGTTAAAAAAAGTGTTTAAAGAAAAAAAATAGTCCCAGCCACTGCCAGGCCAGCCCAGCTGCTCGCCCAGACCCTTTCCTCCTCCCGCACGCTGCCACACCGCCATGGACGCCGTGCTCGCCCCGGCCACCTCCCCTTCGCCCCCTTCCCCACGCCTCGCCTCGCCCCTCCTCCTATAAAAGGGCGTCGCCCGAGCCCGCTGCCCCGCATCGCCAAGTCGCCGCCGCCGCATCGCCAAGCCGCCGCCGCCGCCGCAATCCTCGCCGCCGCTGCCAGCTGCTGCTGCTGCCCCCCTCGCATCCCGGAGCCACGCCTCGCCCCCTCGCCTGCCTCGCCGCTCCGCGCAGCCGCCGCTGCCCACCACCGCGCCTCGCCGCACGCCCGCCGCCGGCCAGAAAACCTCGCCGGAGTTCCGGTCCGGTCCGCGCCCGAGCCGCCTCCCCGGTTTTCTTCGCTGAACCGTTGGTTTGTCGTCGGAAAACCTTATAGGTATAAACTCGCCCTGGTTTTCTGTTTAGTTAGGTTTTTAGTTTTAGATCGGTTTATTTTTTTTAGGTTTAGTTATACAGTGAATGTTCACTAGTTAAGACTTGAAAATGAAAGTTCGCTTGATAGCTTTTTCTTTTTCTGTTTAGTTTCGGCTAGGGACTTAGATGTGAATATTCTATTTACAGAATAGTCCCTACACTTCAAACGGCCATATCTTTTTACCGGTTAGTCCAAATCCAACGAAACCAACGCCCACGTCTTCCTTACGAAGCCCTCTTTCCAGTAATATAACTCAAACATGTTTTTGAATTTTTTTTAAAATTTGAATTCAACTAGTTTTATATTCAAACTTCGTTTGATCATAACTTGAGTTTCGTAACTCCGTTTGAGTTGATTCTTTTTGCAAATCGAAGCTCTTGACCTGAACTTTCTGATAAGGCCAAATTCACATAATTTTGGTACTGTCAGAAATTGTTCTGTATTTCAAGAGTCATTTGTGTGTTTTCGAAGTTTTCCGAAGTGTTTATTCGTTCTGTCCAATCTTTCTGAGTGATTGCTTATGTGTGGTTACTATTGCTTGCTTATGATAGATTGACCGGAGTGTGACGAGTAGATCTATCCAGAGTTTTGAGTGCGAATCATCTTCATCAACATTGCAGGCAAGTTCACACTTTGATCATATTTTCCAATACCTAGTTTTTCATTGCATTAGTTATATCCTCAAACACATTGCATCAGTAGGATCTTTTAACTTGTGGGACTGGGAAGTAGATTGAAGTAGAACCTATTACCTGCATTATTTTCAAACCCTTGGGAGTCACTATTACGTTATGCTTATATTGCCATGCTATGCTCGTAGACGTGGATTGGGTTTGAGAGTATTCATGACAGATGTGAGATTGTTAATTAATGGTATACTTAAGGTGGCAACTTTAACACACATCTGGGTGGATTGAGGCACCTGGGTATTCCAGCGATTGCCTATTTTCTTTATGGACCGCCACCCAGGCTCAAAGGGACCATGAGTTTATTCATACTAGAAACTTCCGTGTGCAGCCACAAGCTATTATGGGCTCTAGCATAGTTGACTAAGTCGTGCGAACTCTTACAGTGGTGGACTAGCAGATGTAAGGGATGTAGGTTTGTACGGTCCACCCGATCGTAAGGTGCTAGCGCTTCTGAAAGACTATGTCTCGGTCATCCGCTTCTCAAACAACATGAAGTGCGAGAAACCCAACGGAGGAGATTGGGTCTTGTGGGGAAAAGTGCGCAAACCTCTGCAGAGTGTACAAACTAATCATGATTAGCCGTGTCTCCGGTTACGGACGTCTTGAGTATCTAGTACTTGGATTATCATGTGAATCTCATCATGTGACTTTAATTAATTTTGTTGGGTTTTAATGATGATGCTTAATTGGGATTGAGAGGGTGTCTACACTCTCAATGTTTAACAACCACCATGATAGTTAAAAAAAAATCCTTTGTTGTAGGGAAAAATTGGCTTTACACAAAAACTTTAACCTTACAGCCTCCACCAGCCAAATATGCATGTAGTTGTAGGCTTTGTTCATCATTATCATTACAGTGTGAATTTGCTAGTACATTCAATGTACTGACCCTTTGTGGCTGCAACGTCTCATGTTGCAGGATTTTCTTACGACGAGTAAGTGATACGTTAGGATTACGATTTCTACACTCAACTTTGGCGTTGGTGTTGATGGGAATCCACAACCTTGTTACTTCCGCTATTTTGGATTGAGGTAATAATATTTACATTACTTTATACATGTGATTTACCTCTGTTATAAATCCTCGAGTAATGTGTATGTCAGCATACCGATCCAGGGATGACACTTAAGCACAGAGACTTGATCCATTCGGGTCGGGTCGCTACAAGGAGTCACATACCAAGGAACAATCTCCCCAAACAGTTTGGTGAATGGTGCTTTGAGCAAGGAGATCGAAAATGGCAGCAAGATGAGCTAGAACTCGGGTTGGAGCTGGTTGGGGTTTTTTTGGGAGGAAGAAGAAGGGCATGGGTGCAGGAATAAGTGGAGGGAGGCCACATGGGGCCCACGAGGCAGGGGGCGCGCCCTGGATCCTCGTGGCCACGTGTTGGCTTGCCTCGCTGTGTGTTCAGTACCATATTTCCTCAAATATTCTAGAAAAAATCATATTTCATTTTCATGGCATTTGGAGAACTTTTATTTTTGGGATATTTTTTTTATTGCACGGATAAGTCTGGAAACAAACAGAAGATGCCTTTTTTTTCTTTTTTATCTTAATTAACAGAAAGTAAAAAAGAGGGTACAGAAGGTTGTGCTATCTAAATTCACCTATCCCATGCTCATCAAAAGGAATCCATTAACAAGGTTGATCAGGTCTTGTTAATAAACTCTTTCCGAGTAACATGAAACCGGAGAATTTTCGAATAACACTAGGTTACCTCAATGGGGATATGTATGTCCCCAATAATAAGAATGTCATATGTCTTCTTGATAGTAGGAAGAGGAAACTCAAAACCTCCAATAGTAATAGTTGAAATTTTTCCAATATAATTGATACTGTGGACCTGAGGTTGTTTCCTCGGAAAGTGTACCGTATGCTCATTACCATTGACATGAAAAGTAACATTGCCTTTGTTGCAATCATTAACAACCCCTGTAGTATTCAAAAAGGGTCTTCCAAGAATAATAGACACACTATCGTCCTCGGGAATATCAAGTGTAACAAAGTACGTTAGGATAGTAACATTTGCAACTACAACAGGCACATCCTCACAAATACCGACAGGTATAGCAGTTGATTTATCAGCCATTTGCAAAGATATTTCAGTAGGTGTCAACTTACTCAAGTCAAGTCTACGATATAAAGAGAGAGGCATAACACTAACACCAGCTCCAAGATCACACAAAGTAGTTTTAACATAGTTTTTCTTGATGGAGCAAGGTATAGTAGGTACTCCTGGATCTCCTAATTTCTTAGGCATTCCACCCTCAAAAGTGTAATTGGCAAGCATGGTGGAAATTTCTACTTCAGGCAGGAATCTTTCTTTTGTTGGTAATAATATATGTCATATACTTAGCATAAGGATTTATTTTAAGCACATCAGTCAAACGCATACGCAAAAAGATAGGTCTAATCATTTCAGCAAAGCGCTCAAAATCCTCATCATCCTTTTTCTTGGATGGTTTCGGAGGAAAGGGCACGGGTTTCTAAACCCATGGTTCTCTTTCCCTACCGTGCTTCCTAGTAACAAAGTCTCTCTTATCATAACATTGATTCTTTGATTGTGGGTTATCAAGATCAACTGTAGGTTCAATCTCTGCATCATTATCATTGCTAGGTTGAGCATCATCATGAACATCATTATTAATATTATCACTAGGTTCATGTTCATTACCAGATTGTGTCTCAACATCAGAAACAGATATATCATTGGGATTCTCAAGTGTGTCAGCTAGAGGTTCACTAGAAGCATGCAAAGTCCTATCATTTTTCTTTTTCTTCTTCTTAGAAGAACTAGGTGCATCTAAATTAGCTCTCTGAGAATCTTGCTCAATTCTCTTAGGGTGGCCCTCAGGATACAGAGGTTCCCGAGTCACTTTACCACCTCTAGTTGCAACTCTAACAGCATAGTCATTATTCTTACTATTTAATTCATTAAGCAAATCATTCTGAGCCTTAAGTACTTGTTCTACTTGAGTGGTAACCATGGAAGCATGTATACTAATGAGTTTCAGTTCACCTTTAGCTCTAGACAGATAATCACTCAAGCGTTCAATCATATAAGCATTGTGTTGTAATTGTCTACCAACGTAAGCATTGAAGTTTTCTTGTTTCACAATAAAATTGTCAAACTCATCTAAGCATTGTCTAGCAGACTTATAACGAAGAATATCACCTTCATCAAATCTATAAAGAGAATTTACTTTTACTACCTGTGTCGGGTTATCAAGACCATGTATTTCTTCAATAGGTGGTAAATTCTTAACATCTTCAGCTTTAATACCTTTTTCTTTCATAGATTTCTTTGCCTCTTGCATATCTTTAGGACTGAGAAATAGAACACCTCTTTTCTTCGGAGTTGGCTTAGGGGCTGGTTCAGGAAGTGTCCATTTATTTTCATTGGCCAGCATATTATTCAATAGTAATTCAACTTGTTCAACTGTTCTTTCCCTGAAAACACAACCAACACAACTATTCAGGCGGTCTCTGGAAGCATCGGTTAGTCCATTATAAAATACATCAAGTATATCATGCATCTCAAGAGGATGATCAGGCAAAGCATTAAGTAACTGGAGAAGCCTCCCCCAAGCTTGTGGGAGACTCTCTTCTTCAGTTTGAGCAAAGTTATATATTTCCCGTAAGGCAGCTTGTTTCTTATGAGCGAGAAAATATTTAGCAGAGAAGTAATACATCATATCCTAGGGACTACGCACACAACCATGATCAAGAGAATTAAACCAAGTCTTAGCATCACCCTTTAATGAGAATGGAAATAGCTTAAGGATATAGTAGTAAAGAATCTTTTCATCGTTGGTAAACAGGGTGGCTATATCATTCAACTTGGTAAGATGTGCCACAACAGTTTCAGACTCATAGCCATGGAAAGGATCAGATTCAACCAAAGTAATTAACTCAAGATCAACAGAGAATTCATAATCCTTATCAGTAACATAGATAGGTGAAGTAGCAAAAGTGGGGTCATGTTTCATTCTAGCATTCAAGGACTTCTCTTTCAGCTTATCTAATAATTTCTTAAGATCATATCTATCATTGCAAGCAAGAAAGTCTCTAGCAGTTTCTTCATCCATAACATAACCCTCAGGAACAACAGGCAATTCATATCTATTGGGAGTAGTTTCATCATCACTTTCATAAATATCATCAGTTTCAACATTTACACTCTCCCTAACCTTAGTAATTTGTTCATCTAGAAATTCACCTAGTGGCACAGTATCAGGCATAGAGGTAGTTTCATCATGCATAGCAGAAGTAGCATCATCAAGAACATACAACATATCAGATTCAATAGCAGGAGTAGGTGTTGCATGTTTACTCATAATAGAAGAAGAATCAAGTGCAGAGCTAGATGGCAGTTCCTTACCTCCACTCATAGTTGAGGGTAAGATCTTGGTTTTTGAGTCCTTCAAATTCTTCATAGTGATCAACTGATATAAATCCCAAGTGACTTAAAGAATAGATCTATGCTCCCCTGCAACGGTGCCAGAAAATAGTCTTGATAACCTACAAGTGTAGGGGATCGCAACAGCTTTCGAGGGTAAAGTATTCAACCCTAATTTATTGATTCGACACAAGGGGAGCCAAAGAATACTCTTAAGTATTACCAGCTGAGTTGTCAATTCAACCACACCTGGAAACTTAGTATCTGCAACAAGATAGTTTAGTAGCAAAGTAATATGATAGTGGCCATAGCAACAATAAAAGTAACGATAGTATTTTTGTAGTTTTTGTAATAGTAGCAACAAAAAACTAGATAAGCAACAAGCAATATAGGAAAAGCTCGTAGGCATTGGATCGGTGATGGGAAATTATGTCAGATGCAATTTATCATGTAGAAGTTATAACGTAGGGTGACACAGAACTAGCTCCAGTTCATCAATGCAATGTAGGCATGTATTCCGAATATAGTCATACGTGCTTATGGAAAAGAACTTGCATGACATCTTTTGTCCTACCCTCCCGTGGCAGCGGGGTCCTATTGGAAACTAAGGGATATTAAGGCCTCCTTTTAATAGAGTACCAGACTAAAGCATTAACACATAGTGAATACATGAACTCCAAAAACTACGGTCATCACGGGAGTGGTCCCGATTATTGTCACTTCGGGGTTGCCGGATCATAACACATAGTAGGCGACTATAGACTTGCAAGATAGGATCAAGAACACACATATATTCATGAAAACATTATAGGTTCAGATCTGAAATCATGGCACTCGGGCCCTAGTGACAAGCATTAAGCATAGCAAAGTCATAGCAACATCAATCTCAGAACATAGTGGATACTAGGGATCAAACCCTAACAAAACTAACTTGATTACATGATAGATCCCATCCAACCCATCACCGTCCAGCAAGCCTACGATGGAATTACTCACACACGGCGGTGAGCATCATGGAATTGGTGATGGAGGAAGGTTGATGATGACGATGGCGACGATCTCCACTCTCCGGAGACCCGAACGGACTCCAGATCAGCCCTCCCGAGAGAGATTAGGGCTTGGCGGCGGCTCCGTCTCGTGAAACGCAATAATTCCTCCCCCCTGATTTTTTCTCCCCGAAAGTGAAGATACAGGATCTGGGGGTATGTCGGTGGAGCACCAGGGGGCCCACGAGGCAGGGGGCGCGCCCTAGGTAGGGGGCGCGCCCCCCATCCTCGTGGACAGGCCCTGTGCCCCATGGTGTGGATCTTCTTGCAGATATTTTTTATATTTTCCGAAATAATTCTTCGTTGATTTTCAGGCGATTCTGAGAACTTTTTATTCTGCACGAAAACAACACCAAGGCAGTTATGCTGAAAACAGCGTCAGTCAGGGTTAGTTCCATTCAAATCATGCAAGTTAGAGTCCAAAACAAGGTCAAAAGGGTTTGGAAAAGTAGATACATTGGAGACGTATAAGTCTTCATTTGAAATGATGTGTAATTGTTTCGCAACTCACACCACCTGGAACACCACTAATGGTGTGTCCGAATGTCGTAACCATTCTTTATTAGATATGGTGCGATCTATGAAGTCTCTTACCGATTTACCACTATCGTTTTGGGGTTATGCTTTAGAGACAATTGCATTCACGTTAAATAGGGCACCATCTAAATCAGTTGAGACGACACGTTATGAACTGTGGTTTGGCAAGAAACCCAAGTTCTCATTTCTTAAAGTTTGGGGCTGCGATGCTTATGTGAAAAAGCTTCAACCTGATAAGCTCGAACCCAAGTCAAAGAAATGTGTCTTCATAGGATTCCCAAAAGAAACTGTTGGGTACACCTTCTATCACGGATCCGAACGCAAGATATTTGTTGCTAAGAATGGATCCTTTCTAGAGAAGGAGTTTCTCTCAAAATTAGTGAGTGGGAGGAAAGTAGAACTTGATGAGGTAATTGTACCTTCTCCTGAATTGGAAAGTAGTTCATCACAGAAATCAGTTCCAGTGATTCCTACACCAATTAGTGAGGAAGCTAGTGATGATGATCATGAAACTTCAGATCAAATTGCTACTGAACCTCGTAGGTCAACCAGAGTGCGTTTCGCGCCAGAGTGGTACTGTACCCCTGTTTTGGAAGTCATGTTGCTAGACCATGACGAACCTATGAACTATGAGGAAGTGATGATGAGCCCAGTTTCCGCAAAATGGCTTGAAGCCATGAAATCTGAGATGGGATCCATGTATGAGAACAAAGTGTGGACTTTGGTTGACTTGCCCGATGATCGACAAGCCATTTAAAATAAATGGATCTTTAAGACGAAGACTGACGCCGATGGTAATGTTACTGTCTACAAAGCTTGACTTGTAGCGAAAGGTGATACATCTCCAACGTATCTATAATTTTTTATTGTTCCATGCTATTATATATATTATGTTTTGGATGTTTAATGGGCTTTATTATACACTTTTATATTATTTTTGGGACTAACCTACTAACCCAAGGCCGAGTGCAAATTGTTTTTTTGCCTATTTCAATGTTTCGCATAAAAGGAATATCAAACGGAGTCCAAACGGAATGAAACCTTCGGGAGAGTTATTTTTGGAACCGTATCTTCACAGAAGACTTGGAGTACACGCGAGGGAACGAGAGAGGTGGCCACGAGGGGGCAGGGCGCGCCTAGGGGGGCAGGCGTGCCCCCACCCTCGTGGGCCCCCTCTAGCTCACACAATGCCCTCCTTCCTCCTATATATATCCACGTTCCCTGAAGACACTGAGGCAATAGAGAAAACCCTAATTCCACCGGCGCAACCTTCTGTTCCCGTGAGATCCCATCTTGGGGCCTGTTTCGGAGCTTCGCCGGAGGGGGGATCGATCACGGAGTGCTTCTACATCAACACCATAGCCTCAACAAGGAGTTGTGAGTAGTTTACCACAGACCTTCGGGTCCATAGTTATTAGCTAGATGGCTTTTTCTCTCTTTTTGGATCTCAATACAAAGTTCTCCTTGATCTTTGAGGAGATCTATTCGATGTAATCTTTTTGCGTTGTGTTTGTCGAGATCCGATGAATTGTGGGTTTGTGATCAAGATTATCTATGAACAATATTTGATTCTTTCTGAAATCTTTTATGTATGATTATAATATCCTTGCAAGTCTCTTCGAATTATTGGTTTGGTTTGGCCTACTGATACGTCTCCGTCGTATCTATAATTTTTGATTGTTCCATGCCAATATTCTACAACTTTCATATACTTTTGGCAACCTTTTATACTATTTTTTGGGACTAACATATTGATCCAGTGCCCAGTGCCAGTTCCTGTTAGTTGCATGTTTTTTGTTTCGTAGAATATCCATATCAAACATAGTCCATACGGAATAAAATGGACAGAGATTTTTTTGGAATATATGTGAATTTTGGGAAGCGGAACCAACATGAGACGATGCCCGGGTGGGCCACAAGGTAGGGGGCGTGCCCTGGGGCCTCGTGGCCACACTATCAGGCGGTTGATGCCCTTCTTTCGCCGCAAGAAAGCTAATATCCGGATAAAAATCGTGTCAAAAAATCAGCCCAATCGGAATTACGGATCTCCGGGAATTTAAGAAACGGTGGAAGGCCAGAATCTGGGAACGCGGAAACAGAGAGAGAGAGACAGAGAGACAGATCCAATCTCGGAGGGGCTCTGGCCCCTCCGCCGCCATGGAGGCCATGGACCAGAGAGGAAACCCTTCTCCCACCTAGGGAGAAGGTCAAGGAAGAAGAAGAAGGAGGGGGGCTCTCCCCCTCGCTTCTGGTGGCACCGGAGTGCCACCGGGGCCATCATCGTGTGACGGCGATCTACACCAACACCTCTATCATCTTCACCAACATCTCCATCACCTTCCCCCATCTATTTACAGCGGTCCACTCTCCCGCAACCCGCTGTACCCTCTACTTGAACATGGTTCTTTATGCTACATATTATTATCCAATGATGTGTTGCCATCCTATGATGTCTGAGTAGATTTTTGTTGTCCTATCGATGATTGGTGAATTGCTATGATTGATTTAAATTGCTTGTGGTTATGTTGCTATCCTTTGGTGCCCATCATATGAGCGCGCGCGTGGATCACACCATAGGGTTAGTTGTATGTTGATAGGACTACGTATTGGAGGGCAAGAGTGACAAAAGCTTCAACCTAGCGTAGAAATTGATGCATATGGGATTGAAGGGGGATGTAATGCCCAGTATGAGATTATACCTCCTACGTGTCGAGGCACGACTTAAAGGTATAAGCTCATACTAGAATGATCTCAAGTTTGGTATCTTTGCACGACTCATGTAAAAATAGGGATGAAATTGCAAAAGGATAGTTGGCTTACACTCGCCACGACACAGAATACATTACATAAGAAAATCATCATCCAAATAACATCACAGTCTGACTACGGACGAAGATCCAAATGAAAGATACCAAATAAATAAAGCCACAAAGTCCGAATCGCCCCTAGTAGAAGCCACTACTGATCATCGGGATAGTGCACATAGTATCGACTACGTTCTTCATCGAACTCCCAGTACAACTCGGTGCCGTCACCTATATAGTCCACCATAGTACCTGCATCTGGTGTTGTGTAGAATCTGTGAGCCACGGAGGACTCAGCAATCCCGTTCCCGGGTAGCAAAACTATCTAAGCCTTGGGTGTGGAACAAGGCTGAAGAAAATAAAGGTTGCAGCTGCACTAGCACTAGCTTACGTGTTTAGAGCAAGAAGAGAAGTGCCACGAGCGACAAAGTGATCACGAAGTGATCCTATCTAAGCACGTCAATCATAACCCCACCGTGTTCACTTCCCGAACCCCTTTCGGAAAATGACCGTCATGGTTACTCACGCTGGTAGTGTGTTATGAACATGGTGTCAAGTTTTCTACAACCGGATATTAACAAATTCCCATCTGCCACATAACCGCGGGCACGGCTTTCGAAAGTTCAAAACCCTGCAGGGGTGTCCCAACTTAGCCCATTACAAGCTCACGATCTGCGGAGTCGCAACTCCAAGGTGGGAAGACCCGAGTATTCTCGGAATCCCGTGCTCAAGATATTCCGACTAAGGTAAAACTAATCCAGCAAATCCTCCCGGTGTGCCGACACCCTGATAGTAGCCGCGCGTATCTCGTCTCAGGCCACGACCGGATGGGCGATTCTACAGGTTTTTACCAGCCCTTGAGTTTCCTCGAGGTGGCCCCGCAGACTCCCCAGTTTGGACCAACACTCATGTGGAGCACTGGCCCGGGTTGTTGATTAAGAAGAGGGTTTATAACTTCCTATGCAAGTTTTAGTTGTTAGGCAAATGTAGTACCAATGTTGGGACTTGCTGGAAAAGTTTTAGCGCTAAGCGGGTTATCAAGGGGGTCCCATAACCCCAACCGTGTGAGGAACGCAAAATCAAGGAACATAACACCGGTTTGTACGGTTCCTAGGGTGGCATGAGTGGAACAAAACACCAAGCAAGAGGCTTGTCCTTCCACCCATTACCAATATATAGATGATTTAGTTTAAGAGTTTAAATAGTGTGATATCCCATCAATAACTTCAACATGAAGCAAGAATCTTCAAATATTCTCCTGCAACTAGCAATGCTATAAGAGAGGCTAAGCGAAGCTTATGTAGCCAAACAAAGGTTTGCTAGGTTGGGTGGTTAGACAGATTCATGGTTACAATAGGAGGCTGACAAACAAACATGGGCATCGAGGCAATGAGCTAAAGAGCAAGACATCTAGCAATACGCAAAGATAGTAATGATATCTGGGTCAGGTCATCTTGCCTGTCTAGTCGTCGATGGGATCGTAAGACGGCTCCTCGTACTCAACCTCGGTAGTAACCTCGTTCCCGTTCTTGGTCTCCGATCACGGCTCTACTCAACATAAGAACACAACGAGGCACAAAATCAAACAAGGTGCAATGCACAATCAACATGATGCAAGTATGATGCATTTCATGGCAAGGGATGAAGCACACAAGAACAACACAAACACAAGTTTAAATGAGGCCGGAATCAACATATATCAAAACCGGTAAGTCCTCATATGCATATAATGAAATTGGTCCAGATCTGAACAAACCTCAAGTTAAAGTTGTTAAACAGCAAGTTAACATGCACCATGATGATCTACACGAAATTCTAGTCAAGTTTCATATAAAGTTTGTTTAATTCGGAGCTACGGTCTAGAAGATATGACCAAAACAAGACAAGCATGGCAACGGTGCAAGATGCACTCAAACATCAAGCAAACACACTCCAAACATTTTAACAACATGATATTATGATTATACATGCAAAAACACACAAGTTTCATATGGGGCATGCTCAAAACGGAGCAACGGTTCAACACATGCACACGAAACAAGATACAATGCAAAGCTGAAATTAACAGCCACATAGCAACTTTGGAGCAAGAAATATATACTCTACAGCACCCAAACATGATGACAATAAGCATGGACATGAAGTAGACATATCCTACAGCAAACAACTCCATTGGATCAACTCCATAGGAGGCATGGATCAATAGCAACAAGCTACGCCAAATTGATCATGCTGTTAAAAACCTGACAGTTATAATTTATAGCAACTTTGGAGCAAGAAATAAATAAGCTACAGCAAGCCAAAAGGGCAAGTGAGGGAATTAATGGATAGACAACAACATGGACAACAAGGAATGATCATTGGCCACTCCAAAACATGCATGGATTTGACTAGGGCATCAACCAAACATAGCATCAGGTTATGACAGTTATAATTTTCACTAAGTATAAAACAGTTATGTTGGCATGGCATGTTTACAAGCATATTTAAGTCACCTCAAGGCATATCAAGGAAAATGGTTTGCTCCACAGCAAAGACCATATGATGGAGATTCTAAAACATATTGGCATGTGACATGGGGACAAACACATCAATAGCAACGAGCACTTCAAATCAGCATCCCATAACATGTTTCAAAACTTAACAGCCACATGCGCTTTTGCAACAGAGATTAACATGGCAATGTGAAACCTAAAATGAATGCTACAGTAACCATCATGTAGAGCATCTCACAATGAACATTTTGACATATCATTTGCTTCATTTGGATAAACATGCACCAAGTTATCCCATCTCAAACATGGCATGAAAATAACAAGTTACGGGAGTTTATAACAAGTAGAACTCTTGCAACAGAGATTAGGACCTCTAGATGATCTCAAACAAGCATGCCACAATGGAACAAAATGTAGAGCACATCACCACGATCATTTTGACATATCATAAGCACAATTTGGACAAGCACACTAAAAGATACAGCCACATGAACATGCCACAAAAATAATAAGAACCTAGGACTTAGCAAAAAAACAACCTCAATAGGGGGGGGGTCGTGCGGACACGTCCGGGGTGACGTGGATAGTGTCCGGACCGGCGGATCGGGCGGAGGAGCGGAGCTGGTCGGAGCGGGTCGGGTCCGCCGACCCGTTAGGGTTCGCGGCCGGCGGATTGGCGGCGCCCGACGGGATCGAGGCGGCCGGCGGCGCCCGAACGGCGAGCTCGGCCGGGGCGGCGGATCTGGCCCCGGGACGGGACGGCGGCGGCGCGCTCGAACAGAGGCGGAGCTCGAGCAGGGCGCCGACGGGGAAGGAGTTGGGCGGAGCTGCGGCTCACCGGCGGCGGGGCGGAGCACATGGCGGCGGCGGGGTCCGGCTCCGGCGACCTCTTCTAGGAGCGGCGACGAGCTGGTGGCGGCGGTCCGGCGAGGCGCGGGCCCGAGCGCGGAGGGAGGAGGCGATGCAGACGAGGCGGCGGCGGCTGGGGTCGCGTAGGCCCGATTCGGGCCCCGCGGGCCGGCGACGAAGTGGGCATGGGGGAGAACGGGTGGCGCGCTGTGAATGGCTGGGCGCATCCGGGCGGACGTGTCCGGTCCGTTCCGGACGTGTCCGGCGGCGAGAGGAGGGAGGAGACTAGGGTTTGCCCGAAAAATGGACGTGGGGGACTAATTTATAGGCATAGGGAGCTAGGAGACTCCAAATGAGGAGCGGTTTTCGACCACGCGATCACGATTCGACGACCGAGATGATGGGAAGGGCTGTGCTAGGTTTGTGGGCTGTTGTGGAGGGGGTCTTGGGCCTTAAAGTAGAGGTACTTTTAGCCAAGTAGGTTAATCATTGGAGTACCAAACGAACTCCAAACGCGACGAAACTTGACAGGCGGCCTACACGTACCAAAACAACATTGCACGACAAGTCTCACGTCACTCCGGTATCGTTACACGGCCACACACGAAAGAAGGACTCGGGGATGCCACGGGCATGTGTGTGAGCGTCGGAACTCGAAACGGACAACGGGAAGAGACGAGTGGGACCGGGTGCAAGTGACAACACAAATGCAATGCAATGCACATGACAACATGACATGGATGAAATACGCACACGCACACGACAAAACGAAGAAACCCGAAATGAAGAAGAGCCCGGAATGGAATTGATGAAGTCAAAGTTCATATATTGCCATAATTGGAAAGTGTTACATCTGGGGCATTACAAACTCTCCTCTACTACGAAAAGATCTCGTCCCGAGATCTAGGACTGGAAGAAGGAAGGGTACTCGGAACGAAGGTGATCTTCTCGTTCCCACGTAGCTTCTTGGTCGGTATGGTGTGACCACTTAACTTTCAAGAACTTGATTGACTTTTTGCGGGTCTTGCGCTCAGTTTCTTCAAGAATAGCAACGGGGTGCTCACGATTAGACAAGTCTTGTTGAAGATCAATCTCCTCGAACGGAATGGTGCATTCAGGTGTCTTGAAGCACTTCCGGAGTTGAGACACGTGAAACACATCATGAATATTTGCAAAGTTGGATGGAAGCTCGAGTTGGTAGGCTAGATCGCCTCTTTTACCAAGAATCTTGAAAGGGCCCACGTATCTAGGAGCAAGCTTTCCTTTGATACCGAATCTTTGGGTGCCTTTCATAGGAGAAACACGGAGATAGACATGATCCCCAATGTCGAAGGCCAAATCACGATGCTTGCCGTCATAGTAGCTCTTTCGACACGACTGAGCGGCCTTGATATTCTCACGTATGACTTTGCACATTTCTTCGGCTTCTGAGATCAAGTCATTGCCAAGAAGTTGACGTTCACCAGTCTCGGACCAGTTGAGAGGGGTACGGCACTTTCTGCCATAGAGGATTTCAAACGGAGCTTTGCCGGCACTTGCTTGGAAACTGTTGTTGTAAGAGAACTCGGCAAACGGAAGGCAATCTTCCCACGTCATGCCAAAAGAGATGACACAAGCTCTGAGCATGTCTTCGAGGATCTGGTTCACTCTTTCGACTTGACCACTAGTCTGAGGGTGAAACGCAGTGCTGAAACGGATCTTAGTGCCCATGGCTGACTGGAAGGAGTCCCAGAACTTGGATGTGAACAAACTTCCACAGTTTGAGGAGATAACTTGAGGAATGCCATGTAATGACACAATTCTGGAAGTGTACAACTCTGCCAGCTGAGCTGCATTGATGGATTCTTTGACTGGAAAGAAGTGAGCTACTTTGGTTAGCTTGTCAATCACAACAAAGATAGCATTGTTCCCCTTCTTGGACTTAGGAAACCCAGTGACGAAATTCATTTCAATGTGGTCGAATTTCCACTCGGGAATAGGAAGAGGTTGGAGGAGACTGGCTGGACGTTGATGCTCTGCCTTCACTCTTCTGCAGACATCACATTCGTTCACGAATTGGGCAACCTCCCTTTTCATGCGAGTCCACCAGTAAGATTGCTTGAGGTCTTGGTACATCTTGGAACTTCCGGGATGAATGGAGAGGAGGGAGTCATGTGCTTCGTTCATTATGAGCTTCCTGAGATCACCCTTGGGAACCACAAGTCTATCCTCAAAGAACAAGGTGTCTTTCTCATCAACGCGATAACACTTGTATTTGGGAGTACCCTTAGCAATACCATGTTTCACTTTCTGCACCATAGCATCACTGAGTTGGGCCTCACGGATCTGATCTTCCAAGGTAGGAGCAACTTGAAGATTTGCAAGAAAGCCTTGCGGAACAACTTGGAGGTTGAGATTCCTGAATGCTTCACAAAGCTCAGGCTGAAACGGCTTGATAAGGAGACTGTTGCAATATGCCTTTCTGCTCAAGGCATCTGCAATGACATTGGCCTTGCCAGGTGTGTACTCGATGCTTGGATCATACTCTTGGATCATCTCAACCCAACGAGTCTGGTGAAGGTTCAGGTTTGGCTCTGTGAAGATGTACTTCAAGCTCTTGTGATCGGTGAAGATGTCCACTTTTCTGCCCAACAGAAGGTGTCTCCACCCGATTAAGGCGTGTACCACTGCTGCTAGCTCGAGATCATGTGTGGGGTAATTCTTCTCATTTGGCTTCAATTGACGAGAAGTGTATGCCACAATTTTCTTGTCTTGCATTAGAACACCACCAAGTCCTTGAAGAGAAGCATCACAGAATACTTTGTAGGGCTTGGACTCATCCGGAGGAGTAAGAACCGGAGCAGAGATGAGCTTTTCTTTGAGTGTTTTGAATGCCACATCACAATCAGGAGACCAGTTGTACTTGACATTCTTCTGCAGCAAGTTGGAGAGAGGCTTGGCAATCTTGGAGAATTTCTCAATGAACCTTCTGCAATAGCTAGCGAGACCACGGAAGCTTCGGAGTTGCTTGACGTTCTGAGGGGGTTCCCAGTTGACAATCACTTCAACTTTCTCGAGGTTGACAGAAATACCCTCAACAGAGATGATATGGCCAAGATATAAGACCTTATCTAGCCAGAATTCACACTTGGAGAACTTCGCATAGAACTTGTGTTCACGGAGTCTGTCGAGAACCAAACGGAGGTGCTTGGCATGATCCTATTCATTCTTGGAGAATACCAAGATGTCATCCAGATAGACAAGCACAAATTCATTGGTGTAGGGGTTGAATATGTAGTGCATCATTCTCGAGAAGGTGGGTGGAGCATTTGCGAGGACAAAAGACATGACTGTATATTCATAGGAGCCGTAGCTTGTTCTGAATGCATTCTTGTGAATATCTTCTTCACGGATACGGATTTGGTGATAACCCATCCGGAGATCGAGCTTTGAGAACACTTTTGCTCCTTTGAGCTGCTCGAACAATTCATTGATGTTGGGAAGTGGATACTTGTTCTTTATTGTCTTCTTGTTCAATGGCCGGTAATCAACGCAAAGGCGCTCTGTGCCATCCTTCTTCTTGACAAATAGAACACCACAGCCCCAAGGGGAAGTGCTAGGCCTTATTAGACCCATACGCTCTTGGTCATCGAGTTGTTTCTTTAGCTCCTTCAACTCATCAGGGGAAAGCTTGTACGGACGCTGACATGCTGGCTTGGTACCGGGCTCGATCTCAATGACGAATTCAACTTGACGATGCGGAGGCATGCCTGGAAGCTCTTCAGGGAAAACATCTTCTGTCGGTGCACTAAAGTAGGGGTACCTTAGTATCCCGAACTTGTGCACGCGCAGTTGCAGCGTCCCGCGGCAAGGCTTGCCAGGTGACCGCCAAGATCCTCTTTTGGTTCCTTTGGAGCCATTCAAAAACAAAGTATTTGAGTCAAAGAGACAAGGCCCCGGCAAGAGGAGCTTGCCGGGAAGGCCATTCAAGGCACAGAATCACTCAAGACACGAGACCCCGGCAAGAGGAGCTTGCCGGGAAGGCCAACCAAGGCACCTCAAGAGAGCTTGCCGCGACGTGCCACGCGTCCCGGCAAGGCCCGGCGAGCGACAAGCTCTCGGGCGCGACAAGATAGCGACCGCGGCAAGGCACTTGCCGCGGCAAGCTTCCACTCAGTACCCACGCTCCAGCGCATCCACCCACGTGTCGTCCTAGGACCCTTCCAGGCGCACATGGCGGAAGGCTGTGCAGCCAGGGGAACACGGTGGCAAGCGGCGATGACATGGCCACCGTCGTGGCGGACGATGGCGCCCTGACGGTCACTTTTTGCACTGTGTGGGGCGACGGCGACGGGCATTCAATGCCCTTGTCCCCTACCGTCAGAGTTAGGTATAGAGCACTATACAAACACTGTTCCAACTACCACTCTTTTTACATTTTTACCCTCATCTGTGTTGCCACCTGTCGGTGACCCCTTTGACCTATAAAAGGAGGCCCATGCGTAACGTAGAGGGGGTTCCGAACATCGATCATTCTCCACGCTCGGTCTAGCTAGCGGTTAGAGTGTACTATTGCTCTCCTTGCTCCCGAGCCAAGAACTTAATAACAAACCAAAGCAGGAGTAGGGTTTTACGCATCCGTGCGGCCCGAACCTGGGTAAACTGCTCGTGTGTCCGCCTCGATCCGCTCTTTGTGCATCCTCCGCCCCCCTGCCGTATCGAGAAGGGGCTCCGGTCCCATAGGTGTTCGTGGGCGATCAGTTTCCCCGACATCTTTGGCGCGCTAGGTAGGGGGGGTGCGTCGAGGTTGTGTGAACCCGATCCGGCGTCACACGAGCTAGATCTTCACCAACTTCATCAACTTCATCGACTCCATCAGCATGCCGCCGAAGAAGAAGGCTTCGGAGGCAGCAGGCCCATCCGCGTCGATCCCGCCACCGCCGGAGCCAACGGCTGGTGGGGTAGACGCCGACGGAAGAACTGACATCGGCGAGGAAACTCACGGGGCCGCCAAGTCCAAGGACAAGACGGACGACTGGCGCACTCCAAGGCCTCGGCGTCCGTACATGCACCTGATACGTCCAAAATGCATCACTATTTTATATCGTAATTCATCCTTATTCATTAATATATTTCACATTACGATGATGTTCTTATGTTGTTTTGGCTTATTTTACACAGTTTGCAACTTTCTGGTGCCGAAGCAGCAGACGCAGGATTCAGCGATAAAAAGTGGACGCTGAGTTGCTGAAGAAGAATACCTCCAAATTACCTGAAAATCGACGGAGGGTATTTTCCAGATGGATCACTAAGGCACGCAAAAGAGCAACCAGAGGGGGGCCACAGGGCGCCCAGGCGGCCACCTGGCGCGGCCCCCACCCTGGCCGCGTCGGGGGGGCGCCTGGAGCCCCTGGCCCACTTTCGGCTGCCCCCTTTTGCCTATATACTCCTCGTCATCCAAAAACCCTAAGAAGGAGAGTTTTGACGGAGTTCCGCCGCCGCTCCGTGGCGGAAACCTACAGAGAAGAAAAAGCCATCTCCGGCGGGCAGATTCCGCCGGGGAGATCACCTCCCGGAAGGGGAGATCATCGCCATCGTCATCACCATCGTCACGGGCATCATCGAGATCATCATCAACATCATCCCCAACATCAGCACCATCTCCATCCTCATCCAATCTCATCTCACCATTGCAACTTGTGTTGTAATCCGTACTATCTATCCTCTCTACTCTATCGGTGTTGATTACTACTTTGTGGTGAATGCTATTGAGTTTTGTTGGAGAAATATCATTATGTCCAGATTGTTTATCATCCATTTATCTCCACTGATCATGATCTCTTTTATGCCTTGTGAGTAGTTACTTTAGTTCTTGAGGACATGGGAAAAGTCTTGTTGTTAGTAGTCATATGATGTTAAAGTAATATGTGTTGTTTGATACTTAAGTTGTGTTGTTATTTTCCTAGTGGTGTTGTGTGAGTCGAACACTCAACACTTCGCCTTATTAAGGACCTAGGGGAATACATTGTGTACAAAGAATGCTTACGGTGGGTTGCCGGAGTGACAGAAACCTGAACCCCAGTTCGCACACTTTTGCACAAGGGAACAATGGATCATCGATCGTATTGCTATGGTTAGGCTTTTGCCTTAAATACTATCTTGTATTTGCGGATGCTTGCAAGGTGTTTAATCATAAGAGTGCACTCATCTTAGTCTAGAGAGTGTACTAGCATAGATCCACCCACTCAGCACTTATCAACACATAACATAGTACCGATACGGAATATGGCGAAAGCACATGACTACCTCTCCCGTGTGTACTCGAGAACACTTTAGCCTTTATAAGTTCAGTTGCTAGGCCTCTCCTTTGCTCAGAAAGGATTGGGCCACTTGTTACTCTCTAGTGCCTTTTACTTTGTTCGCTTTTACTTTCATGTTGCTTATATCAAGAAAACCCCTAAAAGTTACCTTTCAGTGCTTGCAGTTATTCCTTGCTCAGAATCACTTATCAATACCTTCTGCTCCTCGTTGGGTTCGACACTCTTACTTATCGAAAACGCTGCAATAGATCCCTTACGGTTGTGGGTCATCAAGTATCGTTTTCTGGCGCCGTTGCCGGGGAGTGTAGCGCTATTGGTAAAGTTAACTGGTAAGGAAGTTTTTATATTTCTATTTTTATTTTGCTGTTGCTGCTCTTTGTCCTTATGGACAACCTTGCTATTAGATCGTTGCTCGAGGGAAGACGCCCCACATCTGTGGTGGTTGCTCCTCCCCCTACTGAAATTGTGCCGTATAAAATACCAACTGGTATTATCGATTATGTTTTGGCTAATCGTTATGCAGGAGACAGACATCCCGGTGAACACTTGCTATATCAGTCACAACTATGTTCATTATTTAAGCTTGCAAGTGTATCAATGGAGTTTGTCATGAGGAAATTGTTCTCCATATCGCTTATAGATAAAGCTTCAGATTGGTATAAGCTTCTCGATAACTCACACTTGCTTGATTGGCAAGAGCTTATGTCTCTCTTTTATACCAAGTTTTATCCTCTTCATGAAATTCATCGAGACAGAAACTATATCTATAACTTTAGGTCTCGTGATTGAGAAAGCATTGCTCAAGCTTGGGGGAGATTGAAGTCCCTAATGCTCAAATGTCCTATTCATGAGCTCCCCAAGGAAATTATACTTACAAATTTTTATGCCAGGCTTTCTCGTCAGGATAAGGAGATGCTGGATGCCTCCTCTAGTGGGGTATTTCAGACGAAGAGTGTTGAAGAAAGGTGGGATCTCCTTGAAAGGATCCAGAGGAATACCGAAGATTGGGAAATCGATAAAGGTATTGAACCCGCTATAAATTATGAGCATGATTATATTGAGAGCTATGTGAAAACTGATTACTTTAATACCTTTTGCTCTAAGATTGGTCTTGATTCCCATCTAATGATTGATTTCTGTAAGGATTTTGCCTCTCACGTTGATTCTTTTAAAAAGAAGAGAGATCAGCATCATGAACCTTTCAAAGAGTTACCTGTTGATATTCATGTTGCTGACCCTATTTTGCCTGCAGTTATATATGAAAAGCCTCTTTTTCCCGCAAGGATAAGGGAGCACTCTCTTGTGACAGGCATAATAAATAAAAGTGAGAGAAGAATTGATGAGCCTGAGGACCAGATCAAGGTCGATCCTCAAGTTGCATTGGTTAAAGACCTTGTTACTAATGATGTTTTGGATTCCAATGTAAATTTTTGTGCTGTTTCCACTAACCTTGTCACAGCCAAGAATAAAGGCCCAATTTCAGGTACACCAGTAGTCTCTGTTAAAATAGGAGATCACAATTATTATGGGCTATGCAATTTGGGATCGAGTGCTAGTGCTATCCCCTATTCACTTTATCAAGAGATCATCGGTGAGATTTCACCTTGTGAACTTGAAGAAGTTGATGTTACCATTCATCTTGCAAACAGAGCAACTATCTCTCCTATCGGAATTGCGAGAGACGTTGAAGTCCTATGTGGAAAGGTAAAATACCCTACCAACTTTCTAGTACTTGGTTCAGTGAGGGACAATTTTTGTCCTATTATTTTGGTAGACCTTTTCTTAGAACTTGTGGAGCTATAATAGATTGCAAGAAAGGTAAAGTTTCTGTTGAATTCAATGGTGAGCCATATGAATTTAATTTTTCCAAGTTCTCTAAGCAGCCTCGTGGTACCGATTTACCTAGTGATGATAAAATTATTGAAAGTATTGCTTCTATTGCTATTCCCCCTAATGATCCTTTGCAGCAATATATGGAGGACCACGAGAATGATTTGCATATGTAGGAAAGAAATGAACTAGATGAAATATTCTTGAGACAACCTGCTATCCTGAAGCACAACCTTCCGGTTGAACCTTTGGGAATTTTATCAAAACCAAAAGAAGACCCGGTGTTCGATCTTAAACCTCTTCCCGATACGCTCAAGTATGCTTATTTAGATGAAAAGAAAGTATATCCTGTTATTATCAACTCTAACCTTTCAGGATATGAAGAAGAGCGACTATTGGAAGTACTTCGTAAACACCGAGGTGCAATTGGCTATACCCTTGATGACCTTAAGGGGATTAGTCCATCTATCTGTCAACATACTATCAACATTGAGCCCGACGCTAAACCAGTTGTTGACCATCAACGACGGTTGAACCCGAAGATGATGGATGTTGTAAGAACTGAGATTCTCAAGCTTCTAGCCGCAGGTATTATCTACCCTATAGCTGATAGTAAGTGGGTAAGCCCGGTACATTGTGTCCCTAAGAAAGGAGGTACAACTGTGGTTCCTAATGATAAAAATTAACTAATACCTCAGAGAATTATTATTGGATATAGAATGTGTATTGATTACAGGAAGTTGAACAAGGCAACCAGGAAGGATCACTACCCGTTGCCGTTCATCGACCAAATGCTTGAAAGGTTATCCAAAAATACCCACTTTTGTTACCTCGATGGTTATTCTGGTTTCTCTCAAATTCATGTTAACACTGCTGATCAAGAGAAGACCACTTTTACTTGTCCCTTTGGTACTTATGCTTACAGGCGTATGCCTTTTGGTTTATGTAATGCCCCTACTACTTTTCAAAGGTGTATGTCTGCTATCTTTCATGGTTTCTGTGAGGAGATTGTGGAAGTCTTCATGGACGATTTCTCCGTCTATGGAACTTCCTTTGACCATTGTCTCCATAACCTTAATAAAGTTTTGCAGAGATGTGAGGAGACAAATCTGGTACTCAATTGGGAGAAGTGTCACTTCATGGTTAACGAAGGAATTGTTCTTGGTCACAAGATTTCCGAAAGGGGAATTGAGGTGGACAAGGCCAAGATCGAAGCAATTGAGAGGATGCCTATCCAAGGGACATCAAAGGTATTCGCAGTTTTCTCGGCCATGCTGGTTTCTATAGAAGATTTATTAAAGACTTTTCTAAGACTTCGAGACCCCTCACTAATCTTCTCCAGAAGTACGTTCCTTTTGTATTTGATGAAGATTGTAATGAGGCTTTTGAAGTTCTCAAGAAAGCTTTAATAACAGCTCCTATAGTACAACCAGCTGACTGGAATTTACCTTTTGAGATTATGTGTGATGCTAGTGATTTTGCTGTTGGAGCTGTTTTAGGGCAAAGGGTTGAAAAGAAATTGAATGTTATACATTATGCTAGTAAAACCCTTGATAGTGCTCAAAAGAATTATACTACTACTGAGAAGGAATTCTTAGCTGTAGTGTTTGCTTGTGATAAGTTTAGGCAGTATATTGTTGATTCCAAAGTTATTATTCATACTGACCATGCTGCCATTAAGTACCTTATGACAAAGAAGGATGCCAAGCCAAGGCTTATTAGATGGGTTCTCCTTCTTCAAGAATTTGATTTGCAGATTGTTGATAGGAAAGGAGAAGACACACCGGTGGCGGACAATCTTTCAAGGATGGAAGATATACCGCATGATCCCATCCCAGTCAACGGCAGTTTTCCAGACGAGCAACTTGTCGTTGTAAAAGTACAATCTCTTTCCGATCCTTGGTTTGCAGATTATGCTAATTTTATCGTTGCGAAGTATTTGCCTCCAGGTTTAACGTTTCAGCAAAGGAAGAAGTTCTTTCATGATTTGAGGCACTACTTTTGGGATGACCCACATCTTTTCAAAGAAGGTCCCGACGGGATCGTGAGAAGATGCATACCGGAACATGAGCAGAAGGACATTCTCAGACAATGTCATGATAGTCCCTATGGAGGACATCATGCCGGTGAGAGGACCGCACATAAGGTTCTTCAATCAGGTTTTTATTGGCCTACTCTCTTTAATGATGCTAGAAATTATGTTTTAGCATGTGATAAATGTCAGAGAGTTGGTAACATTAGTAGAAGGAATGAGATGCCTATGAATTACTCACTAGTGATTGAACCTTTTGATTGCTGGGTTTTGATTTTATGGGTCCTTTTCCTTCTTCGCACAAGTACACTCACATTTTAGTAGCTGTTGATTATGTGACCAAGTGGGTTGAAGCGATCCCCACTGAAAGTGCTGATCACAAGACATCTTTGAAAATGCTCAAAGATGTGATTTTCCCTAGGTTTGGTGTACCTAGGTATGTCATGGCTGATGGAGGATCACACTTCACGCATGGAGCTTTTAGAAAAGCTTTAGCCAAGTACGATGTTAATCATAGAATTGCTTCACCGTACCATCCTCAAACTAGTGGGCAAGTTGAGCTCACCAATAGAGAGATCAAGTTGATCTTACAGAAGACAGTTAATAGAAATAGAAAGGACTGGTCAAATAAGTTAGGAGATGCTTTGTGGGCGTATAGAACTGCTTACAAAAACCCCATGGGCATGTCCCCCTATAAGATGGTTTATGGTAAGGCTAGCCATTTGCCATTAGAATTAGAGCACAAAGCTTTCTGGGCTGTTAGAGAGCTTAATGCTGACCCAAAGTTAGCTGGTGAGAAGCGTCTCATGAACTTGACTTCTCTAGATGAGTGGAGAAGTGAAGCTTACGAGAGCGCTAAAATGTTCAAGGAAAAAGTAAAGAAGTGGCATGATAGGAGGATTCTGAAACGTGAATTTAATGTTGGTGATAAAGTTTTGTTGTTTAGATCCCGTTTCAGGTTTTCTCCAGGCAAACTACTTTCCAGGTGGGAAGGGCCATTTCATATTGAAGAAGTCTATCGGTCTGGTGCAATCAAGATTAACAATTTTGAAGGAACCAAACCTCAAGTTGTGAATGGGCAAAGACTTAAGCATTACATAGCAAGAGACCCTGTCAATGTTGATGTGAATACGATATACACAACAACTCACGAAGAACATGTTGCAACCCTGTTTCAGACACCAGCAGAAGCAGAATAAGAAAAGGTATGTATTACGGTAAGGAAACATCGCGAATCGCCATAAAAGTTCCATATTATGAGTTTTTGCAAAATTAGTAAAATTCTAAGCCTAAGTGGAACCGGAGACAAGCTCCAGGGGGCCCAGGCGCCCCCCTGGCGCGGCCTACCCCCTGGCCGCGCCGGGAGGCCGCCTGGGCACCCAGGAGTCCTTCTCCAACCCCGCTTTAGCTTGTTACCTTCCTTTCTGTGCATAAATTTTTGCTATATATTTGCCCGGATTGTTCCGGCAACGTATCTCGCGATTTCGTGTGTTTTCTTTTCGATCTGTTTCTGCCAGGGAATCTTTCAGCTGGACCTAGGTGCCATGGCTTCTCCAAGTTCCCCCAAGGACAAGTTCGTCGTCAACGTCATCAACCCTTACCTCGCTGAGGTGAAGAAGCACCCTCAGGTTGTTCGGATGGAGGATGGTGTCCTCCATCAAGAAGATCTGAAGGGACCTATCAAGGAGGGGAGCATCCAGGCCAGGCTAGAAGAAGTGGAGCAAGAAGTCTTCAAGTACAAGAAGATGATCGAGCGCGGTGTTGAAGCTAACTTTGACATCATCAACGAGCTGAACACCTACTTCCTGAAGGAGATGAAGGAGATGTGGAAAAGCATCACCGCATCTGAAGAAAGAATTGAAGAGCTCCCAGGGCAAATTTATGATCTACATCACCAGAACTGTGAGTATGAACTAAGGTTTATGCGCATGGGTATGGGTGCTGCATGCAGGATTCAGGAGACAAACTTCTCATATGAGACTGGAGAACCCCTTCCATGGAAGCGCTTCGCCGAGGACCACGTGATCAACGTCAACAAGAATGAGGAGTGAAATCTCCTTGGGTAATGGCATTCCCTTGGCTTGTTCCAAGCTTGGGGGAGTGCCCGGTATCTTTATCTTTATCTTTTGTCTTTTAGAGTCAAGTAGAGTCGAATCATGTCTAGGGAGGTTATTATATGAAATAGGTGTGTGCATTGAGGTCTATCACTCCTTCTGTGGAGAGATTGTATCCGTGAGTGTGGAGTCGTCTATGATGGAATCAATGTTGGGGATATCGCTTATCGGGAACTTATCGGTCGACACATGATAAGGGGTAAATCGGCCAGTTTATCGGCATATCGGCCGATTTATCACCATATCGGCTCATTTATCGGCCGATTTATTTTATCGGTCAGACAACGATAAGCGATAAATCGGCCGATTTATCGGCATATCGGAAGATATCTTGAACAGTGGATGGAATATTAATGAGAAGTCTATTGGTTCCTTTGCTGCACTCGGTATTCTCTTCACGCAATCGACCTTATATGATGATTCTTATGGGGAGTATTGACCTGATATCAGGTATGGCTTTGAAAACCTTATTTAATCTTGGCAAACATAGCTTTGGTCATAACAACAAGCATGATTTTCTTAAAGTAGCGACATAGCCAAAACCTTTATGTTATTATGCTTGAAGTGTTATGCTGACAAGGAAGACAACTTGATGTGTTATGCTTATTTTAGTGTTTATGCTTTATATTGCTTTGCATCTTGTCATCATCAATTGTCTGTTCTCTCAAAGCCTTTGCTAGCCTAAACTCTGTACTAAGCGGAATTCTGCTTGTGCATCCATACCCTTAAACCAATACCTTCCATATGAGTCCACCATACCTTCCTATTCGTGGTATTCCACTACCACCTCCTAAAGTATAGAATTTGTGTGTTATCCTTAAATGTTCAAAATCTTCTATTTTGTGCCCCTGTTTTAGCTCATGAGGAAGTAATAGTTAATTCATGATCTTTTTAAGTTGGACAAGTTTTACCCCGGGATTGCATGTCTAATCTGCAAACCCCTAATACAAGAAGGAACTGGCATGAGTGCGCCCGGCTCATAAAAGATAATACAACAAACAAACCCTCCTTCAGGCTTTGTTCCTGAGAAATCAGAAAACTTTTGGCAGCGACAAAGGAGATTAAGGGGATGTGATCGTCCCCGTACGGGAGCCGTTCCTCGAAACATGTCCAACTCGAGAAGTAATTGAGTTATCTATTAGCATTCGTTGACGAATCATGCACCTCTCAAAACTTGTTTTCATTCTATTTGATTTAAGGATAGCACATGAGTTTTCCCTACTTCCCTAGAGCAGGGGCCATCTCTTAGTTTTAGGTTGAGTCAGTTATTCCCACTTCCTTCTATTCTTAAAGAGAACAGACATTTGATGTTGACGAGGATTCATTCATATAAAGTTGCATTAAGATTTGTCATATCATATCCTTGTTGACATTATCATTTGATAAGTAAGTTGTTTGTCAAGCCCAGCTAAAGCAAACATCTTCCTTTGTGTTAACACTTTCACTTCTTGCCTAATAACATGTTCTTTCAAAAGCTTCAATTAATCTCATCAAAACATAAAGAGAAAGAGCAGAAGTAAAAGCTATTAGTTGTTCTTTGACCAAAGGACATGTTTGCCATGATTTGATGAGTTTCCTTAGCCCTACTTTCGATTATAAGTGTTACCACTCTTTTATAAGGGCCTTATGAGTTGAAGATTGATGTTGAGGAAATTTGAGTTTGGTGAAGAAACTGTGATGCTTCTTGTCCGTATTCTATTTATCGACACTTCACTCTCTAAACTTGTGGACAGGTTTACCGAGCTCAGTATTCGCTTGGGGACAAGCGAGGTCTAAGCTTGGGGGTGTTGATACGTCCAAAATGCATCACTATTTTATATAGTAATTCATCCTTATTCATTGATATATTTCACATTACGATGATGTTCTTATGTTGTTTTGGCTTATTTTACACAGTTTGCAACTTTCCGGTGCCGAAGCAGCAGACGCAGGATTCAGCGATAAAAAGTGGACGCTGAGTTGCTGAAGAAGAATACCTCCAAATTACCTGAAAATCGACGGAGGGTATTTTCCAGATGGATCACGAAGGCACGCAAAAGTGCAACCAGAGGGGGGCCACAGGGCACCCAGGCGGCCACCTGGCGCGGCCCCCACCCTGGCCGCGCCGGGGGGGGCGCCTGGAGCCCCTGGCCCACTTCCGGCTGCCCCCTTTTGCCTATATACTCCTCGTCATCCAAAAACCCTAAGAAGGAGAGTTTTGACAGAGTTCCGCCGCCGCTCCGTGGCGGAAACCTACAGAGAAGAAAAAGCCATCTCCGGCGGGCAGATTCCGCCGGGGAGATCACCTCCCGGAAGGGGAGATCATCGCCATCGTCAACACCATCGTCACGGGCATCATCGAGATCATCATCAACATCATCCCCAACATCAGCACCATCTCCATCTTCATCCAATCTCATCTCACCATTGCAACTTGTGTTGTAATCCGTACTATCTATCCTCTCTACTCTATCAGTGTTGATTACTACTTTGTGGTGAATGCTATTGAGTTTTGTTGGAGAAATATCATTATGTCCAGATTGTTTATCATCCATTTATCTCCACTGATCATGATCTCTTTTAGGCCTTGTGAGTAGTTACTTTAGTTCTTGAGGACATGGGAAAAGTCTTGTTGTTAGTAGTCATATGATGTTAAAGTAATATGTGTTGTTTGATACTTAAGTTGTGTTGTTATTTTCCTAGTGGTATTGTGTGAGTCGAACACTCAACACTTCGCCTTATTAAGGACCTAGGGAATACATTGTGTACAAAGAATGCTTACGGTGGGTTGCCGGAGTGACAGAAACCTGAACCCCAGTTCGCACGCTTTTGCACAAGGGAACAATGGATCATCGATCGTATTGCTATGGTTAGGATTTTGCCTTAAATACTATCTTGTATTTGCGGATGCTTGCAAGGTGTTTAATCATAAGAGTGCACTCATCTTAGTCTAGAGAGTGTACTAGCATAGATCCACCCACTCAGCACTTATCAACACATAACATAGTACCAATACGGAATATGGCGAAAGCACATGACTACCTCTCCCGTGTGTACTCAAGAACACTTTAGCCTTTATAAGTTCAGTTGCTAGGCCTCTCCTTTGCTCAAAAAGGATTGGGCCACTTGTTACTCTCCAGTGTCTTTTACTTTGTTCGCTTTTACTTTCCTGTTGCTTATATCAAGAAAACCCCTAAAAGTTACCTTTCAGTGCTTGCATTTATTCCTTGCTCAGAATCACTTATCAATACCTTCTGCTCCTCGTTGGGTTCGACACTCTTACTTATCGAAAACACTGCAATAGATCCCTTACGGTTGTGGGTCATCAGCACCGCGCCCCTCTCAGGAGGCGCGGGAACGGCAGCGTTGTGGTACTCAAGGTACCATACGCCTGCTGAGCCAAGGTCAAGCTGGCGGATCTCGGGACGCTCAAGGCCAGCATGCACATCAACATGCTGGCACGAGCAAGGCGCGGTCACCGGGACGGGATGCTGCTCCTTCTAACGTAGTTAGAAGTCCGAGCATATCCCGCTCCTCGCACCGCTCGCGACCGTTACCCGCCACTCCAGGAGAAGCTCTAGCACGAGCTCAACTGCTCCTTGACTTCCCTCCAGCGGCAGACAAGGCCGACGACTGGAGGGCCACCATCCAGAGTCTCATCGCCTTCGCCAACGGCGACACCCCGCAGCAGCTGAGCGCGTCGCGGCCGCGGCAAGTCAGCCAGCCATGGGCCGATGGCGACAAGACTGCCGGGGGTGCAACCACCGTGCACTCCCCGACCCGAAGGCCAAGATCACCGACTCGCCGAATCAACATCGACGACGACTCCACCGCGTCATCAGATCCGCGAGCCCGTCGCGATCAGCGCCAAGTTCTCGACGATCGACAACAAGAGGACGCTCGAACCCGCATCGAGCGCCGAAGAGAACGTGGCGTCAATCCGACCAGCGCGCTGGGCCCGCTGTTGACATGCACGCATCCGGGGGACCAGGCGACTTGCCATACGCGGCAGGTTGCCCTGCGTTCAATCGTGAGCTGCGGCAAGTCCAGTGGCCCAGCATGAAAAACTTCAAGCCAGACGTACCGGAGAAGTACGACGGCAAGACACACCCCTCGGAGTTCCTCAGCATCTACACCATCGCGGTGCAGGCTGCTGGGGGACGAGACGAGAAGATACTCGCAAATTACTTCCCGCTCGTGCTCAAGCCAAACGTCAGATCTTGGCTCGTGCACTTGCCGGAGAACTCCATTTCTTCTTGGGCCGACCTGTGCCATCAGTTTGTCGGCGCCTTCACAGGCGGCCACAAGCCCCATGGCCAGGAGAGTGACCTTCACATACTTGCCCAGAAGGAAGGAGAGCCCCTGCGTAAGTATATCCAGAGGTTCAGCCGTGTCCAGCACAACATCCCGGACGTCCACCCTGCCGCGGTTATTAGCGCGTTCCATCAGAACGTGCATAACCGCCGGATGAGGGAGGAGATGGCGATGTGCAAGATCAGGGACGTCAGCGAGCTGTACGCCCTGGCCAACAAGTGCGCACGCGCTGAGGAGGGGAGGAAACTCCCCGGAGAGGATACAAGAGCAGGGGGGTCAGACATTGAGGATGCCGCCCCAGCAAAGAAGAACCGGCGGCGGAACAACAGGAAGAAGAAGAACAAGGAAGTGCTAGTCGTTGAGCAGTTCGGCAAGGAGGCTGGCGCCAAGAAAGGCCAGGCTGGTAGCTCCGGCAAGGAGACTGCCGCGTGCACCAACTGCCAGGCTGTGGCAGCCGCCGACAAGCAGGACGGCACCGATAAGCAATACTGCAAGATCCACCGCACCAAGGGCCACGACCTCCAGAACTGCAAGAGGGTCGAACAGCTCGTCGAGCAGCAGAAGGCTGAGTACGAGCGACGTGACAAGGATAAGGCCCAGGGGGGTGATGGTGGATCCGGCAAGAAGCGGCCATTCAACGGCCGGGGAGGACGCCGCGGCAAGGCCAAGCAGCGGCAAGGAGACAGACCTCCCCGCGGTCGCGACAAGGATGAAGACGAAGACGAAGATGAAGACATGGATGATGGAGAGACCAGCGAGCAGGAGTTTCAGAAAGCAACGGAGGTTTTGTGCGTTGACGGCGGCGCTTCTCTGCATACTTCGCACCGCCAACTCAAGCAGTGGGTGCGGGAAGTTAATGCGGCAGAACCACCCGTCGAGTCGCGCAAACTTCTGAAGTGGTCCAGCATGCCTATCATCTTTGACATTGAGGACCACCCTGATCGCACAACTGCGGTTGGGTGCATGCCGATGTTGGTTTCACCAACCATCAGCAACCTCAAGGTCACCAAGATGTTAGTTGACGGCGGGGCCGGCTTGAACTTGATCTCCTCCGCTGTGGTCCGGAAACTCTAGATCCCTGACAGCGAGCTCGAAGAGACCGACAAGTTCCAAGGAATCAACTCGGGAAGGAGCAACCCGAAGGGAAAGATCACGCTGCCAGTGACATTTGGCGGCGAGCTGAACTTCAGGACTGAGAGGATCACTTTTGACGTTGCTGATATCCCATTACCTTACAATGGGATACTCGGCCGTCCAGCTCTCGCCAAGTTCATGGCAGCCTCTCATTACGCCTACAACATACTCAAGATGCCAGGCCCGATAAGCGTCATCTTTGTCCCTGGTGACAAGAAAGATGCCCTTATCTGCGCCGACAAGATCTATCGGGAAGCAGCAGCCGCATCAGAACGCAAGACACTTGCCGCTGAAGCTCCCGGGGAGAAGAAGAAGACCAAGTCCGGCAAGAGCTCTGGGTCCCACTCCGGCAAACGCACCTCTTCGGAGTGCTGCGCTGCCGTCGAGGACGTACCATTGAGCTCCACCGGCAAGTGTAAGAAGACGATGGCAGCTCCACCAGCAACCAAGAAGGTGTCCGCCAAGGAGGACGGCACTGGTGGTACTTTCACCATCAGTGCTACGCTTGACCCCAAATAGGAAAGCGCGCTCGTTGCTTTCCTACGGGCGAATGTCGACGTGTTTGCATGGCAACCGACCGACATCCCCGGTGTTCCCAGGAAAGTGATTGAGCACAAGCTTGCCGTTTGTCCTCACGCGCGGCCCGTCAAGCAGAAGGTTAGAAAGCAAGCAGTGGAGCGCCAAGAGTTTATAGTAGAAGAAATCAAGAAGCTGGAAGCAGCGGGCCTTGTCAGAGGAGTGCTCCATCCCACGTGGCTGGCCAATCCTGTAGTCGTGCGCAAGGCGAACGAGAAGTGGAGGCTTTGTATTGACTTCACCGATGTGAATAAAGCTTGTCCTAAAGATCCATTTCCCTTGCCGCGCATTGACCAGATTGTTGACTCCACGGCTGGATGCGACCTGCTTTCATTTCTTGATGCATACTCAGGATATCACCAGATCTTCATGGCTGAAGAAGATGAGGAGAAGACAACATTCATTACTCCATGTGGCACTTATTGCTTCATACGCATGCCTTTCGGATTGAAGAATGCTGGTTCAACGTTTGCAAGAGTAGTCCACACAGCTTTTGAGCCACAAATACATAGAAACGTAGAAGCTTACATGGATGACATAGTGGTCAAGAGCAAGGACAGGGCAACTCTGATACAAGATCTAGATGAAACCTTTGCAAATCTGCGCAAGATCCAGCTCAAACTTAACCCCGAGAAGTGCGTGTTTGGAGTCCCTTCCGGCAAGCTTCTCGGGTTCTTCGTGTCTCAAAGGGGGATTGAAGCCAATCCCGACAAGATCAAGGCCATTGAGCAGATCGAAGCACCGAAGCGCGTCAAGGATGTACGAAGACTTGCCGGCTGCGTGGCTGCTCTCAGCAGGTTTATCTCTAAGTCTGCAGAACGCGCCCTGCTGTTTTTCTAAATTTTGAAAAAGGCAGGTCCAATCAAATGGACTCCGGAAGCGGAGGCAGCGCTGCAAGACTTGAAGAGGTACCTGTCCTCCACTCCAATACTTGTCGCACCTAAACCACGAGAAAAATTGCTGCTGTACCTAGCGGCAACCAATCAAGTGGTTAGTGCTGCATTAGTAGCGGAGAGGGAAGCGGATGATGAGCCAGCAGCCGCGGCAAGCACATCCAGCGACAAGCAGGGGGCTTACCCGACAAGCTCTGTTCCCGACAAGGATGGATCTGCACAGATGCAAGTGGAGATACGGAAGAAGATGGTGCAGCGCCCAGTTTATTTCGTCAGTTCCCTCTTGCAGGGGGCTAGGTCCAGGTACTCTGGGGTGCAGAAGTTGCTTTTCGGCCTTCTCATGGCCTCGAGAAAGCTGCGCCATTACTTCCAGGCACATGAGATAACGGTGGTCACTCGCTTTCCGCTGAAGAGGATACTGCAAAATCCAGAACCAACAGGCAGGATTGTCGAGTGGGCACTAGAACTGGCAAGCTTTGGCCTCAAGTTTGAAAGCACTTCAACTATCCAAAGCAAAGCATTGGCAGAATTCATAGCAGAGTGGACGCCAACGCCAGACGAAGAGATTCCAGAGACGAGCATCCCCGTCAAGGAAGCAAGCAAAGAATGGATGATGTACTTTGATGGTGCCTTCTCGCTGCAAGGCGCCGGTGCCGGCGTGCTGCTTGTCGCGCCCACCGGGGAGCACCTCAAGTACGTGGTCCAGATGCACTTTCCCAAGGAGCAAGCAACAAACAATACTGCAGAGTATGAAGGTTTGCTTGCCGGTCTCAGGATCGCAGCAGACCTTGGGATTAAGAAGCTGATTGTAAGGGGTGACTCGCAGCTTGTCGTCCGCCAAGTGAACAAGAATTATCAGAGTCTGTTAATGGAAGCATACGTCGACGAAGTGAGAAAGCTTGAAGAACACTTTGAAGGTCTGCAGATGGAGCACATTCCAAGAGCTCAGAACGACATCGCAGATGGCCTGTCAAAGTGTGCCGCACTAAAGTTGCCTGTGGAACCAGGAATCTTTGTGCTCAAGCTGACTCAACCATCCGTAGCACCATCAACTGGACAGAGCAAGAAGAGGAAGTTGGTCTCCGACGACTACTTTCCGGCGGAGCTTCCCGAAGCCGCCGTCACAAAAGTCCCCAAGATCAACGCCAAGGATGCTGAGGAGCAATCTGCTCCGGCAAGTCCCAGGGCTTGTTCCGTTGAAGCAGAGGCTCCCGACAAGATTTGCTCTGGCAAGCTTGCCGGGGAGCGTCACGCTCCGGCTGAACCATAGGTTCTTGCCGTAGAAGCGGATGTTCCCACAGTAGCAGATATGCCTTTAGTCCTTGTCGTCGAGCCACAGGCTCCGGCATGGGCGCAGCAGATCATCTGTTTCCTCTAGACAGGAGAACTTCCCAAAGAGCAAGAAGAAGCTGAAAAAGTAGCCCGGCAGTCAAGTATGTACCAGTTTGTGGACAACACACTGTGCAGAAGAAGACTCAACGGTGTGAAATTGAAGTGTATTCCCCGGGAAGATGGACAGAAGCTGTTGGCAGAAATACACGGAGGTATATGTGGCCACCACATTGGCGCAAGAGCACTTGTCGGCAAAGCGTTCCGGCAAGGTTTCTTTTGGCCGACTGCCCTCCAAGATGCAACTGCAGAAGTAACCAAGTGTGAAGCGTGCCAGTTCCATTCCAAGCAGATACATCAGCCAACTCAAGCTCTCCAGACGATCCCTTTGTCCTGGCCATTTTCGGTCTGGGGACTCGACATCCTCGGCCCCTTTCCCCGCGCAGCCGGGGGCTTTGAGTTCTTGTACGTCGCCATCGACAAGTTCACAAAGTGGCCGGAAGTGGAACCAGTGAGAAAGGTGACCGCACAGTCAGCAGTCAAGTTCTTCAGGTCGATTGTTTGCCGTTTCGGGATCCCTAACAGGATCATCACCGACAACGGTACACAATTCACCAGTCGCACCTTCATGCAATACGTCCAAGATCTTGGCGCCAAGGTCTGCTTCGCTTCTATTGCTCACCCGAGAAGAAACGGTCAATCGGAGAGGGCAAATACTGAAGTGCTGCGCGGGCTCAAGACCAGAACTTTCGACAGGCTGCACAAATGCGGAAGAAACTGGATCGAGGAGCTACCAGTGGTTCTTTGGTCGATCAGGACGACGCCAAATCGAGCCACTGGAGAGACACCCTTTGCTCTAGTCTATGGAGCAGAGGCAGTTCTCCCCACGGAACTCGTATACGGGTCGCCTCGAGTGCTCGCTTATGATGAGCTCGAGCAAGAGCAGCTGCGACAAGATGACGCGCTGCTCCTTGAGGAAGACCGTCTTCAGGCCGCTGTGCGAGCTGCTCGCTATCAGCACGCTTTGCGTCGCTACCATAGCCGCAAAATTAAAGCTAGAAGTTTCGAGGAAGGCGACCTTGTTCTTCGGCGCGTTCAGTCCGCCAAGAATTCCAACAAGTTGACGCCGAATTGGGAAGGCCCTTATCAGGTGAAACGAGTTACTAGGCCCGGCGCTGTCCGCCTTGAGACCGAAGATGGCTTGCCGGTGAGCAACTCCTGGAACATCGAGCATCTTCGTAAGTTTTACCCATAAGGCGCGGTTGCCGAGATCCGCTCCGGCAACCACCTTTTGTACAAGTCTTGCCGCTGTTGCATGTAATCCTTTGTACAAAGCCGGGCGCAGACCCCGTGCATCAGTAAAGTTTATGTGCCCCGCACATCTTGTCATTTCATACTTTCAATTTGTTGCATGTATCAACTGACACCTTGTGCAGCACCTACCCCCGATAAGCCATAACGAGCCGCAAGGCTCCATATCTATATTTTTCCTCCTTGCTTTTTCTTTTTCATCTCAAGGAGAAGAAGGTCCCCTCGCACACAAGTTTGCCGGGGGGAAGGAAGATAGGGATATGGACCAAGCGCCATTCAAGAAAGCCTTGCCTTGCCGGGAAGCAGACAACACAAAAGCTAAGTTCCAAAGTTTGAGCAATCAAGTTATTAAATTTTTGAGTTATCTTCCTTGAATGACCGCGCTTTGTATGGAAAACCTGTGCGCAAAGGAACCAACTCGTAGCTAGTTGCGCCCTTTACTTTGTTTCGAGTTCGCTCAACAGCTTAAGTGTGCTGTGACTAGTGTCGCGCCCTTACTTTGTTTCCGAGCCCGCTCAACAAATTAAGCGTGCTGCAACTAGTTGCGACAAGGTTTCTTGTCAGCAACGGCACCGCCAGCAGGCTGCTGAAGTTCCGCACCCAGCGCTCGCGGCAAAGGTGCCTACGCCGGCAAGTTCCCTTAAAGCGTAGGGTAAAAACATACAAAGCAAGGAAGTCAAGTAAAGGAAATAACGTTGCATTAACCGCCTAAGATGGAGTTATATTACAAAATGACTTGCCGCAATTCTAATAGACTATTGTTCATAACATGGTTGGCAGCGACAAGGAAAGAAGAAAGTAAACAGCCTAGTCTGCGCGGTCGCCCTCGACTCTCTTGATCCCGCCCACCTTGTCCACGATGGGTGCGACAAGGGCCTTGAGTGCCTCCTGGTCGGCATCGGGCGGCAGAGTCCTGAGGACGTTGGTGAGGTTGAGCCCTGGATTGCGGAAGGCCACCTTCATCAACACCTTTTGGAGAGCCCCCGCGCAGAGCCTGCGCGATTCGTCCGCCAGCTACTTCGGGATCTTCTCCCGGAGTTGCTGGAGGGCCGTCGCCACGCCCTGGAAGAACAAAGTAAGCTTGGCGCTGGCGTGGAGGTTCTCGTCGGTGGAATACCCGAGATACTCCGCCCCAGCTGCGCCAACTCCTTGTCGATGTCTGCGGCGGCGTTGACAAGGCCTTCCGTCCATAGCTCGACGGTCCGCCTAAAGTTATTCTGGGAAATGGAGGCACTGTCCAGCAACACCTTCTCGGCCCTGAGCTCCTCCTTCAGGGCCGTCTCCCGCTCCCTGGCGCCGTCCAGCGTCGTGGTAAGAGTGGACAACTTCAGCTCCAGATCGGCGATGGAGTCCTTGGCGACCGCGAGCTCCTTGCCCTTCTCGGAGAGGCGGACCTGCAGCTCGGAGTGGCTGTGTGCGTCCTTCTCCCTCTCGAGCTTGAGTGCGGCGACCTCCTCGTCGCTCGTCTTCAAGTTGGCCTCCAGCTGCGCCACCCTCATCTCCAACTCTCTCTTGGCGGTATTGGCAACTGCGGCGGCATCCTTTGCCTCCTGCAAAGCTCCGCCAAGCGATCGCTCGCGCGCGGCAAGCTCGTCCTCGTGGCTGTCGAGGTCGACCTTCCGCTGCGTCAGCTCACCTTCTCGCCTGGATAGCTCCTCGGCGGCAAGCCGTTGCTGCTCCCCCACTTCTGCCTTCTCCAAGATGAAGGCCTGATGCGCCTTGGCAAGCTGCTCCCGCTCCTCCGCCAAGGATCGGAGAGCTGCTTGGTTGATGGCTCGGAGCTCTTATGCGCGCTTCTCCAAGTCAGCACCCGCCTTGGCGGCCAGAGCCTCTCGGGACTCCAGCTTGGCCTGCCGGGCGCGATACAAAGACAGAAGCTTGCACAGCAGCTGCTCCTCCTCTGGCTCGTTGCTGCTGCTCGGCGCGTCGACGAGCTTCCGTCCAGCGGAGGCAAGGACCTCCCCATCGAAGACCTCTCCCTCGATTGGCGCCCTGGACATGGACGCCCACGGGAGCAGGATGAAGATGTCGTCGCCGGCCTTCAGATAGGCGCTTGGCTCGGGCTCGTCGGAGCTGGGGGCTGCGGCGGCGGCGGAGGGCTCGGCGGTCGGCGTAGCGCCTGGCGCTCCTGCGGCCCCAGTGCCGTCAGTGCGATCGCCAGCCTCTTCGCCAGCTGCCGCGGCGACAGCCTTGGCGGCCTCTGCGCCAGCGGGATCGTCCGCGCCAACCGTTTCTTCAGCAACGATGGCGTCGTCGGCGACGACCTCCATCTCCATGGGCTCGGCTGCGGACGGGTCTGACGGAGGAAAAGGAAAGAATCACAGTCAAGCAAATATCCAAAAAAGGAGAATTGAAAGAAGAAAAGTCCAAGGGATTACCTACGCGGGCCGGCTCCTCGGTGGAGTTCCTGGCCGGAGAGCTCTCCCTCGGCGGCGTGGTGGTAGCTCCCGCCGGCAGAGGGCCGCTAGCACCATCCCTCGCCGGAGAGCTCGCCCTTGGCGGGGTGCTCGCCCTTGGCGGAACGTTCTCCCTTGCCGGGGAGCTCCCCCTTGGCGGTATGGTCGAGGCGTGCGGCGCGTCGGGGGCGGTCTCCTAGCGCTCCTGATGCTGCTGCTCTGCTCCTGCACGAATCAACAAGCAAGCGTCAGCAAAAATAGAGTACCCACGCGCGCCTGACAGCGGGAAGTGGACAAAAAACTTACGCTGGGGGCTGCGCTGGGGGCTGCTCTGAAGACCAGACCCCGGGTCCGGCAAGCTCGTTTCGGGCGCACCCCCTGCTGTCGCGGCGGGCTCGTCCTCGATGACGATCACCGGGACGTTGGCCCTCTTCGCCGCCCTCTGGGTCAGAGTTCTGAAAAGGACAGGTTCAGAGTTAGGCGAAAGAGATGCAAGGCAAAGCAACAGAAAATCGAAGAAATACAAGAATTGCAAAGACTTACTCTTCTTCCTCCTCGTCGGAGCTGAGCGCGGAAAAGTCAAAATCTGGCTCGCGCGTCCCGGCGCGAGGAGGCGGAGGAGTGGGCTCCCTTGGCCGCTTGGCGGGAGCAGGGACGGTGGTCTGAGAAGACCCCGCTCCGGTTGCCGCCGAAGCGTGAGGGGCGGCAGGAGCAGAGGCGCCAGTCCGGGAAGACCCTCCTCCAGTCGCTGCAGAAGCGCGAGGCGCTCCCGTGGCGGCCTTGCTTGCCGCGGTGGCGCGTGCCGCACGGCACCGTGGCTGTTGGCCCGCCTGCCGCTCCGTCACGTACGCGGCCTTGCGAAGACGCCTCCTTGTCGGAGCTAGAGGACTTGCTGGTGGTGGCGAGCTGCCCGAGGACGAGGAAGAGGAGCCAATATCCAGCGAGCCGCTCGAATCCTCGGCAGGCTCGCTTGACCCGGCACCCTGCTCGGCGGGCCCGCTCGACTCGACACCTTGCTCGGTGGGCTCGCTTGTCCCGGCGATTTGCCCGGCAAGCTTCCCCGCTTTGCGAAGCTCCTCCTGCTCGGCAAGGCTCGTCGCCTCTGCTGCCTCCGCCTCCTCCACAGTATACCCGAACTCGCCCGCGGCCCTGGTTACCGCCGCCTCTTCCAGTCTGGTGGCGATGTATGCCATCTCTTGGTCAGTGGTGTCGCGGGTGAGGCCTTTCTTCTCGTCGGAGTTGACTGGCTGTTCCACCAAGTTGTCGAAGAACGCCTGCACAACTTCGTCGGAAGGCTCTTGCCAAGTGGGGTCGATCCCGTGGGAGTCGCACAACAGCATCACTGCACGGATGGCGCTGAGCGATGAGTTGTTGCACAGCGGAACTACGCCCGCCGGCAACGTAAACCACTCGGGATGGTCAGAGTCATACTTGAACAACGCCTAGAGCATCGCGTTGAGCTCCAGGACAGTGAAGTTATAATTAAGGCCCGGGCGCAGCCTCATGATGTCTGTCGCGTTCTCAAACTCCCAGGCGGCCCTCTTCCTCTCCTGCAAGGGGGCGACTCGGCGGCGGAGAAAGTCTGCTCCAACTGCGCCCACGGTGAGCTTGGCGTGCCTAAGGCGAAAAATCCGGGTAGTGGCAATCTTCAATTTGCTATCCTCCGGGGCCAAATTGCTCCAGTCGTTGCCGCGTACTACTTGGGCTTGGCGCCGGGAAGTGAATGGCTGCGGGTCATCCTCTACAATCCAACACCAGTTGGCTCTCCATTCATCCCACTTGCCGCGGAGCTCCCCCTCCAGATAGGCTTCTTTCTTGTGCGTCCTCGAGATCCAGGAGACGCCGCCGGACAAAGGCGACCCTGCCTCGACTCGAGGCGTGAAGTAATGGCGGAAAAGAGCTACATTGGGGTAGACTCCGACAAAGTTTTCGCACAGATGTGCGAAAAAGGCCATGGTCAAGACGGCATTGGGGGTGAAGTCAAGGAGATGGAACCCGCAGGTGTTCATGATGTCGCAGAAGAGCTCAGAATAGGGCGGGCAGAGCCCGCAGTAGAAGAACAGGGCAAAGAAGGCGTAGCCGGTTGGGAACATCTCGCAGGCTACGGCGGGGAGTACCTTGGTGCGCGGATGCACCTTCGTCTCCCTCGACCAGAAAAGGTAGAAGGAATCCCTCAGCTCCTCCGCGTCAAGCTTTGGCGGAAAGACCGCCATCTTCTTCCGCATTGCTGCTAGCCGCAGCGCCTCGGCGGACTTTGCGGCCTTCCCCTTCTCGCCTTTCGGAGCCATGGCGGGGACGGTGGGGGAGGTCGACGGCGCTGGTGATGCTGGCGGCGACAGAGGGCGGAGCGCTGCTCTCTTTCGACCTTCGGGAAGGAGGGGAGCGGCGGGGGTTTTTGAGGATTGAAGAAGCAACGGGTGAATGGAAGGAACTGCCCCTGTTTCCCCTGCTTTTAAGGGGGGGGGAGGGGGACGTTCCGCATTTCCCATTAAAGAATCAGGCCACGATCTCTCCCACGACACCGCGATTGACGCGTGCCGTTAGGGGAGGGCGCGGTGGATACGGAGTGGGATACGGCGTGCCGCAGGCCGCGCGTGCCCGTGCACTATTTTGGGCCTGGCCCAACAGCGCTCGGCACCGTGTATGGCCCAGGCCCGGGGGCTCCTGTCGGTGCACTAAAGTAGGGGTACCTTAGTATCCCGAACTTGTGCACGGGCAGTTGCAGCGTCCCGCGGCAAGGCTTGCCAGGTGACCGCCAAGATCCTCTTTTGGTTCCTTTGGAGCCATTCAAGAACAAAGTATTTGAGTCAAAGAGACAAGGCCCCGGCAAGAGGAGGTTGCCGGGAAGGCCATTCAAGGCACAGGATCACTCAAGACACGAGACCCCGGCAAGAGGAGCTTGCCGGGAAGGCCAACCAAGGCACCTCAAGAGAGCTTGCCGAGACGCGCCACGCGTCCCGGCAAGGCCCGGCGAGCGACAAGCTCCCGGGCGCGACAAGATAGCGACCGCGGCAAGGCACTTGCCGCGGCAAGCTTCCACTCAGTACCCACGCTCCAGCGCATCCACCCACGTGTCGTCCTGGGACCCTTCCAGGCGCACGTGAGGGAAGGCTGTGCAGCCAGGGGAACACGGTGGCAAGCGGCGATGACATGGCCACCGTCGTGGCGGACGGTGGCGCCCTGACGGTCACTTTTTGCACTGTTTGGGGCGACGGCGACGGGCATTCAATGCCCCTGTCCCCTGCCGTCAGAGTTAGGTATAGAGCACTATACAAACACTGTTCCAACTACCACTCTTTTTACATTTTTACCCTCATCTGTGTTGCCACCTGTCGGTGACCCCTTTGACCTATAAAAGGAGGCCCATGCGTAACGTAGAGGGGGTTCCGAACATCGACCATTCTCCACGCTCGGTCTAGCTAGCAGTTAGAGTGTACTATTGCTCTCCTCGCTCCCGAGCCAAGAACTCAATAACAAACCAAAGCAGGAGTAGGGTTTTACGCATCCGTGCGGCCCGAACCTGGGTAAACTGCTCGTGTGTCCGCCTCGATCCGCTCTTTGTGCATCCTCCGCCCCCGTGCCGTATCGAGAAGGGGCTCCGGTCCCATAGGTGTTCGTGGGCGATCAGTTTCCCCGACATCTTCATATTCATTGACGACTGGAATTTGAGAGATGGCATTAATCTCGCCCTTGTCATTGAGAGAGAATAGCTTGATTGTGTTATCTCGAGAGGCAAAGATAATCACGTCTTCATCGGAATGAGTAATCTTGACTTCCTTATTTGCACAATCAATGTGAGCATCATGCTGGGAAAGCCAATCCATCCCAAGCATAAGATCAATGTCAGAGTTGCCGAGAACAACCGGAGAAGCCAGAAAGCGGTAATCACCCATGCGAATAGATACATCCAGAGCATACACACTAGAAGTCATTAGTTTCCCGGGAGAAGTAACTTGCAACTTCTTGGGTAGATTCTTGGTGATAACATAGTGCTTGGATGCAAATGGATATGACATGAAGGAACATGATGCACCTGAATCAAACAACACTTTTGCAGGAATGGAGTTAACTGGAAGGTTACCAAGTATCACATCTGAAGAATTCTCTGCTTGAGATGCATTCATCAGATTCACTCTTGTTGCCTTTGGATTATGCTTGACAATAGCAGTGTTGACAGGTGGAGGAGGTGGAAGGCGCCTTGGGTTGGGGCACTTGTTAGCATAATGACCCTTCTGAGTGCACTTGTTGCAAACCACTTCTGAGAGAGGACGGTGATAAGGAGCACTTGACTTCGAAGCTTGAAAGTGATTCTTTGACTGATTGCTTGGGTTGGGTGGGTGGGAGAAACCAGGGCCATCAGAATGCTTGTTGTTGTTGTTGTTGTTGGGAGGTCGGATCACTAGAGGAGGTGGAAGCCAAAACTTCTGTTGCTTTGCGACCACTTGGGAAGAAGAGGAGTGAACAACATCTTTGATCCTCTTTTTGGAAGCTTCCATCTTGAGCTGGGCTGCCTCTTGCTTAAGTGCCATGTTATAGAATTGATCAAATTCATCAGGCTCGAACAAGGTGAGAGCTAGTTGGAGTTCATCCTTCAGACCACCGCGGAACTGATAAATCTTGCTTTTGGCATCTGGGATGTCTTTCTTGGCATAGCGGGCAAGGTTCTGGAACTTGACATTGTATTGATAAATAGACATGGTGCCTTGCTTCAGGTTGCGGAATTGCTCATGCATACCCTCGATGACACTTGTTGGAATGTGGTGAGAGCGAAAATCCTTGCAGAAGTCAGTCCACGAGATTTCCCGTCCCTCTCTGGAATCTTTGTACTGCTGCCACCAATCAGCGGCTTGGTCCTTGAGTTGGAAGGCGGAAAACTTCACATAATCCTTAGGTCTCACGTTACTGCACTCGAAATGCTTCTTGATATCTGTTATCCACTCTTCAGCATCTAGAGGGTCCACACAGTAACTGAATGCCTTTGGTTGGTTTGCCAGGAACTGGTTGAGTGTAGCAAAGTGAGGTTGGTTGAACAAATTGCCTTGGCCTTGGTTCCCATGACCACCTTGATTTGCTTGATTTGCTTGAATGTTCTGCATCATTTGCATAAGCATCTGGGTGTTCTGATTCGTCGCTTGCATAATTGCTCTCCAGGCCTCAGACAGAGGAGGAGGGGAAGGAGGACGATCAGGAACTTCTTCACCCTCTGGGTTAGCGTTGGGAACCCTTTTAGGAGCCATCCTGAATGAGATGACAACTATTAGCCATTGATTGAGAAAATATATAAGCTGAATCAACTGCTAGAAATTGCAACATAAGTCTTCACAAGAACATTCGAACAAAATGAACGAATGTAATTCACAGTTTAATGGTAACAACAATCTTCACGAGAAGCCACTTGGGAGAACAAAAGGTAATTAAAAACAACAAGGAGCAGATAGAACATACAAGATAGAAGCTTCGTTCGACATATTCATGCTGAAAGCTTATGGGACATGTTACAAAAGGGTTTTGCAATCCCCGGATCAGCATAGCCAAGGACCCTTTAAGATGCAACTCCCGATCAGAACAACGCCCATAAAACTACTTCACTCAATGGAGAACCCCGAACTCCATATCATGCATTCATTGGAAGAATACCTACGAACTACTAGATGAACCCACCTATTAATTTCTGAAAGTTTCCAGTTATGCAATCAGGTGTTGGGGATACAGGGGAAGCATCGCGCACTCAACTCTAATCCTACATCCAGATGTATCCATCCTTCAACACATAACTAGTTATTTCCGGAAACCGTTTACCTCGGACCTTCGAAACGCATCTGCTATACAAGCTATGGCAATACTCCCGAACTACCTCCCCAGTACTGGGCGATGTCAGGGTTATCTTGCCACTAACCACATAGGAGAGTTTTCGATGTCGGTCGTCTTAAGTATTCCAGAACTGCTGCGATATATTTGTGACGACAACACCTCGGAGCTCAACTCCCCGGGACACTGCCACAACCCCAAAATGACAGGAGGCATCAAGAACAATGTTCTCATCACAAAGACATCGGAACAATCCAAACAATACTCGTGTGATCCTATAAAAAAAATTGGCGAATTTTTGAGAGTAGAAGAGATAAGTAATCGTCAGGATTTCTCACCAGAGTGAAAAGAGATGAGGAGCAAAAGAAATCCTACTCTCCGATATATATATATATATATATATATATATATATATATATATATATATATATATATATATATATATATAGGACTCAAAACATTTTCAAGTGTGTGCCTAGACTCAACCGACAATGATTCGATCAATCAGTGGGGGCTTCTAGGTCGGAGAAGGCTCTGAATACCAACTTGTAATGCCCAGTATGAGATTATACCTCCTACGTGTCGAGGCACGACTTAAAGGTATAAGCTCATACTAGAATGATCTCAAGTTTGGTATCTTTGCACGACTCATGTAAAAATAGGGATGAAATTGCAAAAGGATAGTTGGCTTATACTCACCACGTCACACTATACATTACATAAGCAAATCATCATCCAAATAACATCACAGTCCGACTACGGACGAAGATCCAAATGAAAGATACCAAATAAATAAAGCCACAAGGTCCGAATCGCCCCTAGTAGAAGCCACTACTGATCATCGGGATAGTGCACATAGTATCAACTACGTTCTTCATCGAACTCCCAGTACAGCTCGGTGCCATCTCCTGTATAGTCCACCCTAGTACCTGCATCTGGTGTTGTGTAGAATCTGTGAGCCACGGAGGACTCATCAACCCCGTTCCCGGGTAGCAAAACTATCTAAGCCTTGGGTGTGGAACAAGGCTGAAGAAAATAAAGGTTGCAGCTGCACTAGCACTAGCTTACATGTTTAGAGCGAGAAGAGAAGTGCCACGAGCGACAAAGTGATCACGAAGTGATCCTATCTAAGCACGTCAATCATAACCCCACCGTGTTCACTTCCCGAACCCCTTTTGGAAAATGACCGTCACGGTTACTCACGCTGGTAGTGTGTTATGAACATGGTGTCAAGTTTTCTACAACCGGATATTAACAAATTCCCATCTGCCACATAACCGTGGGCACGGCTTTCGACAGTTCAAAACCCTGCAGGGGTGTCCCAACTTAGCCCACTACAAGCTCACGATCTGCGGAGTCGCAACTCCAAGGTGGGAAGACCCGAGTATTCTCGGAATCCCGTGCTCAAGATATTCCGACTAAGGTAAAACTAATCCAGCAAATCCTCCCGGCGTGCCGACACCCTGATAGTAGCCGCGCATATCTCGTCTCGGGCCACGACCGGATGGAAGATTCTACAGGTTTTTACCAGCCCTTGAGTTTCCTCGAGGTGGCCCCGCAGACTCCCCAGTTTAGACCAACACTCATGTGGAGCACTGGCCCGGGTTGTTGATTAAGAAGAGGGTTTATAACTCCCTATGCAAGTTTTAGTTGTTAGGCAAATGTAGTACCAATGTTGGGATTTGCTGGAAAAGTTTTAGCGCTAAGTGGGTTATCAAGGGGGTCCCATAACCCCAACCGTGTGAGGAATGCAAAATCAAGGAACATAACACCGGTTTATACGGTTCCTAGGGTGGCATGAGTGGAACAAAACACCAAGCAAGAGGCTTGGCCTTCCACCCATTACCAATATATAGATGATTTAGTTTAAGAGTTTAAATAGTGTGATATCCCATCAATAACTTCAACATGAAGCAAGAATCTTCAAATCTTCTCCTGCAACTAGCAATGCTATAAGAGGGGCTGAGCGAAGCTTACGTAGCCAAACAAAGGTTTGCTAGGTTGGGTGGTTAGGCAGATTCATGGTTACAATAGGAGGCTGACAAACAAACATGGGCATCGAGGCAATGAGCTAAAGAGCGAGACATCTAGCAATAGGCAAAGATAGTAATGATATCTGGGTCAGGTCATCTTGCCTGTCGAGTCGTCGATGGGATCGTAAGACGGCTCCTCGTACTCAACCTCGGTAGTAACCTCGTTCCCGTTCTCGGTCTCGGATCACGGCTCGACTCAACACAAGAACACAACGAGGCACAAAATCAAACAAGGTGCAATGCACAATCAACATGATGCAAGTATGATGCATTTCATGGCAAGAGATGAAGCACACAAGAACAACACAAAAAAACAAGTTTAAATGAGGCCGGAATCATAATATATCAAAACCGGTAAGTCCTCATATGCATATAATGAAATTGGTCCATATCTGAACAAACCTCCAGTTAAAGTTGTTAAACAGCAAGTTAACATGCACCATGATGATCTACACGAAATTCTAGTCAAGTTTCATATAAAGTTTGTTTAATTCTGAGCTACGGTCTAGAAGATATGAGCAAAACAAGACAAGCATGGCAACGGTGCAAGATGCACTCAAACATCAAGCAAACACACTCCAAACATGTTAACAATATGATATTATGATTCTACATGCAAAAACACACAAGTTTCATATGGGGCACGCTCAAAACGGAGCAACGGTTCAACACATGCACACGAAACAAGATACAATGCAAAGCTGAAATTAACAGCCACATAGCAACTTTGGAGCAAGAAATATATACTCTACAGCACCCAAACATGATGACAATAAGCATGGACATGAAGTAGACATATCCTATAGCAAACAACTCCATTGGAGCAACTCGATAGGAGGCATGGATCAATAGTAACAAGCTACGCCAAATTGATCATGCTGTTAAAAACCTGACAGTTATAATTTATAGCAACTTTGGAGGAAGAAATAAATAAGCTACAGAAAGCCAAAAGGGCAAGTGAGGTCATGAATGGATAAACAACAACATGGACAACAAGGAATGATCATTGGCCACTCCAAAACATGCATGGATTTGACTAGGGCATCAAGCAAACATAGCATCAGGTTATGACAGTTATAATTTTCACTAAGTATAAAACAGTTATGTTGGCATGGCATGTTTACAAGCATGTTTAAGTCACCTCAAGGAATATCAAGGAAAATGGTTTGCTCCACAGCAAAGACCATATGATGGAGATTCTAAAACATATTGGCATGTGACATGGGGACAAACACATCAATAGCAACGAGCACTTCAAATCAGCATCTCATAACATGTTTCAAAACTTAACAGCCACATGCGCTTTTGCAACAGAGATTAACATGGCAATATGAAACCTAACATGAATGCTACAGCAACCATCATGTAGAGCATCTCACAATGAACATTTTGACATATCATTTGCTTCATTTGGATAAACATGCACCAAGTTATCACATCTCAAACATGGCATGAAAGTAACAAGTTACAACAGTTTATAACAAGTAGCACTCTTGCAACAGAGATTAGGACCTCTAGATGATCTCAAACAAGCATGCCACAATGGAACAAAACGTAGAGCACATCACCACGATCATTTTGACATATCATAAGCACAATTTGGACAAGCACACTAAAAGATACAGCCACATGAACAAGCAACAAAAATAATAAAAACCTGGGACTTAGCAAAAAAACAACCTCAATAGGGGGGGTCGGGCGTACACGTCCGGGGTGACATGGACAGTCTTCGGACCGGCGGATCGGGCGGAGGAGCGGAGCGGGTCGGAGCGGGTCGGGTCCGCCGACCCGTTAGGGTTCGCGGCCGGCGGATCGGCGGCGCCCGATGGGATCGAGGCGGTCAGCGGTGCCCGAACGGCGAGCTCAGCCGGGGCGGCGGATCTGGCCTCGGGATGGGACGGCGACAGCGCGCTCGAACGGAGGCGGAGCACGAGCAGGGCGGCGACGGGGAAGGAGTTGGGCGGAGCTGCGGCTAACCGGCGGCGGGGCGGAGCACGCGGCGGCGGCGGGGTCCGGCTCCGGCGACCTCTTGCCGTAGTGGTGGCGAGCTGGTGGCGGTGGTCCGGCGAGGCGCGGGCCTGAGCGCGGAGGGAGGAGGCGATGCAGACGAGGCGGCGGCGGTTGGGCTCGCGCGGGCCCGATTCGGGCCCCGCGGGCCGGCGACGAAGTGGGCACGGGAAAGGACGGGTGGCGCGCTGTGATTGGCTGGGCGCGTCCGGGCGGACATGTCCGGTCCGTTCCGGACATGTCCAGCGGCGATAGGAGGGAGGAGACTAGGGTTTGCCCGAAAAATGGACGTGAGGGACTAATTTATACACATAGGGAGCTAGGAGACTCCAAATGAGGAGCGGTTTTCGGCCACGCAATCACGATTCGACGACCGAGAAGATGGGAAGGGTTGTGCTGGGTTTGTGGGCTGTTGTGGAGGGGGTCTTGGGCCTTAAAGAAGAGGTTCTTTTAGCCCACTAGGTTAACCGTTGGAGTACCAAACGAACTCCAAACGCGACAAAACTTGACAGGCGGCCTACACGTACCAAAACAACATCGCACGACAAGTCTCACGTCACTCCGGGAACGTTACACGGCCACACACGAAAGAAGGACTCGGGGATGCCACGGGCATGTGTGTGAGCGTCGGAACTCGAAACGGATAACGGGAAGAGACGAGTGGGACCGGGTGCAAGTGACAACACAAATGCAATGCAATGCACATGACAACATGACATGGATGAAATACGCACACGCACACGACAAAACGAAGAATCCCGAAATGAAGAAGAGCCCAGAATGGAATTGATGAAGTCAAAGTTCATATATTGCCATAATTGGAAAGTGTTACATCTGGGGCATTACAGGGGGCCAATATATCTTAATGCTATGGTTGGGTTTTACCTTAATGAACGTTAGTAGTTGCGGATGCTTGCTAATAGTTCCAATCATAAGTGCATTGAATTCCAAGTAAGGGATGACATGCTAGCAGTGGCCTCTCCCACATAAAACTTGTTATCGGTCTAGTAACGTAGTCAATTGCTTAGGGGCAATTTCGCAACTCCTACCACCACTTTTCCACACTCGCTATCACTAACTTTATTTCTTCTTTATCTTAATAGCCCCTAGTTTATATTTGTGTGCTCTTTATATTCTTGCAAACCTATCCCACAAAAACTACAAACTACTTCTAGTTTCATACTTGTTCTAGGTAAAGTAAATGTCAAGCGTGCGTAGAGTTGTATCGGTGGTCGATAGAACTTGAGGGAATATTTGCTCTGCCTTTATCTCCTCGTTGGGTTCGACACTCTTACTTATCGAAAGAGGCTACAACTGATCCCCTACACTTGTGGGTTATCAAGACCTTTTTCTGGCGCCGTTGCCGGGGAGCAATAGTGTGGGGTGAATATTCTCGTGTGTGCTTGTTTGCTTTATCACTAAGTAGATTTTATTTGATTTTCTAAGTTGTTCTCTATCTTCAGTTATGGATATGGAACACGAAATACCAAAAAACTTAGGTGTACTTGCTACTCATGGAGATGGGGAACCTCCTAAAACCCTCGATGCTCATTATGTGAAAGATATTATCTATTACTTTGATAATCCTGAGAAAACCCCATTCAACTATGTAATGGGAGTAACGTTGGATCAACGTGAATACTTTAGGTATTATCGCTTGACACAAAAAGGGAAACTATTATGGGATCAAATTCATTTGTTGCATTGGTATGCTTGGCAACTATGCTTGAGATATGATTATACTTGTTGCTCTAGGATGAAGGCTCCACACCTTCCCTTTTCATGTAACTTTAATGATAATGAAACCTTAGGTTCTTATGCTAATGGTATATATTATTATTATGATGCGGAACAAATAGAAGAATTCGTTGCTTTTAAGGGTGCTTATGAAATTGAATTTCTGTTTAAAAAGAATGATGCTTTTGATGATGATGTTTCTAGGCCTGAAAATCTTGCTATATTGAAATATTGCTATTTGAATTATGAATATAACTCCAATTTTGATGCGTTTATTGAGAAAGTCTCCGCTGTCCAAGAAGAGACTAATATTTTGCAGGAGTCATTGTTCAAAAAATCGGCCGAGTAGACGATTAATCGGCCGATTAATCGCTGCTCGGCCATCCACCTTGTAAATTACATGTACTCGCCAGCGTTACTCGGCCTGGGGATTAATCGGCCGATTAATCGTCTCACAACCGATTAATCTGCTGTAGGCCGATTAATCGCTGGACTCCCAGGGGGCATACTGTAAAAGTAAAATATCAGCCCCCCTCATCTCTCCTCAATCCTCACCCGTATGTGGTGTTAGGTCTGGCAGACCAGAGAAGTCCACCCCGCGCCGCCGCCTGCGCTACCCACCTAGCACCGCCGTCCCCCCACCAGCGGCCAACGGCGTGGCCGGCCCTCCCTTTCCCTCCTCTCCTCGCAGGCCCCCCTCCTCTGCTCCCCTCCTCCTGCATCTACCCCGTCCCCCTCCTCACCCGTGGCTC
>LR738711.1:830365257-830449472 GCA_902687465.1 Secale cereale | reverse complement strand
CCCGCCGCCGGCCAACAGCGGCCCTTCCTCTCACGCCCCTCCTCGCTGCTTCCCCCTCCTCCCGCATCTACCCCGTCCCCTATCCTTGTTGTCAACTTGTTGCCATAATGATTGTTGCCATACTTGTTGAATATATCATATTTTAGAGCATTGTTGTCAACTTGTCATACACACGTACACTCATATAACAGTTTGGTTTTTTGAACTCACATGTGACATATGACCTTGGATCAAAATAATCGAAAGCATAAAAGTTGTTCGCCTTGCTGGTACAAATAACTTTCATGTTCATTTTTTTCTTCATATTGGGTACTTTTTCATATGAGGCCATTTAAATTTCATTTTTGCGTGGCGAAAATCTGGTCTCAACACCGGGATTCTGAGATTTATAAAAAAAAAATTGACCGATTAATGCTCGACCGATTAATTCCGATTAATTGGCCGATTCACGATTAATCCCTACTCCCTAACTGACCGAGCAGTTACCGATTACCGATTTCCTGAACATTGGCAGGAGTCCATGGAAGAAGAAATTAATGACATTGTGAGCTCATTGGATGAAAAAGATGAGGAGGAGAGCGAAGAACAAAAGGAGGAAGAGCGCATTAGCTACCCGTGCCCACCTTCTAATGAGAGTAACTCTTCAACTCATACATTGTTTAATTTCCCTTTGTGCTTACCAGAGGATGAATGCTATGATGATTGCTATGACCCCTTGGATTTTTTTGAAATATCCCTTTTTGATGATGCTTGCTATGCTTGTGGCCAAGATGCCAATATGAATTATGCTTATGGAGATGAACTTGCTATAGTTCCTTGTGTTAAACATGAGATAGTTGCTATTGCACCCACACATGATAGTCCTATTATCTTTTTGAATTCTCCAAACTACACTATATGAGAGAAGTTTGCACTTATTAAGGATTATATTGATGGGTTGCCTTTTTCCGCTACACACGATGATTTTGATGAATATAATATGCATGTGCTTGCTTCTCCTACTTGCAATTATTATGAGAGCGGAACTACATCTCCTCCTCTCTATGTTTCCAACATGGTAAAATTGCAAGATACTGCCTATACTATGCATTGGCCTTTACTTGATGTGCATGAATTGTTCTTTTATGACATGCTGATGCATAGGAAGAGAGTTAGACTTTGTTGTTGCATGATATATATCAATTTGTGCTCACTACTAAATGCCAAATTATTGTTAATTAAAATTGGCTTTGATATACATTGGGATCCGGGTGGATCCATCACTTGAGCACTATATGCCTAGCTCAATAGCTTTAAAGAAAGCGCTGCCAGGGAGACAACCCGGAAGTTTTAGAGAGTCATTTATTTCTGTTGTGTGCTTTTATAAAGTTTAAAAACAAAAAAATAAAGAGGGGAACCCAAAACTTTTCAAAAAGAAAAGTGAAAGTGGTATAGACGAGCATTGTGAAAGTGGGGGACGTCCATGAACTTTGTTCATGCCCATGGAAACTTTGTGAATCTTAATTACAGAAACTTTAAAAAAAAATATCCCCTTGTACAATTCCATTGTATTATAAAAATGATGTGCCAAGGTTTGCCTTTAAGATGTTTACAATGCTTGTTGGTTTGTGCGGTGCAGGACAGAAACTTTGGCTGTAGAGCGCGATTTTACGTTTTTTGCTGGAATGTCAAATGGTTCTGAAACTTTTTGCACTGTCTTTCTATACAATTTTTTTATTTTTCCTAATTTTGGCAGAATGTTTCAAGTATCAGAAGTATGGTGAATGTTCAGATTATTACAGACTGTTCTGTTTAAGACAGATTCTGTTTTTGATGCATAGTCTGCTTGTTTTGATGAAACTATCAATTTCTATCTGTGGATTAAGCCATGGAAAAGTTATATTACAGTAGCTACAATGCTAAAACAAAATATGAATTGGTTTTCAACAGTAATTAGAATAGTTATTTGCTTTATTATACTGACAGATCTTACCGAGTTTTCTGTTGAAGTTTTTTGTTGAAGTTTTGTGTGAATGAAGTGTTCGAAGATCGAGGAGGTCTCGATGTGAGGAGAAGAAGGAGAGGCAAGAGCTCCAGCTTGGGGATGCCCAAGGCACCCCAAGTAAATATTCATGGAGACTCAAGCGTCTAAGCTTGGGGTTGCCCCGAAAGGCATCCCCTCTTTCTTCAACAAGTATCGGTATGTTTTCGGATTCGTTTCATTCGTGTGATATGTGCAGATCTTGGAGCGTCTTTTGCATTTAGTTTTCACCTATTCTTTTATGCACCATGCTGGTATGAGATAGTCCTTGGTTGATTTATAGAATGCTCTTTGCACTTCACTTATATCTTTTGAGTATGGCTTTATAGAATGCTTCATGTTCTTCACTTATATCATTTGAAGTTTGGATTGCCTGTTTCTCTTCACATAAGAAAGCCGCCATTTGTAGAATGCTCTTTAGCTTCACTTATAATTGTTAGAGTGTGGGCATAACTTTTGTAGAAAGAATTAAAACTCTCTTGCTTCACTTATATCTATTTAGAGAGTTGATAGGAATTGGTCATTCACATGGTTAGTCATAAAATCCTACATAAACTTGTAGATCGCTGAATATGATATGTTTGATTCCTTGCAATAGTTTTGCGATATAGAGATGCTAATATGTGGGAGGAACTAGTGAATGATTATGGTTTAGTAAAAATATTGGTGTTAAGGTTTGTGATTCCCGAAGCATACACGTATGGTCTCCTAACTATGTAACCAAATTGGTGTGCATTGTATTTTGATTGTTTATCTTTGCGTGAAGGTCGGGGGCGCGCGATGGTTAACTCCTACCAACCTCCCCCCTAGGAGCATGCATCGTAGTATTTTTGCTTCGAGGGCTAATAGATTTTTCGCAATCAGTATGTGAGTTCTTTATGACTAATGTTGAGTCCATGGATTATACGCACTCTCACCCTTCCACCATCGCTAGCCTCTCTTGTACCGCGCAACTTTCGCCGGTACCATACACCCACCATATACCTTCCTCAAAACAGCCACCATACCTACCTATTATGGCATTTCCACAGCCGTTCCGAGATATATTGCCATGTAACTCCACCGTTCCGTTTATTATGACACGCACCATCATTGTCATATTGCCTTGCATGATCGTAAGATAGCTAGCATGATGTTTCCATGGCTTATCCATTTTTTGATGTCATTGCTAAGATAGATCATTGCACATCCTGGTACACCGCCGGAGGCATTCATATAGAGTCACATTTTTGTCCTAGTATCGAGTTGTAAGTAAATAGAAGTGTGATGATCATCATTATTAGAGCATTGTCCCTTGTAAAAAAAGGCCAAAAAAAGAAAGGCCAAATAAAAAAAGGAGAAAGGCCAAAAAAAGGAAGGCCCAAAAAGAAAAAAGAAAAAAGGGGGCAATGCTACTATCCTTTGCCACACTTGTGCTTCATCATAGCACCATGTTCTTCATGATAGAGAGTCTCCTATGTTATCACTTTCATATACTAGTGGGAATTTTTTGATAGAACTTGGCTTGTATATTCCAACGATGGGCTTCCTCAAATGCCCTAGGTCTTCATGAGCAAGCAAGTTGATGCACACACACTAGTTTTCTTTTGAGCTTTCATACACTTATAGCTCTAGTGCATCCGTTACATGGCAATCCCTACTCACTCACATTGATATCTATTGATGGGCATCTCCATAGCCCATTGATACGCCTAGTCGATGTGAGGCTTTCTCCCTACTTTTGTATACTACCTTCTATTCCACCCATAGTGCTATGTCCATGGCTCACGCTCATGTATTGCGTGAAGAGTTGAAAAGGTTCGAAAAAGTAAAGTATGAAAACAATTGCTTGGCTGACACCGGGATAGGCATGAGGGGTACCTTGTGTTAATAAAAGGGAGCATACAAGAATATATGATTTTGTAGGGATAACGTTCTTTAGCATTGATATTTTGAAAGACTTGATTGTTTGTTGGGATGCCCGAGTATTAAATTCTTCTATGTCAAATGATAGACTATTGCTTTGAACCACTCGTGTCTTAATATTCATGCCATGATTAGATTACATGATCAAGATTATGCAAGGTAGCATTCCACATCAAAAATTATCTTTTTTATCATTTACCTACTCGAGGACGAGCAGGAATTAAGCTTGGGGATGCTGATACGTCTCCGTCGTATCAATAATTTTTGATTGTTCCATGCCAATATTCTACAACTTTCATATACATTTGGCAACTTTTTATACTATTTTTTGGGACTAACATATTGATCCAGTGCCAGTGCCAGTTCCTGTTTGTTGCATGTTTTTGTTTCGTAGAATATCCATATCAAATGGAGTCCAAACGGAATAAAAATGGACGAAGATTTTTTTTGGAATAAATGTGAATTTTGGGAAGCGGAACCAACATGAGATGATGCCGTGGTGGGCCACGAGGCAGGGGGCGCGCCTTGGGCAAGGGGGCACACCCTGGGCCCTTGTGGCCACACCGTAAGGAGGTTGATGCCCTTCTTTCGCCGCAAGAAATCTAATATCCGGATTAAAATCGTGTCAAAAAATCAGCCCAATCGGAGTTACGGATCTCTGGGAATTTAAGAAACGGTGGAAGGCCAGAATCTGGGAATCTAGAAACAGAGAGAGACAGATCCAATCTCGGAGGGGCTCTCGCCCCTCCGCCGCCATGGAGGCCATGGACCAGAGGGGAAACCCTTCTCCCACCTATGGAGAAGGTCAAGGAAGAAGAAGAAGGAGGGGGGCTCTCTCCCCCTCGCTTCCGGTGGCACCGGAGTGCCACCGGGGCCATCATCGTGTGACGGCGATCTACACCAACACCTCCGTCATCTTCACCAACATATCCATCACCGTCCCCCATCTATCTACAGCGGTCCACTCTCCCGCAACCCGTTGTACCCTCTACTTGAACATGGTTCTTTATGCTTCATATTATTATCCAATGATGTGTTGCCATCCTATGATGTCTGAGTATATTTTCGTTGTCCTATCGGTGATTCGTGAATTGCTATGATTGATTTAAATTTCTTGTGGTTATGTTGCTGTCCTTTGGTTCCCATCATATGAGCGCGCGCATGGATCACACCATAGGGTTAGTTGTATGTTGATAGGACTACGTATTGGCGGGCAAGAGCGACAGAAGCTTCAACCTAGCGTAGAAATTGATGCATACGGGATTGAAGGGGGGCCAATATATCTTAATGGTGTGGTTGGGTTTTACCTTAATGAACGTTAGTAGTTGCGGATGCTTGCTAATAGTTCCAATCATAAGTGCATAGAATTCCAAGTAAGGGATGACATGCTAGCAATGGCCTCTCCCACATAAAACTTGATATCGGTCTAGTAACGTAGTCAATTGCTTAGGGGCAATTTCGCAACTCCTACCACCAATTTTCCACACTCGCTATCACTAACTTTATTGCTTCTTTATCTTAACAGCCCCTATTTTATATTTGCGTGCTCTTTATATTCTTGCAAACCTATCCCACAAAAACTACAAACTACTTCTAGTTTCATACTTGTTCTAGGTAAAGTAAACGTCAAGCGTGCGTAGAGTTGTATCGGTGGTCGATAGAACTTGAGGGAATATTTGCTCTGCCTTTAGCTCCTAGTTGGGTTCGACACTCTTACTTATCGAAATAGGCTACAACTGATCCCCTACACTTGTGGGTTATCACCTACTAGATCTATAGTTCTTGCAATGGGAGAAGTGCTTGGCTTTGGGTTCAATCTTGCGGTGCCTTTCCGAGTGATAGTAGGGGCAGCAAGGCACGTATTGTATTGTTGCCATCGAGGATAAAAATATGGGGTTTATATCATATTGCTTGAGTTTATCCCTCTACATCATGTCATCTTGCTTAAGGTGTTACTCTGTTCTTATGAACTTAATACTCTAGATGAATGCTGGATAGCGATCGATGTGTGGAGTAATAGTAGTAGATGCAGAATCGTTTCGGTCTACTTGTTACGGAAGTGATGCCTATATATAATGATCATGCCTAGATATTTTCATAACTATGCGCTTTTCTATCAATTGCTCGACAGTAATTTGTTCACCCACGGTAGAATTCTGCTATCATGAGAGAAGCCACTATTGAAACCTATGGCCCCCGGGTTTATCTTTATCATATTACTTCCCCCTTCAATTTCTATTGCTGTTGCTTATTTACTTTCTTTACTTTCCGTTCTTATACCAAAAATACCAAAAATACTATCCTATCCTCTATATCAGATCTCACTTTCATAAGTGACCGTAAAGGGATTGACAACCCCTTATCGCGTTGGATGCGAAGTTCTTATTTGTTTGTGCGGGTGCGAGGGACTTGCGCGTGGTCTCCTACTGGATTGATACCTTGGTTCTCAAAAACTGAGGGAAATACTTAAGCTAATGTGCTGCATCACCCTTTCCTCTTCGAGGGAATACAACGCAAGCTCGAGAAGTAGCAAGAAGAATTTTTGGCGACGTTGCCGGGGAGATCTATACAAAAGTCATATACCAAGTACCTATCACAAACCCTTATCCTTCGCACTACATTATTTTCCTCTCGTTTTCCTCTCCCCCGCTTCACCCTTGTTGTTTTATTTGCCCTTCTTTTTCCGTGTGTTTTATCGCCTTGCCTTGCCGTCATAGCTAGCACGCCTATCGTTATCAATACTCCCGAGAGTGAGGTTCTTAATTTTAAACAAAGGAAGGAAGAAAATCTAAAAGATGCTTGGTATAGAATTTGTAATGCTCAAAATATATCTACTAGGAAGCATTCCACTTCCGTGCTTCTTCGCAATTTTTATGTTGGCATCACTCCGTGGAATAGATATATTCTTGATATACCAAAGGGGATTTCTTGGGTTGCCATACTTTTTATTCTTATAATGCTATGACAGAATTGTTTGGCCCACCACCTCTTCTAGTTAATGGAAGTGTTTTGACTTTGGAACATGTTATGCAAAGGCTTGAAATTATTGAAAACAAAGTTGCCACCGTAGATTTGGTTGAGAGTTTGGATAAAAAGATCCATAACCAAATTACCCAGTACGGATCTAAGATAGGAGTTATTCTGAATTTTTTTTAGAAAAAGAACCTATAGTTAAAGAGAGAATAGATCAGGATTCCACTAGAATCGATAAACTTGAGGATATTATCACTAATGTAGGGTCTGCTCTTTCTTCTGTCAAAAATACTTTGAATCCCTCTATCACTAAACTGGCCAAGTTTATGTATGTTCCTAAAAATAAGGGTGAATCGTCTAGTAAGGAAACTGCGGATCTCAAATCCTTAAGTGTTCATCCCAACTTTCTCACTTTCGCAAGGGAACCTTTTGCTACAAATTAATTTCTTGATTTCTTGCCTAGAAGTTTGATTATCAATAGGAATAAAAAAGTTCCTAAGAATTATAAGTGCTTAATCGAAGAATTGCCTACCAAAGATGGCAATACCTAGATCTATTCTTGTATCGTGCCTAGCTAGGGGCGTTAAACAATAGCACTTGTTGGGAGGCAGCCCAATTTTATTTTCTTTGTTTTTGCTTCTGTTTAGGAAAATATTGCATCTAGCTTCTGTTTACATGTGGTTTTGTGTTTTAATTAGTGTTTGTGCCAAGTAGAACCTTTGGGAAGACTTGTGTGAAGTTTATGTGATCATGCTGTAAAAAACATAAACTTTAGCGCTGACGAGATTCTTTTTGCAGATGATTAATAGACAAATTCCTCACGTCCACCAATTTATTTCAAAAAAAATAGAGTTACAGAAGTATTCGAAAGTTACATATTACTACAGATTGTTTTGTTATTGACAAATTCTGTTTTTCGTGTGTTGTTTGCTTATTTTGATGAATCTATGAGTAGTATAGGGGGTATGATTCATAGAGAAGTTGGAATACAGTAGGTTTAACACCAATATAAACAAAGAATGAGTTCATTACAGTAGCTTTGAGTGGTGGTTTGTTTTCTTATACTAACCGAGCTCATGAGATTTTTGGCTAAGTTTTGTGTTGTGAAGTTTTGTAGTTTTGAGTATGGCTTTGATGGACTATGGAACAAAGAGTGGCAAGAGCCTAAGCTTGGGGATGACCAAGGCACCCCAAGGTAAAATTCAAGGACAACCAAAAGCCTAAGCTTGGGGATGCCCCGGGAAGGCATCCCCTCTTTCGTCTTCATCTATCGGTAACTTTACTCGGGACTACATTTTTATTCACCACATGATATGTGTTTTGCTTGGAGCGTCATGTATGATTTGATTCTTTGCTTTTTAGTGTGCCACAATCATCCTTGCTGAACACACCTTTTGAGAGAGATAAGTATGATTTAGAATTTATTAGAATACTCTATGTGCTTCACTTATATATTTTGAGCTAGAGAGTTTTGCTCTAGTGCTTCACTTATATCTTTTAGAGCACGGTGGTGGTTTTATTTTGTAGAAATTGTTGATCTCTCATACTTCACTTATATCCTTTTGAGAGTATTTTAGAACATCATGGTAATGTGCTTTGGTTATAAAACTAGTCCTAATATGATAGGCATCCAAGATGGGTATAGTAAAAAGTTTCATAAAAAGTGCATTGAATACTATGAGAAGTTTGATACTTGATGATTGTTTTGAGATATGAGGATGGTAATATTAGAGTCATGCTAGTAGAGTAGTTGTGAATTTGAGAAATACTTGTGTTAAGGTTTGCAAGTCCCATAGCATGCACGTATGGTAACCGTTGTGTGACAAATTTGAAGCATGAGGTATTTCATTGAGTGTCATCCTTTGTGTGGAGGTCAGGATCGCGCGATGGTTAACTCCTACCAACCCTTCCCCTAGGAGCATGTGTGTAGTACTTTGTTTTGATGACTTGTAGATTTTTGCAATAAGTATGTGAGTTCTTTATGACTAATGTTGAGTCCATGGATTATATGCACTCTCACTCTTCCACCATTGCTAGCCTCTCTTGTACCACGTAACTTTCGCCGGTACCATACACCCACCATATACCTTCCTCAAAACAGCCACCATACCTACCTATCATGGCATTTCCATAGCCATTCCGAGATATATTGCCATGCAACTTTCCATCGTTCCAGTCATATGACACGCTTCATCATTGTCATATTGCCATGCATGATCATGTAGTTGACATCGTATTCGTGGCTAGGCCACCATGCATAATTTTTCATACATGTCACAATTGATTCATTGCACATCCGGGTACACCGTCGGAGGCATTCATATAGAGTCATACTTTGTTCTAGTATCGAGTTGTAATATCGAGTTGTAAATCAATATAAGTGTGATGATCATCATTATTAGAGCATTGTCCCAAAGAAAAGAAAAAAAAGAAAAAAAGGAAAGGCCAAAGAAAAAAGGCCCAAAAAAAGAAAATAATAATAATAAAATAAAAAAATAAAAAACAGGAAAAGAAAAAAGGGACAATGCTACTATCTTTTTCCACACTTGTGCTTCAAAGTAGCACCATGATCTTCATGATAGAGAGTCTCTTGTTTAGTCACTTTCATATGCTAGTGGTAAGTTTCATTATAGAACTTGGCCAACGATGGGCTTCATCAAATGCCCTAGGTCTTCGTGAGCAAGCAAGTTGGATGCACACCCACTTAGTTTCTTTTGTTGAGCTTTCATACATTTATAGCTCTAGTGCATCTGTTGCATGGCAATGCCTACTCACTCACAATGATATCTATTGATGGGCTTCTCCATAGCCCATTGATACGCCTAGTTAATGTGAGACCATCTTCCTCTTTCGTCTTCTCCACAACCACCACTCTATTCCACATAGTGCTATTTCCATGGCTCACGCTCATATATTGCGTGAAAGTTGAAAGAGTTTGAAAAAAAATTAAGTATGAAACAAGTGCTTGGCTGAAACCGGGGTTGTGCGTGATTGGAATATTTTGTGTGACGAAGATGGAGCATAGCCTAACTATATGATTTTGTAGGGATGAACTTTCTTTGGCCATGTTATTTTGAGAAGACATGATTGCTTTGTTAGTTAGTATGCTTGAAATATTATTATTCTTATGTCAATATAGACCTTTGTCTTGAATCTTTCGGATCTGAACATTCATGCCACAATAAAGAAATTACATTGAGAATTATGTTGGTTAGTATTCCACATCAAATATTCTATTTTTATCATTCACCTACTCGAGGACGAGTGTCAGGACCCCGATCCTAAGTCACACTGATCTAGCTGTAACACGTCATATCACTTTGCGGCCTCACGCATGGTAACCCCACGGGTGCCACCTTACCTGGCCAGGGACCGTTTGCGCATTTTGGCACACGTATATGACAGTGTTGCTAGCATCCATATGACAGAGAACCCGGGCCGACATGGCTAGTTATAAACCAAAAGTGGCACTAGATTACACAGACAGGCATCCATGACCCAGCAACGAACGTGTCGGTCATCAACGTATGAACCCAAGTCGTAGCAAGCTACATGGACTTAAAGGAACAACGCGTGACATTTCCCCTAAGGGACAGACACACGAACGAAGAAGGACACATGCCGGCCAGCCTACGTGTTCCGAGCAGTAGCAAGCTACCAAGGCTCATTGGAATCACTAGGAGGCATTTCCCTGTAAGGTAGGCTACCAAAGGAAAACAACTAGGTGTCGGATCACACACATACCAAGCATTTCAACCATACACACAATATGCTCAATATGTGCAAATACAGCATTGCATCACAACAAAACTCTATGACGCAAAGTACTTTATTTAAGAGGCTCCAAGAGCCATACATAACATATCCATACAGGTAGGGGTCACATGACCCAAAACTCAAGTCATACAGTCATACAAGCACAAGCTGAAGCTACATGTCTGAGTACAGACAACTTAGAAAATAAAACAGGCTTGGTGTAGCCTGACTATCTACAAGGCCCTTCACAAGCTCCAGATCTCCGTCTGGGTATCAAGCTACTCGTCGATGTCAACGTCTATGTAGAACCCATCAGCAGGGGCAGGGTTCTCCTCTGCAACAGTTATTAAGCAAACATGAGTACAAAGGTACTCAGCAAGTCTTACCACAGAACCTATCATACATGCAACATTATCAAGGGGGTAGTGGAGTTCATAGCAGAAAGCCAGCTTTGACTCTTGGCTAACCTATACTACAACTCTCAACAGATTGCAAGATATTATTACGAACACGAGTCCACTACTCACCACAACAATACACTACCGAGGAACCTCTTCCGTCATCCTACGGAAGGGCCATCCACGACACTCACACTTATCTTGAGGCTTTTAGTAGTATCCATCAACTTGTCTATGAACTGTAAGAGTAACCAAGTAGTCCGTACCGCGAACAACGGCTATTCGCATAGATTGATAACCCTGCAGGGGTGTACCTCTTCACACACGCTCCCACCACTTATCGCCGTTTACTCGACATGTACTCGGCAACCTTCAAGCGGAAGCCCAGCGAGGGTGTCGGCCACGACCTGGCTAACTACTCAAGTCTCTCGTCCAGGTTTATCGCCTATTTGGGTTCCATCCGTGGGGAGATCCGGCCAGGGTGTCGCTCACGGCCCCAAACGATGTGTACAGGGTTCCCGAGTCACCAAACGGGCAACCGGTACACCGTGGCACGTACCTGTCGCATCACAACCCACCCCGAGGGTCAGCGTTGTGCACGACCTCCAGTAAGCTATAAACACCAGAAACTAGTTGCAACTCCTAGACAGAGATCGAGGGTAATTAATAAGCCGAGAGGGTCAATTAAGGATCCCAATGTGTGGTAGTACCTGTAACTTGAACCACACATACAGATCTCGGGTCCTATGGATGATTCCAATGAAACAACCCACCATGTACTCCTACATGGCCTTTCATCGATACCTTTACCAAGCGTATTCCACACTTCCTTCTCTTTATCGGTATCATCATTTCACTCTGATCCATCACCCAGATGAACCAGACCAGACACAACTCTAAGCATAGCAGGCAACATAAACAAATAGCATAGTGGATCACACATCACATGGCTCAATCAACTCCTACACATGCTAGTGGGTTTCAACTATTTACTGTGGCAATGATAGGTCATGCAAGGGAATAGGGTTCAACTACCGCAGCAAGTAGCAGTTCACACGTTGTTGCCTTAATGCAGTAAAAGAGAGCAGGAGCGAGAAGGTTGGGTTTGTATCGAAATGATCAATGATTGCTTGCCTGACAAAGTGGTTGTCGGGTACTGCTCTTCAACTGGATACGCAGCAGTATCCTCGGGAGCAGGACCTAACACAGAGAATATCGGCGATACAATCATTAAACAAACAAATGCAACAATATGATGCATGCTCATGACATGGCAAGATGCATGTGTTTTGGCTAATGCAACTAAAACCAGAAGGGTTTGAGCTTATTTGAATCAAGGATTCAAACTGGCACTTTAGCTATTATTTAAATAAGTGCATTATCATGTTTTAATGTATACAACAAGGTTAACTTGCTCAAACATGCATGAAACCAGTGCCATTGGAAAGATTGGATTTTTCTGATCATTTTTCATATATAAATCTTTTCCATCTGAGCTACTGTTGAATTTATATGATTTTTTGAAGTTTAGGCATTTTCTGGAATTTCCTGAATTATTTTTAAATCTAAAAATCCCAGAAAAACCTTTACTGCGTCAGCATGACATCATGCTGACGTCAGTCAGTCAACAGGAGCTAGTCCAAGTCAAACATGACATGTGGGCCTGGCATGTCAGTGTCACAGCTAACTAACAAAATTAATTAGTATTAATCTAGGAACTAAATAGCTGTCAGTGGGGTCTGGGCCCACGGGTCAGTAAATAAACTAACTAACTAATTTAATTAACATTTAGTTAATTAAACTAGCTAATTAGAGGAGGGGTGGCCCACACGTCAGCGACCCAGGGGTGGTCAACCGCCCGGTCAAACGAGTCAAACTCGCCGGCGAAGTGACGCCGGCGAGGCCAGACATGGCGGCGTGCTTCGGAAAACGTCCACAGGGCTCGGTTCGAGCCGCGGTTGGGCGCGTTGGAGAGCCCTTGTCGTTGCGCGTCGAACGGTGGTGGTCGCCGGACCTGTGGTGGCCGGAGACGACGGCAACGAGCTCGACAGCGGCGGTCGGCGTTCGGGCGTGTATGGAGAAGCAGCTACGGTGGCCTAGGCGAGGCGTGCGTGGTACCTAGCTCGTCTACGTGCTGCGGCGAGCGAGATGGACATGTGCCAGTGACCAAATGGTCACCGGAGCATCGCCGGCAGCGAGCACGGCGGCGGTGAGTTTCGGTGCTCAACGAAGCAGCGGCTACACGGCGCAAACGAAGCGAAGAAGAGAGGGGTTCGGCGTAGGAGCTCATAGCGGTGCTAGCGAGCTCGACGGAGGGGTCGGGGATGCTCTGCAGCTTCTTAATCGACGGCGAGGTGCTCCGGCGATCCGAGGTTGGGGACGACGACGTGAAGGCGTTGCAGGGCTCCTGGCGATCCGTGGCTCAGCGAGGAGGTAGAGGGCGTCGCAGCGAACCTTTTGGACACGGTCACGGGACAAGGGGGAGGCTCTAGGTGCGGCAACGGCGAGCGGCGGCGACGGGCGGCTCGGTGGTGAGAGGGAGAGAGCCAGGGGAGGGCGATGGGGACGAGGGGAAAGTGCGAGAGGGGTCGGGGCAGCTGCGTGGCGACGCTAGGAGACGTCCAGGCCGTCGGGAGGCAGGCAGGCAGGGTGGAGGTGGCCGGGCACGTGCCGGCGCGCGGCGGCCACGCGCGCTGCCTTCTGGCGCGAGGAGGAAGGCGACAGAACGGGGCTGGTGGGCTGGGCCGGCCTGCAACAGTGCTGGGCCCAAGGTAAGCGCTTTCTCTCTCTTTCTTTTTCCTATTTCTTTTCTGTTTCATTTGTTTTGCAACTTTGTTTAATTAATAAAAATGCCAGAACATTTTTATAACTCATAAAACTTGTCATGCCCACTTTATATATTATGAACAGTATGGAGCATTATAGTTTATGATTATTTGAGCATTTAAAATATTTTATAGCATTTAAATGCCCAAATACAAATACCATATGATTTAATCGAGAGCCCTTAGATGTCCTGGAAAATGGTGCACCATTTTTGGCAGAGGTTTAGGACCAAGGCAGAAATGATGAACATTTTTGAAGGGCATTTTGGGTACATTGGAAAAGATTTTATCAAACCCTAGTTGTTAGAAGAGGGGTGCTGGGGTTTCTGTCATTCCCATTTCAAGTTTCTTTGATAAGTAAACATGATGCACACTCTAGCTAGCCGTAATGCAAGTGCTAAACTAGGGATGTGACAACTCACCCCCACTTAAAAGAATCGCGTCCCGAGATTCGGGTTCCTCCGGAAAGAGGGTGGGGTACTCAAGTCGAAGACGATCCTCCCTTTCCCAAGTAGCTTCACTCTCGGAATGATGTGACCATTGAACCTTGAGAAACTTGATATTGTGGCGTCGAGTGGTGCGCTCGGTTTGATCAAGAATACGAACGGGGTATTCTCGATATGTGAGATTGTCCTGGAGATCAAGCGTTTTGTGGTCCACTCCGCGGATAGGATCCGAGAAGCAACGCCTGAGTTGAGAAACGTGGAACACATCATGAACTCTGGAGAGGTGCGGAGGTAGTTCCAATTGGTAGGCAACTTCTCCTCGTTTGGCAAGAATGCGAAAAGGACCGATGTAACGAGGGGCTAATTTTCCTTTGATACCGAAGCGGTGGGTTCCCTTAAGAGGAGTAACCCGAAGGTAAGCCTTATCGCCGACTTCAAAAGTCACGGCCTTATGATGACTATCATATTGGCTCTTCTGGCGAGACTGGGTTGTTTTCAATTTCTCACGAACGATGCAAACTTGGTCTTCTGCTTCCTGGATCATATCCGGGCCAAAGAATTGTCTTTCCCCGGTTTCTGACCAGTTAAGAGGTGTTCGACACCTTCGTCCATATAGAACTTCGAAGGGAGCTTTGCCCAAGCTGGCTTGATAACTATTGTTATAAGCGAATTCAGCAAATGGAAGACACTTTTCCCATTCCATACCGAAAGAAATGACAGAGGCTCGAAGCATGTCTTCCAAAATTTGATTGGCTCGTTCCACTTGACCACTTGACTGGGGATGGAAGGCAGTACTGAAGGAGAGATGAGTTCCCATAGCATTCTGGAAACTTTCCCAAAATTGTGAAGTGAAAAGACTTCCACGGTCCGAGTTAATATCCAATGGCACACCATGAAGTGATACTATCCGAGAGACATACAAATCTGCTAGCTGGCTAGCGGTAATACTCTCTCGAACAGGCAGGAAATGAGCTACTTTAGAGAGGCGGTCGATAACGACGAAGATAGCATTATTCCCTTTCCTGGTCCTGGGAAACCCGGTAATGAAGTCCATACCGACTTTGTCCCATTTCCATTCAGGAATAGCTAAAGGTTGAAGGGTGCCAGCAGGCCGTTGATGCTCTGCTTTGACTCAACGACAAACGTCGCAGTTAGCAATGAATTGAGCGATTTCTCTCTTCATCCTAGTCCACCAGAATCTCTGACGTAGGTCCTGATACATTTTGGTACTACCGGGATGAATCGTGAGAGGAGATTCATGAGCCTCCTTAAGAATCATTTGTCGTAGTTGTTGTTTCTTGGGTACCACCAAGCGGTTCTCGAAGTACACAACACCTCGATCATCCATAGAGAAACTTCTAGCAACTCCGCTAGCAATGTTCTCCTTGATCCGAGATATGCCTTTATCATACCGCTGGGCAACTATGATTTGATCCATAAGGGTAGGTTTCGCCACCAAGGTGGAAAGGAATCCTCGAGGAACAATGTGAAGGTTAAGCTTACGAAATTCCTCGTGGAGAAGTGGTTGTCCTTGTTGTAACATCAAGTTGTTACAATAAGACTTACGACTTAGTGCATCAGCCATGACATTGGCCTTCCCAGGGGTATAAGTGATTCCTAAGTCGTAATCTGTGAGCAACTCAACCCAACGTCTTTGCCTGAGATTTAGATCCGGTTGGGTGAAGATATACTTCAAACTTTGATGATCAGTGAAGATTTCACAGCGATTACCAAGGAGGTAATGTCGCCATGTTTTGAGTGCATGGACTACAGCTGCAAGCTCTAGATCATGAGTAGGATAGTTATCCTCATGTGGACGCAACTGTCGAGATGCGTATGCAATCACTTGACGATCTTGCATGAGTATGCAACCTAGTCCTTGTCGCGAGGCGTCGCAATAGATTATAAAATCCTTGGAAAAGTCTGGTGGTACCAGTACAGGTGCAGATGTCAGGCGTCTTTTCAGTTCCTGAAAACTGGACTCGCACTGTGGGGTCCACTCAAACTTTTTATCTTTCTTGAGGAGTTCAGTTAGAGGTTTAGCAACCTTGGAGAAATTCTCAACGAAGCGTCGGCAATAGCTCGCTAAGCCAAGAAAACTCCTAACTTGCTTGACCGATTCAGGGGGAGTCCAACCAAGGACGGCTTAAACTCGCTCGGGATTGACAGCAATACCCTTGCCAGAGATCACATGACCTAGATAGGTTACTTCCGGCAACCAAAATTCACATTTGGAGAATTTGGCATAAAGGCGGTGCTCTCGAAGTTTCGTCAATACCAGCCTTAAGTGCTCGGCATGATCTTCCTTGTTCTTGGAATAGATGAGTGTATCATCGAGGTATACCACGACGAATTTATCCAAGTACTCCATGAATATAGAATTCATTAACCGAGAAAAGGTAGCTGGGGCATTGGTTAATCCGAAGGACATGACGGTGTACTCATATTGGCCATAACGAGTAACAAAAGCCGTTTTAGGAATGTCCCCATTCTTGATTTTGATTTGATGGTAATCCAACCTCAAATCCATCTTAGAGAAGACTAAGGATCCAGCGAGCTGATCATACAGGTCGTTGATCCTGGGAAGCGGATACTTGTTCTTTATGGTGACCAGATTGACAGGTCGGTAATCTACAACCATCCGCTCCGTTCCATCCTTCTTCTTGACGAAGAGGATGGGGCAAGCCCAAGGGGAAGAACTAGGACGGATGAAACCTTTTTGCAAGGACTCATCGAGTTGTTTCTTTAGCTCAGCTAATTCTAGGGGTGCCATCTTATAAGGTCTCCTAGAGATTGGGACAGTTCCAGGGATAAGATCTATCACGAACTCGACATCTCTGTCAGGTGGAATTCCTGGCAGTTCTTCTGGAAAAACATCCGGAAAGTCACGGACTACCGGGATATCTTCGAGTTCTGGTAGAGGGCTGGCTTTAAGAGAGTAGAGCTGACGCTCAGCCATTCGGGTCAAGACATTAACTATCTTGCCGGATGGGTGTGTTAGTTGAACGGTCCTAGTATAGCAATCAATCTTGGCGTAATGAGTTGTCATCCAATCCATACCCAAGATGATGTTTATGTCTGAGGACTTGAGAGCGATTAGAGATGCTAGGAAAACAAGTCTATCGACAAGGATTTCATTTCCATGGCTTACCCTAGAGGTTTGCCACTTTGAACCAGGAGTTTGAATAACCATGGAAGTAGGCATGTCACAAAAAGTCATGTTGTGCAATCGAGCATAGCTCTCAGATATGAACGAATGGGATGCTCCAGTATCGAAAAGAACAGATGCCGGATGGCAGTTAACGAGAAGTGTACCAAGGACGATGTTAGGATCCTCATAAGCTTCCTCGGCAGAGACATAGTTGACATGACCACGTGCAGTGGGGATTGGCTTGACATAATTCACCTTGCCGGTTGGCTTACCATGGCCAACGGGTTTTCCTGGTTGGTTCTGAGGACACTCACGCATGTAGTGCCCTGGTTCTCCACACTTGAAGCAGGTCACAGTGTTAGTGCGTGGAGCAAAGTTGGAAGGTGGTCCTCCATAGGTCTTAGCAGGTGCATACTGTTGAGTTGGGCGAGGCGCCTCATAGGATGGCCTCGGTGTGTACTTGGGTGGCAGAGCAGTGTTAGGAACCCACACACGGCGCTTGTGAGAGCCAGAGCCGGATGAGGAACCAAAGTCTCGAGTATGCTTGCGTGTGGCCTCGAAGTCGGTCTGGCCCATTTCAGCACTGATAGCCTTGTTTACCAACTTCTGGAAGGAAGTGCACTCGTGCAGACGTAGATCTCGGCGGAGTTCAGGGCTGAGTCCCTTGCGGAACCTCGCCTGCTTCTTGGCATCGGTGGATACTTCCTCAGGTGCATAGCGTGCCAAGTTGCCAAACTCGCGACTATAGCCATCCACAGTTAACCGGCCCTGGGTGAAATTGCAGAATTCCTCCCGCTTGCGATCCATGAGACCTTCCGGAATGTGATGTTCACGGAATGCCTCACTGAACTCAACCCAAGTAGTGATTTGGCCAGCAAGACGCATAGCTTCAAAGTTTTCCCACCAAAGACTGGCAGGGCCCTCAAGATGGTAGGCGGCGTAGGTAACCTTGTCAGCTTCGGCCACACGGGCAGAGTGTAGCTTGTGGGTGGTACTACGTAGCCAGTCATCCGCATCCAGAGGTTCAGTGGAGTGATGGAACTTCGGTGGGCACATCTTGATAAAGTCATTGATTGACACCACGTCATTCCTATGGCGGAACCCAGTGTTCTGCTCTATGCGTTCCAGCAGACAGTTGGTCTCTCTCTTGTTCCGTTCTGCCTCGAGCATAACTTCCGCCAAAGAGGGTGGCTGGGGCAGATTCCCATCTCTAGCCCCACTAGCCTCACCCTGCTCCTGGGCAGCAGGAGTGTTGCGAGTGTTGACCATCCTAGGAAAACAAAACAACGGTTTAGGCAAGGATGGCAAAAATTTGACATAGAAGTGCAGAATGTAATGGATGACACAGAATGCAGAGATGTTCATCCGTACGACATGGTAATATAGGAACTGCTATATATACACCAGTGGTCATACACACCATACATAGTTTAGTACAAGCCAAGGCTAAAGTACAACTGCGGTGAAAGACGATACATCCCATCAGAGGCATTCCAAGCTCCTATACATTATTTAACTACACCTCCGGAACTCAGTATGCACTAAGTCATATTCCACAAGACGCGCAGGTCTATGGGAATACAACTACTACAATACTACTACTACCACGGTCTAGCTCAGACATTCCCGTAGTAATCTTCGTAAAGATTACCACCATAGCCTGGAAGTGGAACAGACGGATCTTGAAACTCGCGAGCACTCGAAGGCTGTGGACCATAGGGACATGGATGTGGCCTCGGTCCCGATGCTGGTGGTAACCGACGCCCACGTGGAGGTGTAATACCCCCAACGTCACGCCAATCCATGCGATCAGGCAGACGAGTCCGCACGGGGTACAAATCCCGCATGTCCAGATACCCGGCGTGCACAGTAGGTGCAAGCCGTGTCAAAGTAGTCCAGTGGGCGGCTCGAGTGTTATACAGCTCCATTCGGAGGGCACGGACCTCACGGTCCCTATCCTCCAGCATCTGAACAGTAGTCTGAAGCAGTGGCTCGTCATGAGCAGCATCAGTATACATACCAGTGTAGTAGCCTTCTTCTCCGGGAAGTGAGGCTGGCATGTAACAGAACTCAGTGTTCAGCAACAGGGCATGCCTAGCCCGGAGAATGGTCATCATCGAATAGGCGGCATCCTGTACTACCATCTCGATGGTAACCCCGAGTCCATAAGACCAATGGATGGGGTCGTTAGCTCCGGGATATGAGGGGTATATCCGGACTGTGCAGAAATATTGACTCTGATTGAAATCCCGGTACTGTTCCTCCACGATGTACTCAGAATACTAGCGATAACCGGTCTCAGTCTGCACACGGACTAGCATGGCCGTGTGACCGCGCACATTAATGCACCGAGTCAAACGAACCACTTGGTGAGGGGTGCGGCCAGACATCTGAAACACGAAGTAATGCAAAGGCATTAGTGTCTCTGGAAGAAATCGGGCAGCATAACAACTGTAAATGCTCAAACAAAGATTTGAGACATCATACAAATGATAGCATAGCCACTCAACAATTCCATATCAAGGTTCCGGGTCCAACAATCATCATACTAAAAAGGATAGAAACTGAACTGAGGCTTGAAACCAACAATCCTAAGAGTCTACGGATTAGTAACACGTGAACCTAGTAAGGATAAGAGGCCTAGTCCTAAATCCTCGTAGAAAGAATAGACTGACTTAGATCAGAAGGGCATAAGGTAAAGGAGTAAAAGAGCCTTACGTTCCCTTCCACAATAAATTCCCCTACATATAACTAAGAATTTTTCTAGACTCAACATCGACCAGTTTGGCTTGAGAAACCTACAGGCAGTCCAGCTCTGATGCCAACGCTATCAGGACCCCGATCCTAAGTCACACCGATCTAGCTATAACACGTCATATCACTTTGCGGCCTCACGCACGGTAACCCCACAGGTGCCACCTTACCTGGCCCGGGACCATTTGCGCATTTTGGCACACGTATATGACAGTGTCGCTAGCATCCATATGAAAGAGAACCCGGGCCGACATGGCTAGTTATAAACCAAAAGTGGCACTAGATTACAGAGACAGGCATCCATGACCCAGCAACGAACGTGTCGGTCATCAACGTATGAACCCAAGTCGTAGCAAGCTACATGGACTTAAAGGAACAACGCGTGACATTTCCCCCTAAGGGACAGACACAGGAACGAAGAAGGACACATGCCGGCCAACCTACGTGTTCCGAGCAGTAGCAAGCTACCAAGGCTCATTGGAATCAATAGGAGGCATTTCCCTGTAAGGTAGGCTACCAAAGGAAAACAACTAGGTGTCGGATCCCACATACCAAGCATTTCAACCATACACACAATATGCTCAATACGTGCAAATACAACATTGCATCACAACAGAACTCTATGACTCAAAGTACTTTATTTAAGAGGCTCCAAGAGCCATACATAACATATCCATACAGGTAGGGGTCACATGACCCAACACTCAAGTCATACAGTCATACAAGCACAAGCGGAAGCTACATGTCTGAGTACAGACAACTTAGAAAATAAAACAGGCTTGGTGTAGCCTGACTATCTACAAGGCCCTTCACAAGCTCCAGATCTCCGTCTGGGTGTCAAGCTACTCGTCGACGTCAACGTCTATGTAGAACCCATCAGCAAGGGCAGGGTTCTCCTCTGCAATAGTTATTAAGCAAACATGAGTACAAAGGTACTCAGCAAGTCTTACCACAGAACCTATCATACATGCAACATTATCAAGGGGGTAGTGGAGTTCATAGCAGAAAGCCAGCTTTGACTCTTGGCTAACCTATACTACAACTCTCAACAGATTGCAAGATGTTATTACGAACACGAGTCCACTACTCACCACAACAATACACTACCGAGGAACCTCTTCCGTCATCCTACGGAAGGGCCATCCACGGCACTCACACTTATCTTGAGGCTTTTAGTAGTATCCATCAACTTGTCTATGAACTGTAAGAGTAACCAAGTAGTCCGTACCGCGAACAACGGCTATTCGAATAGATTGATAACCCTGCAGGGGTGTACCTCTTCACACACGCTCCCACCACTTATTGCCGTTTACTCGACATGTACTCGGCAACCTTCAAGCGGAAGCCCAGCGAGGGTGTCGGCCACGACCTGACTAACTACTCAAGTCTCTCGTCCAGGTTTATCGCCTATTTGGGTTCCATCCGTGGGGAGATCCGGCCGGGGTGTCGCTCACGGCCCCAAACGATGTGTATAGGGTTCCCGAGTCACCAAACGGGCAACCGGTACACCGTGCCACGTACCTGTCGCATCACAACCCACCCCGAGGGTCAGCGTTGTGCACGACCTCCAGTAAGCTATAAACACCAGAAACTAGTTGCAACTCCTGGACAGAGATCGAGGGTAATTAATAAGCCGAAAGGGTCAATTAAGGATCCCAATGTGTGGTAGTAGCTGTAACTTGAACCACACATACAGATCTCGGGTCCTATGGACGGTTCCAATGAAACAACCCACCATGTACTCCTACATGGCCTTTCATCGATACCTTTACCAAGCGTATTCCACACTTCCTTCTCTTTATCGGTATGATAATTTCACTCTGATCCATCACCCAGATGAACCAGACCAGACACAACTCTAAGCATAGCAGGCAACATAAACAAATAGCATGGTCGATCACACATCACATGGCTCAATCAACTCCTACACATGCTAGTGGGTTTCAACTATTTACTGTGGCAATGACAGGTCATGCAAGGGAATAGGGTTCAACTACCGCAGCAAGTAGCAGTTCACACGCTGTTGCCTTAATGCAGTAAAAGAGAGCAGGAGCGAGAAGGTTGGGTTTGTATCGGAATGATCAATGATTGCTGGCCTGACAAAGTGGTTGTCGGGTACTGCTCTTCAACTGGATACGCAGCAGTATCCTCGGGAGCAGGACCTAACACAGAGAATACCGGCGATACAATCATTAAACAAACAAATGCAACAATATGATGCATGCTCATGACATGGCAAGATGCATGTGTTTTGGCTAATGCAACTAAAACCAGAAGGGTTTGAGCTTATTTGAATCAAGGATTCAAATTGGCACTTTATCTATTATTTAAATAAGTGCATTATCATGTTTTAATGTATACAGCAAGGTTAACTTGCTCAAACATGCATGAAACCAGTGCCATTGGAAAGATTGAATTTTTCTGATCATTTTTCATATATAAATCTTTTCCATCTGAGCTACTGTTGAATTTATATGATTTTTTGAAGTTTAGGCATTTTCTGGAATTTTCTGAATTATTTTTAAATCTAAAAATCCCAGAAAAACCTTTACTACGTCAGCATGACATCATGCTGACGTCAGTCAGTCAACAGGAGCTAGTCCAAGTCAAACATGACATGTGGGCCCGGCATGTCAGTGTCACAGCTACTAACAAAATTAATTAGTATTAATCTAGGAACTAAATAGCTGTCAGTGGGGTCTGGGCCCACGGGTCAGTGACTAAACTAACTAACTAATTTAAATAACATTTAATTAATTAAACTAGCTAATTAGAGGAGGGGTGGCCCATACGTCAGCGACCCACGGGTGGTCAACCCCCCGGTCAAACGAGTCAAACTCGCCGGCGAAGTGACGCCGGCGAGGCCAGACACGGCGGCGTGCTTCGGAAAACGTCCACAGGGCTCGGTTCGAGCCGCGGTTGGGCGCGTTGGAGAGCCCTTGTCGTTGCGCGTCGAACGGTGGTGGTCGCCGGACCTGTGGTGGCCGGAGACGACGGCAACGAGCTCGACAGCGGCGGCCGGCGTTCGGGCGTGTATGGAGAAGCAGCTACGGTGTCCTAGGCGAGGCGTGCGTGGTACCTAGCTCGTCTACGTGCTGCGGCGAGCGAGATGGACATGTGCCAGTGACCAAATGGTCACCGGAGCATCGTCGGCGGCGAGCACGGCGGCGGTGAGTTTCGGTGCTCAACGAAGCAGCGGCTAAACGGCGCAAACGAAGCAGAGAAGAGAGGGGTTCGGCGTAGGAGCTCACAGCGGTGCTAGCGAGCTCGACGGAGGGGTCGGGGATGCTCTGCAGCTTCTTAATCGACGGCGAGGTGCTCCGGCGATCCGAGGTTGGGGACGACGGCATGAAGGCGTTGCAGGTCTCCCCGCGATCCGTGGCTCAGCGAGGAGGTAGAGGGCGTCGCGGCGAACCTTTTGGACACGGTCACGGGACGAGGGGGAGGCTCTAGGTGCGGTAACGGCGAGCGGCGGCGACGGGCGGCTCGGTGGTGAGAGGGAAAGAGCCAGGGGAGGGTGACGGGGACGAGGGGAAAGTGCGAGAGGGGTCGGGGCAGCTGCGTGGCAACGCCAGGAGATGTCCAGGCCGTCGGGAGGCAGGCAGGCAGGGTGGAGGTGGCCGGGCGCGTGCCGGCGCGCGGCGGCCACGCGCGCTGCCTTCTAGCGCGAGGAGGAAGGCGACAGAACGGGGCTGGTGGGCTGGGCCGGCCTGCAACAGTGTTGGGCCCAAGGTAAGCGCTTTTTTCTCTTTCTTTTTCCTATTTCTTTTCTGTTTCATTTGTTTTGCAACTTTGTTTAATTAATAAAAATGCCAGAACATTTTTATAACTCATAAAACTTGTCATGCCCACTGTATATATTATGAACAGTATGGAGCATTATAGTTTATGATTATTTGAGCATTTAAAATATTTTATAGCTTTTAAATGCCCAAATACAAATACCATATGATTTAATCCAGAGCCCTTAGATGTCCTAGAAAATGGTGCACCATTTTTGGCAGAGGTTTAGGACCAAGGCAGAAATGATGAACATTTTTGAAGGGCATTTTGGGTACATTGGAAAAGATTTTATCAAACCCTAGTTGTTAAAAGAGGGGTGCTGGGGTTTCTGTCATTCCCATTTCAAGTTTCTTTGATAAGTAAACATGATGCACACTCTAGCTAGCCCTCGTGCAAGTGCTAAACTAGGGATGTGACAACGAGCAGGAATTAAGCTTGGGGATGCTTGATACGTCTCCAACGTACCTATAATTTTTTATTGTTCCATGCTATTATATATATTATGTTTTGGATTTTTAATGGGCTTTATTATACACTTTTACATTATTTTTGGGACTAACCTACTAACCCAAGGCCTTGTGAAAATTGCTGTTTTTTTGCCTATTTCAGTGTTTCGCAGAAAAGGAATATCAAACGGAGTCCAAACGGAATGAGACCTCCGGGAGAGTTATTTTTGGAACCGTATCTTCACAGAAGACTTGGAGTACATGCGAGGGAAAACGAGAGGTGGCCACGAGGGGGCAGGGCGCGCCCAGGGGGCTGGCGCGCCCCCCACTCTCATGGGGGCCCTCTAGCTTCCCCGGTGCCCTCCTTCCTCCTATATATATACACGTACCCTGAAAACATTGAGGCAATAGAGAAAACCCTAATTCCACCGCCGCAACCTTCTATTGCCGTGAGATCCCATCTTGGGGCCTGTTCCGAAGCTCCGCCGGAGGGGGGTCGATCACGGAGTACTTCTACATCAACACCATAGCCTCACCAATGAGTTGTGAGTAGTTTACCACAAACCTTCGGGTCCATAGTTATTAGCTAGATGGCTTCTTCTCTCTTTTTGGATCTCAATACAAAGTTCTCCTCGGTCTTCAAGGAGATCTATTCGATGTAATCTTTTTGCGGTGTGTTTGTCGAGATCCGATAAATTGTGGGTTTATGATCAAGATTATCTATGAACAATATTTGATTCTTTTCTGAATTATTTTATGTATGATTATAATATCCTTGCAAGTCTCTTCGAATTATTGGTTTGGTTTGGCCTACTAGATCTATAGTTCTTTCAATGGGGGAAGTGCTTGGCTTTGGGTTCAATCTTGCGGTGTCCATTCCGAGTGACAGTAGGGGCAGCAAGGCACGTATTTTATTGTTGCCATCGAGGATAAAAAGATGGGGTTTATATCATATTGCTTGAGTGTATCCCTCTACATCATGTCATCTTGCTTAAGGCGTTACTCTGTTCTTATGAACTTAATACTCTAGATGCATGCTGGATAGCGGTCGATGTGTGGAGTAATAGTAGTAGATGCAGAATCATTTCGGTCTACTTGTTACGGATGTGGTGCCTATATATAATGATCCTGCCTATATATAACTATGCGCTTTTCTATCAATTGCTCGACAGTAATTTGTTCACCCACCGTAGAATTCTGCTATCATGAGAGAAGCCACTAGTGAAACCTATGGCACTGGATCTATCTTTATCATATTACTTCCCCTTCAATTTCTATTGTCGTTGCTTATTTACTTTCTTTACTTTCTGTTCTTATACCAAAAATACCAAAAATACTATCCTGTCCTATCTATCAGATATCACGTTCATTAGTGACCGTAAAGGGATTGACAACCCCTTATCATGTTGGTTGTGAAGTTCTTATTTGTTTGTGCAGGTGTGAGGGACTTGTGCGTGGTCTCCTACTGGATTGATACCTTGGTTCTCAAAAACTGAGGGAAATACTTATGCTACTGTGTTGCATCACCCTTTCCTCTTTGAGGGAATACAACGCAAGCTCGAGAAGTAGCAAAAGGTTTTCGACAAGTTCAAGGACTTGACTACGATGAGACTTTCTCACCCCTGGTGATGCTTAAGTGTATCTGAATCATGTTAGCAATTCCCGCATTTTATGATTATGAAATCTGGCAAATGGATGTCAAAACTGCATTCCTTAATGGATACCTTAAAGAAGAGTTGTATATGATGCAACCAGAAGGTTTTGTCGATCCAAAAGGTGCTAACAAAGTGTGCAAGCTCGAGCGATCCTTCTATGGACTGGTGCAAGCATCTCGGAGTTAGAATATACGCTTTGATGAAGTGATCAAAGCATATGGTTTTATATAGACTTTTGGAGAAGCCGGTATTTACAAGAAAGTGAGTGGGAGCTCTGTAACATTTTTTATATTATATATCGATGACATATTGTTGATTGGAAATGATGTAAAATTTCTGGATAGCATAAAAGGATACTTGAATAAGAATTTTTCATTGAAAGACCTCGGTGAAGCTACTTATATATTGGGCATCAAGATCTATAGAGATAGATCAAGATGTTTAATTGGACTTTCACAAAGCACATACCTTGATGAAGTTTTGAAGAAGTTCAAAATGGATCAGTCAAAGAAAGGGTTCTTGCCTGTGTTACAAGGTGTGAAGTTGAGTCAGACTCAATGCCCGACCCCTGCAGAAGATAGAGACAAAATGAAAGTCATTCCCTATGCTTCAGCCATAGGTTCTATCATGTATGCAATGTTGTGTACCAGACCTGATGTGTGCCTTGCTATAAGTCTCGCAGGGAGTTACCAAAGTAATCCAGGAGTGAATCATTGGACAACAGTCAAGAACATCCTGAAGTACTTGAAAAGGACTAAGGATATGTTTCTCGTTTATGGAGGTGACAAAGAGCTCGTTGTAAACAGTTGCGTCGATTCAAGCTTTGACACTGATCTGGATGACTCAAAGTCACAAACCGGATACATATTTTTGTTGAACGGTGGAGCTGTTAGTCGGTGCAGTTCCAAGCAGAGCGTCGTGGCGGGATCTACGTGTGAAGCGGAATACATAGCTGCTTCGGAAGCAGCAAATGAAGGAGTCTGGATGAAGGAGTTCATATCCGATCTAGGTGTAATACCTAGTGCATCGGGTCCAATGAAAATCTTTTGTGACAACACTGGAGCAATAGCCTTGGTGAAGGAATCCAGGTTTCACAAGAGAACCAAGCACATCAAGAGACGCTTCAACTCCATCCGCGATCAAGTCATGGAGGGCGACATAGAAATTGGCAAAATACATACGAATCTGAATGTCGCAGACCCGTTGACTAAGCCTCTTCCATGAGCAACACATGATCAGCACCAAGACTCCATGGGTGTTAGAATCATTACTATGTAATCTAGATTATTGACTCTAGTGCAAGTGGGAGACTGAAGGAAATATGCCCTGGAGTCAATAATGAAGTTGGTATTTATATTTCCTTATTTCATGATAAATGCCTTTTATTCATGCTAGAATTGTATTAACCGGAAACTTGATATATGTGTGAATACATAGACAAAACAGAGTGTCCCTAGTATGCCTCTACTAGACTAGCTCGTTAATCAAAGACGGTTATGTTTCCTAACCATAGACATGTGTTGTCATTTGATCAACGGGATCACATCATTAGGAGAATGATGTGATGGACAAGACCCATTCGTTAGCTTAGCACTATGATCGTTTAGTTTTATTGCTATTGCTTTCTTCATGACTTATACATGTTCCTCTCACTATAATATTATGCAACTCCTGAATACCGGAAGAACACTTGTGTTCCACCAAACGTCACAACGTAACTAGGTGGTTATAAAGATGCTCTACACGTGTTTCCAAAGGTGTTTGTGGTGTTGGCATAGATCGAGAATAGGATTTGTCACTCCGAGTGTCGGAGAGGTATCTTTGGGACCTCTCAATAATACTCATCATAATAAGCCTTGCAAGCAAATGACTAATGAGTTAGTCACGAGATGATGTATTATAGAACGAGTAAAGAGAATTGCCAGTAACGAGACTGAACTAGGTATGATGTGTCGGAAATATGCCCTAGAGGCAATAATAAAATGATTATTGTTAGATTTCCTTGTTCATGATAATTGTCTATTGTTCATGCTATAATTGTATTGATCGGAAACCATAATACATGTGTGAATACATAGACCACAACATGTCCCTAGTAGGCCTCTAGTTGACTAGCTCGTTGATCAATAGATGGTTATGGTTTCCTGACCATGGACATAGGATGTCGTTGATAATGGGATCACATCATTAGGAGAATTATGTGATGGACAAGACCCAATCCTAAGCATAGCACAAGATCGTCTAGTTCGTTTGCTAGAGCTTTTCTAATGTCGAGTATCATTTCCTTAGACCATGAGATTGTGCAACTCTCGGATACCGTAGGAGTGCTTTGGGTGTATCAAACATCACAACGTAACTGGGTGGCTATAAAGGTGCACTACAGGTATCTCCGAAAGTGTCTGTTGGGTTGACATGAATCGAGATTGGGATTTGTCACTCAGTATGACGGAGAGGTATCTTTGGGCCCACTCGGAAATGCATCATCATAATGAGCTCAATGTGACTAAAGAGTTAGCCACGGGATCATGCGTTACGGAACGAGTAAAGAGACTTGCCAGTAACGAGATTGAACGAGGTATGGGGATACCGATGATCGAATCTCGGGCAAGTAACATACCGATAGACAAAGGGAATTGTATATGGGATTGATTGAATCCCCAACATCGTGGTTCATCCGATGAGATCATCGTGGAACATGTGGGAGCCAATATGGGTATCCAGATCCCACTATTGGTTATTGGCCGGAGAGGTATCTTGGTCATGTTTGCATGGTTCCCGAACCCGTATGGTCTACACACTTAAGGTTCGGTGACGCTAGAGTTGTTAATGGAATAGTATGTGGTTACCGAAGGTTGTTTGGAGTCCCAGATGAGATCCTGTACATGAAGAGGAACTCTGGAATGGTCCAGAGGCGAAGATCGATATATTGGACGAAGGGTATTGGAGTCCGGAATTGTTCTGGGCGTACCGGGTGACGAGCAGCGTGTCCGAAAGAGGTTTCGGAGGCCCCAGCAAGCGTTGGGGGGCTTATGGGCCAAGGGGAGGGGGCACACCATCCCACTAAGGGGTTGTGCACCCCTACCACCCCATCTCACGTAACGTGTAGAGGTGGGGGCACCTCCCCTAGGGCGGCCTCCCCTCCCGGCTTGGGGGGCAATTTTCCTAGGGGTGGGGACGCCCAAACCCATCTAGGGTTTCCCCTGTGGCCGCCGCCCCGCCCCTAGGTAAACCCTAGGGCGCCTCCTCCTTTCCCCTTCCCCCTATATATAGTGAGGGAGAGAGAGGGCAGCCACACCACATCCCTGGTGCAGCCCTCTCCCCCTCCCAACTCCTCCTCTTCCTCCGTAGAGCTTGGCGAAGCCCTGCCGGAGAACTGCAAGCTCCACCACCACACCGTCGTGCTGCCGGAGATCTTCCCAAACTTATCATCCCCCCATGCTGGATCAAGAAGGAGGAGACGTCCCCAGGCTGTACGTGAGTTGAACGCGGAGGCGCCGTTGTTCGGTGCTTGGATCGGAATCGATCGCGATCTCAATCGCTGCGTGTACGACTACACCAACCGTGTTCTAGTAACGGTTCCGCTTTGCGATCTTCAAGGGTATGAAGATGCACTCCCACTTCTCGTTGCTGGTCTCTCCATATATTGATCTTGGTGATGCGTAGAAATTTTTTGATTTCTGCAACGATCCCCAACATGTTGATACCGACGATCGAACCTCGGACAAGTAACATACCGATGACAAGGGGAACAACGTATGTTGTTATGCGGTTTGACCGATAAAGATCTCCGTAGAATATGTAGGATAAAATATGAGCATCTAGGTTTTGCTATTGGTTATTGACCGGAGATGTGTCTCGGTCATGTCTACATAGTTCTCGAACCCGTAGGGTCCGCACGCTTAATGTTCGATGACGATTTGTATAATGAGTTGTGTGATTTGATGACCGAAGTTTGTTCGGAGTCCTTGATGAGATCACGGACATGATGAGGTGTCTTGAAATGGTCGAGAGGTAAAGATTCATATATTGGAAGGCTATATTCGGACATCCGGAAAGGTTCCGAGTGATTCGGGTATTTTTTTTAGGGTACCGGGGAGTTATGGGAATTCACCGGGAGAAGTAATGGGCCTTATTGGGACATACGGGGAGAGGAGGAGGCATGCCAAAGGGAGGTGGCGCGCGCCCCCCTCCCATGGGTCCTAATTGGACTAGGGGAAGTGGGCGGCGCCCCCCTTGCCTTTTCCTACTCCCTCTCTCTTTCCCTCTTTCAATCTCTCTTACTCCGAATAGGAAATGGTTTCCTACTAGGACTTGAAAGTCCTAGTAGGATTCCCTACTCTTGGCGCGCCCTAGGAGGCCGGACTCTCTCCCTCCCTCCATTATATATGTGGGCAGGGGGCACCCCGAAGGCACAACAGACAATCTCTTAGCCGTGTGCGGTACCCCCCTCCACAATTACACACATCGGTCATATTGTTGCAGTGCTTAGGCAAAGCCCTGCGCCGGTAACTTCATCATCACTATCACCACACCGTCGTGCTGACGAAAATCTCCCTCATCCTCAACTGGATCAAGAGCTCGAGGGATGTCATCATGCTGAACGTGTGCTGAATACAGAGGTGTCGTACATTCGGTACTTTGATCGGATGGATCGTGAAGACGTTCGACTACATCAACCGTGTTACTAAACGCTTCCGCTTTCGGTCTATGAGGGTACGTGGACAAACTCTCCCCGCTCGTTGCTATGCTTCTCCTAGATAGATCTTGCATTATTGTAGGATTTATTTTGAAATACTACGTTCCTCAACAGTGGTATCAGAGCCAGGTCTATGCGTAGATGATATGCACGAGTAGAACACAAAGAGTTGTGGCCGATAATAGTCATACTGCTTACCACCAATGCCATGGTTTGATTCAGCGGTATTGTTGGATGAAGCGGCCTGGACCGACATTACATGACCGCGTTCATGAGACTGGTTCTACTGACATGCTTTGCACACAGGTGGCTAGCGGTTAGTTTCTCCAACTTTAGTTCCATTGAGTGTGACTGCGGCCGGTCCTTGTTGAAGGTTAAAACAGCACACTTGACGAAAAATCATTGTGGTTTTGATTCATAGGTAAGAATGGTTCTTACTAGAAGCCCGTAGCAGCCACGTAAGACTTGCGACAACAAAGTAGAGGACGTCTAATGTAACACCCCAAATTTTTGAGTTGTTTTTTTTTCTTTCAAACTTTTGGCCTTTTTGGAAGGGGATTGTTTGATCTTTTCTTTTGCCCTTCTAAAATCCCTTTTGGCCAAAGTTTGTGTGTCTTCTCAAGCTTGGTTTTTGGCCTTGAAGTTTTTCTCTTGTGTTTGGATCAAGCACAAGTTGAGTTTCAATAGTGGTTGTTTGAATTTCCCCTTCTTGATTCAAATCTCTCAGGTTTAACCTTGGACTCATCTCCCTCTCCATCCTTCATATTGTCATGACCCCAACAGACATATTTCTCTCCAAGACCCTCTCCACACCTTGGGACAAGTTTCTCATCAATTCCAGTAAGTTTAAACCTTATTGGGATTTTTCTCCTATTTATTTCACTCCAAAACTAATTCTGCCATTTATAGTGGACCTTGGTGATTTACAAAGGAGCCATCTTTTCCACTTAGTTGTTTGATTCCAAACCAGCTTGCCTAGATAGTCTTTAGTACCCACAACCTAGATCCATCTTGTTTCACTGGTCCACAGTTCAAAATTTTCAAACTTCACCTGCTGCAAGTTTGGACCAGATTTGCAAAATTTGGTGAAATTCATATCTATCTTCTTCCTAAAATTCTGTGAAATGGATACATCAAGAGGCCACTCCACCAAAAATCAGCTCCTGAAACATGGAACACATGCTAGAATCATTTCATCAAACACTTAGCATACACTGTCTGTCAAATTCAGAGCTGTTAACTGAAACTGTCTACACTTTGTCAGTTTCGACAGTTCGTCAGGCGCAGCGACAAAACTCGTCTGTACTTCCTTGGCTCGACGCCGCACTGCAGCTTCTTCTTATCCATGCGCCGCACGCTCGCTTGGCAGCTTCTGGGCGTCGGTGGCGCTCTGGCCCGACCACGCCGGCGACTGCCACGGCCACAGCGCCGCCCGTGGCGGCTGACAGAAGCTACCACCGCAGCTCAACGCCGTTCGGCGCCGCCCAAACTACCTCAGTGCTCTGCGTGTCCATCTCCATAGCCAACGCACGCCTGGCACGCTGTCGCCATGGCCTGGCACGCGCAGAGCGCCGTTTCTGCCACCGACGTGCCGCGCGGCCGTTCCGCCGAGGACAGGCCGTAACTCCACCTCTCCTACTGAGTTAAGCGCGGGAATGGAACCCCTGCAGATCCTAGATGATGCTCAAGCCCCTAACCCCGCCGCCCGACCACTGCAGCGCCGTAATCAACTCGCCGGACTTATCCGTTCGCGGCAGTCACCTCGAGCCGCCTATATAAGGCACCCCCGAGCCCGTGCTCGAGCGCACAGACCTCCACTACTTCCCTACACCGCGCCCAACCTCTGGAAGAGCCTCGAGGGGCCCTTCTTCCCCAACTCCGACCAGCTACCTCCGCTTCGGGCTCCAGCTCCGTTCACTCTGGTGAGGGCTTCTTCGCTGCCATGAACTTGAGCGTAGCATCCTGGCATCCACCTAGGCCTAACCCCCACCTCAATTTCACCCCAGGAACCTTCCCCGACGAGGTCCACGACCACCCGAGCCGCCGTCCGCCGGAGACAGGGTCGCCGTCGACGTGGGGCTCTCCGACACCCAACTCTACCACCGTTCGACGCGGAAGACCACCGTGAAGCCGTAGGTACCACTCCCCTCCCCTGACTCGCCGTGGATCGACGTCGGCGATCACCGCAGCACCGGCGCCGGCGCGGCTCTGTTTCCATTTTCAAACCCGACAAGTGGGGTCCCTTGTCAGTCTCTCATATCTCCCCCTCGAACCGTTTTCTGTTAGCGTATTCGGGCAAAGTGCATTTTCCTCTGCGGTTGACGTACTACGTACCGATTCGCTTTGCTGTTTTCTGTTCTAGCCCCTGGATCTTTTCTGTTTCATTACAGATGGGTCCCTGGACAGAAACCTTAATATCTTTTAAACTAAAAATGATTTTGAGTTGATTATTTTTCTGTCCACTTTAGTTTTATGCCTAGTTTTTTGTCACATTTATGTGGAAATTTTTGGAGCAATTTTATTTGCACACGCGGTATTTATGTTAGTATGTATTTTGTTTGAATACATAGATACCGGAGGCCGTGACGGGGACGCGAATCACACCGAGTTAGGCTCCGACTTTTCAGAACCAGGCAAGCATGTTTGAACCTTTGATATGATGAGTGGGTTACATGTTTGCTCGAGCTGTTCTTCGCATACGCATGGCCATATAAGCATATGTGTATGGTTATATTTCATGCAAGTAAGCCTCGGGCGAGTCCCGAAGGAAAATGTTGAACCACCTCGATCCTATGGTGATATGATGGGTGGAATGCTGGTATTGTTGGAGCATGCCAGTAGTTGGTTATCTCAGTATCAACGGAGATCATGTCATGATTCTGTTCATCTCCTTTTGGGTACTATCATAGGCCGTCCGTTGGGATTACGGTCTAGTCGGTTGTAAACCACTTCCCGAGTACACACCAAGTAGAGGGGCCGGGATGAGGGTTCCATGGCCCTGGATTAAAGCCCGTCATCCGGTCAGGGGGCATGGGTGTTTCCGGTTTGGACCGAGAGGGGGGCACCCCTTAGAGCGCGCATATACAAATTTGATCCCATGCTATTCGAGGTTGTAGCCTCCCCATCTTAAAGTTTTCCGTGAATGTCGTTGTGGGTGATTCAGGACGACAGGATGTTAAATGGGTGTGTACTGGTTAGTTGGGTTTCTACTAAAACAACGTAGACGGGACTAGCCCACGTGGCTAGTAGAACCCGTTGGCTATGAGTTATTAGTACAAGCTCTACAGAGTTAATTTCCTTCAGTAGCCATGTTTATGGCCTAGGGTCAATCTTCATGTCAACCCGGTGACCGTCTCTAGTATATTCTTGTTGGTAACCAAAATAGTATTTTCGTCAAGTTCATTTGGTAGATGAACTCACCACTATCTCTGTATTGTTTTACTTTCAGAAGTATTTCATCATCGTACTGCTGTTATTTATAAGCCCTTTATGTGATGTCGCTCAGACGTCCGACTGTGGCATTCTTTTCTTTTATAAGCCCTTTATGTGATGTCGCTCAGACGTCCGACTGTGGCATTCTTTTATTTATAAGCCCTTTATGTGATGTCGCTCAGATGTCCGACTGTGGCATTCTTTTATTTATAAGCCCTTTATGTGATGTCGCTCAGACGTCCGACTGAGGCATTCCTGTTATTTATTTTTCCTATAAGCCCTTTATGCGGTGTCGCTCAGACGCCCGACTGTGGCCTGTTATCATTTATTATTCTCCTACGAGGCGTCACCCAGACCCTCGTTTGGTCTCTTTATTTTATCTTTTGGATTTCGGGAGGATTACCGCCCGACTTCCATCTTTACCTTCAGCACACCAATATTTTGTTCCGGTCGCATTTTTGCTGGTATACTCATATGCATTCATGTTGGCATTTGTTATATCTTAAGTCCGAGCTGTCTTGCGAGTACATTCAAAGTACTCACCTGGCTTGTTGAATTGGCCAGATGTGGACGAAGGCGATCTCATGGATGAGGAATTCGATAGCGAGTCCGACGCTTAGAGGAGTCCCAATCTGTCCCTTGCGATCCTGGAGTTGATCACTGTTTTATAACCGCTTCCGCCTACCACCAAATAAATTCATCGGGCTTCACTCCGACACTCGATGAACTGTATAATATTGGAGTCACATCACCCCCCTTCACTGTGACATATTCCACCACCCTTTTATTACGAGTTAGTAGTATGCCACCCTGCCTTGTGTCATATCCGCCTCTATGTAATATATTGGCGCGCTTGTAATAAATTTGTTGAGCAACCCCTAGTTCAACCTTGTATAATATTCAGTGTACTGGAATTCTGTATCAAGGAATTGTCTGCCAGCAGGAATAATATTCCTCGCTGGTTTAATAAAAAGGTCGGTCTTCCGGTAATTATTTTACTGAAAGACCGGTCTTGACATCTAACTTGTTTTTGCAGGGCATGTTGTGATGCGATATGGTCAAGACATGATGAGTTATACATTGTTGTATGAGATGATCATGTTTTGTAAATTATCGACAACCCGCGGGAGCCTTATGGTTGTCTCTTTATTGTATGAATTGCGATCGCTATGTAATTGCTTTACTTTATCACTATGAGTTAGCGATAGTAGTAGAAGCAATAGTTGGCGAGACGACCCTGATGCAACGATGGAGATCAAGGTGTTGAGCCGGTGATGATGGAGATCATGACGTTGCTTTGGAGATGGAGATCAAAAGCACAAGATGATGATGGCCATATCATGTCACGTATTTTGATTGCATGTGATGTTTATCGTATTATGCTTCCTATTTTGCTTAGTACGGCTTTTATCAGGTTTGGCAATTCTAGCAGCTTCTTCATTAAAGCAAATAACATGCCCATCTACATTTTCTTCCAAGACATCCTTGACCATAGCAATAATAGGCTCTACTTTAATTTGTTCATCAGATTTAGGTGCTCTAATATAGCTTTTGTTAACCATAGTTGAAACTTTAGCATGTTCCTTTATCCTAACAGGGAAAGGTGGTTTTTCAATGTAAGCAGCAGGAACAACTGGATCAACATTATAAGGTATAGTTTCTTCTTTAACTGGTACCGGTTCTTTAATTTCTTCTTTAATAGGTGGGTGATATTTGAACCACTTCTCTTTGGGGAGATCAACATGAGCAGCAAAAGATTCACAAAAGGAGGCTACTATCTCAGAGTCAAGTCCATATGTGCTAAACTTTGAAAAGGCATCGGTATTTATAAAAGATTTAACACAATCTTACTTAAGCTTAACTAGCAAAAATGCCCGTGCGTTGCAACGGGAGATAAAAAGGAGCACACGCCAGTGCTCGTCAAGCACGCCACCGTGCTTTGGCTTCTGAGACCGTCGTGCTTGCTCACGCCATCGCTAGTTTTAACCTCGTGGTCTGATGTTGCCGCCTACTGCATTGCCGGCTACCACTGGTTTGTCATGCCCCTACCGGTAGATGCACATCGCACACTCTCGCATGTCGACCTTCGCCATGTGTGCACTGACGCAAGCTGCACGCCTATCAGTAGAAGTCACTGCATCACTCCTAGACATTGCCACCATGGCCCACTGCCGCTGCCAACCACGCGCTTGGATTGGCATGCCGCGAGCATCGCGTACTACCACCATCGCGTCGCACGAGCCATGCCTGCTGTTCATCGCCGGGTCGCAGACCCGCACCATCATGCCAGCATGCCACCGCGAGTCGTAGTGTTGCAGACGTGCCTTGGCCGCTCACTATGTTGTCGGCTGCTGCTGGTGTGCCAAGCCCCTATGCCGGCAGATGCGCGTCACTCACTCTCGTCCACTGGCCTTCATCCCGCGTGCATTGTCGCGAGCTTCACGACTACCATCAGGAGTCGCCGAACCGCTCCTAGTCATCGCTACCATGCCCTGTTAGCAACCGTGCCCTGAGCGCCCACGCGCCTTGGCCCAGCTGGGTAAGAGCATCACGTGCTACCACCATGAGCCGTAGTGATTCGGACGTGCATTGACCGTGCTGGATGCACGAGCTGACCCACCCAGGCCAGCCAGAGACGCTGCGAGCGTCCCTCTACAGAGTGTCACAGTTTTAGTTGGGCTCGACCTGGGCTTAAGAGGCGAGTTCGACTCCCCCGACGTATAGTGCCTAATGTTGATGAATTGTTCTCTTTTTTATGAATTGTTCTCTTTGACGGACAAGAAGAAAAAGCAATTGTTTATTTTTTTCTCACTTATGGGTGACATTGGTGGGTAATTTTTATCAACTCTAGACATACTTTAAATCTCGACCATTGATCTTTATAGTTAACATAAAATTAACGGATATAAAGGGGTGACGGAAGGAAAACTATGAAAGCCTCTGTCCTTTATTATTAGGTAAAGATTGTATAGAGTATGTTGTTTATAAATATTGTAGAGTTTAAAAATATTTAAATTGGAATTAGCAAATTGAAAGGAAATTATGCACTGTAATTTCACATCCAAATTATACGGCTCCATCAAATATGTAAAAATATAGTGCCCAAATAAACTATACATTTTACCTGTAGGTGTGAGGAACCTATGTACCTCTCTGTAGCGCAGTATAGCATCACATAAAGCCCACCCAGCAGCCAATGAACCAACTTTTACTTCTCAAAATTATATCACACATGAATCCCCAGCATCACCTACAAATCAAAACAGAAGCTTTTTCTACCACAGCTGCCCACGCTCCATGGCGGTTAGTAACAGGAGCCCATGCATCCATACAATATGTGGCAGCGGCGAAGCACTCGTCCAAGGCTAGCCGTCAATGGCACCACATCCATGGCAAGACGGCCTGATGACCAGGACAACAATGCCCTTTTCTCCTTCCCTTGCTTCGCCTGGGCGTCATCATCAGCGAACGGCCAACACGACTGGCAAGTTCACGCCGTAGCTGCAGAATTCAAGGTCATGGCCGAAAGCGGTTTCAGGGAACGCAGAGGGCGGGCGTAACTGATAGTTGGTTTTTAATCTACAAGTGTGCTAACATATGCTGCATACTAGGGGTTGGGGCGCCACCTGGTGGCACCTCCTGAGTGGAAGTTTGTGCGGTGCCCGGTTGACAAACGACCCTTTCACCCCTTTTTTTCTTTAATAATTGTTGATAAACATGCATATATAAGCAAGGACTTGCAATAGAATTTACAGCTAATAACAAAACAACCTTCCTTTGAACAAACAACAATATCTTAGAGACGTTGACCCGCTTGGGTGGTGGATTATTCACAACCAGATTAAACACTATCCTACGAATAACAACAGAAGCTTGCACACTTGAGGGGCTAGCAGGTTGAAGCTCTGCTAGCAGTGGAAGTTCACGATGACGGAGCAGTTGTCTTTGCTCCTCCTGTTCACTGGCTGAAGCTCTGCTAACAATGGATAAAGTATAAAGCTGTCATTTCTTGTAGCATTTCAGTTTGCCTTATTTCCTTAGCGATGCCAATTAGCCTATGTATATGTACATGGCCAACTAAAAAAGCCCATTCATAGCTGACCTAGCAGCTGATTTAAGAACCATTTAACGTTTGAAGAAATACTATGTATATAGGTATATCATGTTTAATGGGAAAACATATGATATCCTCAACCACTGAATGCACTATTAGTCGCGATGATTGAACCTTTTGTTCTATCGGCCTTATGCGGCATGACAATTACAATAAAAGAATAAGAGTATAAGGTGGCTGGAAATGAAAGACTAACTACAAAGTAGTACCAACTTGCACTCATTTAAAATTATTTGAGCTTTGGTTTCAGAAATTGCAACAAGAACATATTGGTAAAAAAATGCAATGTAAAGAACCCAACAAGTTAACTGGTTAAAACATCAGCTGACCAAAGCTTTGTCCACTACCCTTGTTGTAATACAAATAAAAATAAGAAAGTAGCTGGAGGTATGTACATGGCTCATAAGAACATCTTAAGCACATCTTTCTGGTGATGCTCTTATGTTCATGAACTAATAGTACCATACCTGTTTAATATGACAAAGAAATCAACTCCATGAATCATATCACCCAATTGGATTAACCTGTCAAGGAATTGGAGAAAAGCAACACACAAACATTCATAATGAGATCATATTCTCACATACATTTGAAGTGGACTACAAGAACCTGAAGTACCATGAGCATCTATTTTACCATAGATTATTAGTTCGCAGAAGTATATATTTACCTCTAGCCTCATTTGAATACACACTGTACAGTTTTGCAACCGGTCTTATATAGTCGGCACACCCATGGATCAGCACAGCGGGCTGCTTAAGATCCATTGGTAAGCTTATGCTTTTAGAGTTTAGCATTGCAGCAACATCTGCATGGTGGGCTAGTCTGCTGGATCTTCCTGAGCACAAGGCATTGCGACATGAGAGCATTTTGTTATCTCAGCGACTTTATATCCGTCCGCTAACAATGGATCCACATGCTCATGCAACCTTTGTTCCTTCCACATATGCCAGTCCTGAAATAGTTATTTAACATGAGAGAACTGCAGCGCGAAAGAAGGGAAATAATCTGGCAACAAAAGTAAACATCTCGTGAATGTGAACCCCGGTGCTTGGGTATTCATCTTCCCCATCGACAGCTCCGACGTTGGTGGCGAGCTGTCCCTTCTATTCGCCACCGCCTCCTTCGCCAAGAAGATTTGTGCTTCGCCGCTGTCCACCGTCAGCTGCTGCGCCACCTCCCGCTCCGCCTTCGCTGCCACTTCCACCAGATCCGCCAGTGTAGCTACAACATTTCATCAATTGTTTAGTGTAGGCATCTCATACAAGTGATTTAGCCTTTGGTTTCGCTGTTGATGCACCCTACATATCTGAATAGGCATCTCATCTTTTCGAGATGAAGTTTAGAAAATACATAACATACCATACAGTCTCACATGACGAGCTCCTCTAGTACGCCATCTTTCTTGAACATGACCTCCTCTTTACTTGTAGGCAAGTTCACTTGAAACCACACCTGTATGTAAATAAGAAGTAAAAAAACAGGGCAGATAGAACTCACACAACGGCTCTAAGAATAAGTGACATCAATTACCAAAAGCAACCAATGCACAACTTGTGGATGGTCACACTTGGGGAAGTAACTGTGAGTATCTCTAGTATCGTGGGAACAATTTTGAACGCCGTCATTGTAAGAATGAAATTTATAGCGTTACAGCCTCTGTCGATTAGGAGATTTAGAGCTCCAGTTTGCTAGCTGAAACACATAAATAGGCAAGGGACCATTATATAAAATTCAAATAATCGACTCAAACATCAGAAATCACACAAATTAAAATAAAGCAGTGTTGAAAATTTCTCTGAACCCAAAGCTTTTCTTTCCTTGATTCTGAAAGGAACTCCCTGTGCGCATTCATCATGTACTAACTCAGGGAAGACCAAATACAAGTACAACCATCTTTTATATAATACCTTCCAGTGAAAAATAATTGGGGGGGGGGAGGGGGCAATCATGTGGTGAAGCCATAGTGGAAGAACTTAATAAGCAAACGACAGAAGCACACCCTGTAGTACTTTATAGAATAACAACTTACATTTTCTCCTAGCTGCTCTTTCCATGCTTCATAGTCTGGCAATGAATCAAATGACTTGACAGCTATGCTCTGTTTGTTGGTTGCCTGGACAAATAAACAAAAGTAACTTTTATAGGAGTTATAAAACCTATTTGATCAGGCAGAGAGAAACAAATAACAGAGCAAAAAAATTACTAAAATACGAATAACCATGTATATTCAGAAGAAGAAATATGCATGACAACTGATCCAGAGAGTTGCCTACCTTGATAATTGGAGTGATGAACTCAACCATGAAAGAAAGAACTTTGAGAATAAATGTCCACTCTGTGTGGATGAAATTGATCAGCAACCCTTTGATGTCAGAACAATCATGGTCCTGAAATTTCATCAGTTCAATCTAAGCCAAGAAACAACATGACAATGGGAGAAAGATCGGTCACGGCCACCATCACCGATGGCCGCTCAATCATTGTACAAACATGTGTGCTTCTCAATAAACTGAATACTTCAGGCTTCAGGAGCTGAACAAAATGAGGTTTTAGCAGTACAAACATGTGTTGGAAACAAAACTACAGCAAGTGCTCTTTCATAACTCATATTTAGAATGGAGCTCTTAACAACACTCTAGAACTTACTTACTGGTTGGTCAGCTGTGATGTACTTACAATGGTGTAAACTGGAAGGTGATCTTGCATAAGCGATAGTACGAGCTGACTATGTTTCACTATCACAATGTAGTTGTAGTTATTTGAAAGTCAAGTATGGAGTTCTTGCTTAATAATTGAAGTTCTTTCTGACTGATAACTCATGCATTTCCTGTACTAACCAAGAGCAGATCAATACATTCAGTGAAATGGTTCAGCCAAAAATGAACTACTCGATTAGATAGTCAGGGGCTCAGGGCATAGGTGCGACGGACGTCGTTGTTTTCCAATGGTCAAGCCGCTGACGAGAAAATGGGGAGAGAGATGCGGCTGTCTCATGTATGCTCGACGTCCGCTGCCACAACCATCATCTCCCGCATCAATCAGTCGCTGTCGCAAGGGTTTAGTGCCCTTCACAACTCAGGGCCTCAAAGGTCAAGAAAGGATGGATGGAAGAGGGAGGAAGAAGGGAGGAGTAAGGAGGGAGATTACATTGCTGTGATGTGGGAGGCGTAGCTCCGGCCGGCCGGCGTGGAAGGGCAGCTGGGTGGGCCGAGTCCTGCTCGGGTGCGGGGAGAGATGGCGGAGCTACTCCGTGCGACGGTGGAGAGGACGGGCGCCGGAGTGGAGGTGGCTTCATCCGGCTGTGCGCGCGGCGGCGGCTAGGAACCCTAGTGTCATGGTCGAGAGAGATAGGACGTTGTGTGGGAAAAAAGTATAAACATTACTATCTAGTAAGAGATTTTCAGTCTTTTTGAAAGGAACCAAGCAATTTCCAGTTGACAGTTTATAAAAACACATACCCAGACGCCCGCAAAGTTTCCGGAATTTCCCTTTCGATTCAGTGCTACTTTAGAACGAAGAAATTTTGAAGTTGATCACACAGTTTGTGTTGGGCTACTGCCATTTTTTATCCTATACCATGAAGCTACAAAGATGAAAGACATTCAACACATTTCTGAATTTATTACCATGACTGCCTGTTGGACAGAGATGCCAAAACAAACACCCAAATGCAGTCATACCCATCTGGTCCAGAGATTGACTACCTAACAAAAGCAAGGGATTCTCACTTGATAACTTGGCTGCTCACATTCACATCCATCGTCGAGTCCTGCAGTGCAGAGCCTGCATGCCACACAAGATATAGATTAAGATGCAGTTTGAAGCAAACCAATAGAAGTCCACCCGGCTGTAACCCTTTCTCTTTGTCTCACCTCTTCCTCCGGTGTGTGCTACATACACCCACGCCGTTGAGCCGGTGGGCGGCGCGGAGGAGCCGGTCGGAGAGCCTAGGGTAGGGGAGAGAGAACAGGCCACGGAGACTGGGGGTGGGGGGCGTGGGGGGTAGGGGTCTGCGCCATCCGGGGCCTCTCGGCGACAAAGTCGGGGAGGCTGTTGGGAAGAAGCAGTTGACCGTTGCTGCTACGGACATCCCCTGCAGCCACCTGCGTGCGCTGAGACACGACGAAGGACGAATGGGAAGAGGCGAGGGATCAGGTTTACCTTAGATCCTATCAATCGTGCATGTGGCGGCGCTGGTGGCGGATCACAGATCGAAGTTGCCGCCGCCGCCTTCTCCTCCCAGCCAATCCTCTGCACAGCCGGCGGCATCCCCTCCTCCTTCTCCTCCGCTCCACCTTCTCATCCACCTTCTCCTCCGCCTCACCTTCCCAGCCCCTGGCAGCTGCTCTGCTGCCTCCTCCTGATGGAGATAGGTTGTGTGTTTTGGGAGAGGAAAAGAGAAGGGGCCGGGGCTCGAGGCAGGAGAAGGGTGGGGGCTAACTGCGGGGCAAATCGGCGGCGGGGAGCCGAGGATGCGGCCGCCGGTGACGACCTCCTCCGGGCGCGGCTGTCGAAGGCGAGGAAGACGAGAGAGAGAAGGTGCTGCGAAGGAAGGGGAGAGGAGGCGGCTGCTCGACAGGGGAGTTGCCTTCCAAGGGGAGGAATCGATGGCTTGTTGATCCGCTGCGTTATCTTCTTTCTTTTCTTTTTTCTGCACGCACTGTGGAAGATGACGTGGCATAGCCCAGCAAGCGCCGTTTGCGCGACGCTGAATGGGTTTAATAGTTTTGAAAAACGTATGCTGCAAATTATCTCCAGTTCTATTTTCTGAAACTTTGCAATTTAAATAACTTGTGTGCAACTATATTTGAATATTTTCACCTGGATATAGGATCTAATCCTACGTGTGTGTGTATAAGCACATCATTAATGTTGTGAGTTAAGTACTGGACTAATTAAGTCGATTACACTAACCTCTTGGTCCCTGTTAACTCTTCCGGTAGTTCCCCAAGCATGGTGGATGAAGCTATCGATGTATTTGTCGCGGCTTTGCCAGTACTTTTGGTTGTAGCAGCCCGAACAATCATCCCAGTCCCCACACTCGCCCCCATAGCCCCTAGCACTCTCCGATGTTGCGTTGCACTCTCCATATCCGATTCACAGGGTGACTATAGGACTGCCAAGTCTGCCACTGGCCCATTGATTTCGAATTTGACATGCAAGGCATTAACAACCCGATGCAAACATTGCATGCACTCGCTAGACCCGTCGTGTGCGTTTGCGTTCCCTGCGTCGTCCATGTCGCGGTGGTGCCCGTGCTAGCTAGGGATGTGTCCTCCGTGTCATCTGTGTCGCATCTACATTGTCCGTGTCTTTGTGGTGCCTATGCTCGCTAGGGCTGAGTCCTACGCGTCGTCCGTGTCGTGTGGTCCTTCTTGGGTCGTACCCGTGCTAGCTAGGGCTGCATCCTCTGTGTCGTCATTCTTGCGTCGTCCATGTCGCCGTGGTGCCCGTGCTAGCTAAGGATGCATCCTCCACGTGCTTCATCTTTCTTGCGTACTTTGTATCTGATGAGGTCAAGGAGGTTGGAGAAAAAGAACCATCAGAACGGAGCATCTAGGGCTCGAACAGAGGGAGGGAGAGGCCGCATTAGCTTCCTTTGGAGACGTGCGTACGTGGGAAGGATAGGGCTCGCTGGGCTTGGGTTGATCGACTTGGGCCCAACCAGATGAGATAGCTTGATCATGAGAGAGGATGCATCGATCATCGATCATAGGAGCTTGACGAATAGAGGTGGAACAGGAAACCTTACCCTGAGAAAAAAATAGAAACCTTCCTCCTTTTAAATCTCAACCGTCGATCATTGAAGTTAACATAAAATTAACGGAGATAAAGGGGCGACGTATGGAGAACTATGAAAGTTTCCGTCCTTTATTATTAGGTAAAGATACATGACTCTTTACCTACGTCGAGTTCCCAATCTTCAGAGTTGCGTTTAACTCTTTCTACAAGATCCCACCGAAATTCAATAGTTTTCTTCATAAAGGAACCAGCAGAATAAGTATCAAGCATGTATTGATCATTATGGGAAAGCCGAGCATAAAAATTATGAATAATAATTTCTCTTGAGAGCTCATGATTGGGGCATGAATATAACATTGACTTAAGCCTCCCCCAAGCTTGAGCGATACTTTATCCTTCACGAGGCTGGAAATTATATATATAATTCTGATCACGATGAACTAGATGCATGGGATATTTTTTTTGGTGAAACTCCATTTTCAATCGGTTCTAGTTCCAAGATCCAATATCATCTCATAGCCTATACCATGCTAATGCTTTTTTCCTTCAAAGATAAAGGAAAAACCTTCTTCATAACTTGATCCCTGGGTAGACCTACAAGCTTAAACAATCCACAAATTTGTTCCACATATATCAAGTGCATATCAGGTTGTTCGGTTCCATCTCCTGCATAAGGATTAGCTAGCAGTTGTTCTATCATACCCAAAGGGATTTCATATTCAATATTTTCAGTAGGTGCAACAGGTTGATGGGGTAGCTAATTTTGGTTCTGGTCAAGGTGAAGATACCCCGAACAAATCCCTCAAAGGATTGTTCTCCATAGTAACAAGTGACAATAAATTTCAGCACACTATATGAATGTTTCCTTACCATAAGCGCTTCACTCCCCGGCAACGGCGCCAAAAAATTGCCTTGATGACCCACGGGTATAGGGGATCAATTGTTGCTCTTTTTAATAAGTAAGAGTGTCGAACCCAACAAGGAGCAGAAGGAACTGACAAGTGTTTCTCAATAAGGTAGTGTTTGCAAGTGCTGAAATTATAAGTAGCAGAGTAGTTTGATAGCAAGATAATTTTGTAACGAGCAAGTAACAATAATAGTAGCAAGTATGCAATAAGATAGCCCAATCCTTTTGAGGCAAAGGACAGGCAAAAACGGTCTCTTATAATAAGAAAGCGTTCTTGAGGGTACATGGGATTTCATCTAGTCACTTTCATCATGTTGATTTAATTCGTGTTTGCTACTTTGATAATTTGATATGTGGGTGGATCGGTGCTTAGGTGTTGTTCTTACTTGAAGAAACCTCCTACTTATGATTAACCCTCTCGCAAGCATCTGCAACTACGAGAAAAGTATTAAGAATAAATTCTAACCATGGCATTAAACTTTTGGATCCAATCAGTCCCTTACGGAATAGTGCATAAACTGGGGTTTAAGCTTCTGTCACTCTCGCAACTCACCATTTAATTACTACTCCACAATGCATTCCCTTAGGCCCAAATATGGTGAAGTGTCATGTAGTCGACGTTCACATGACACCACTAAGGGAATCACAACATACATACTATCAAAATATCGAACACATATCAAATTCACATGATTACTTGCAACATGATTTCTCCCGTGACCTAAAGAACAAAGGTAACTACTCACAAGTGATGAACATGCTCAAGATCAGAGAGTTAATATATTGCATAATGGATCTGAACATATAATCTTCCACCAAATAAACCATATTGTAATCAACTACAAGATGTAATCAACACTACTAGTCACCCGCAAGCAATAATCTATAGTTCCGGTAACAAGATTGATCACAAGAGATGAACTAGGGTTTGAGATGAGATGGTGCTGGTGAAGATGTTTATGAAGATAGCCCTCCCCAAGATGGGAGAGTTGTTGGTGATGATGATGACGATGATTTCCCCTTCCCCCGGCGGAATCGCTCCGCCGGAGGGCAAAAGTGTTCTTGCCCAAGTTCCGCTTCCGAAGGCGTTCCGTCCCGAAAGTCCCCTCCTAGATTTTTCTAGGTAAAAATGACTTATATACCAGAAGAGGGGCACCGAAGGTGGGCCGAGGTGAGCACAACCCACCAGAGCGCGTCTGGGGGCCCTGGCGCACCTACGTGGGTTGTGCCCACCTGGTGGGGCCCCTATGTTGGTTATCAGCTCCAGTAATTCTTAAATAATCCATAAAAAATCTCCGTGAAGTTTCAGCTTGTTTGGAGTTGTGCAGAATAGGTGGCCTGATGTAGCTTTTTCAGGTCCAGATTTCCAACTTCCGGAATTCTCCCTCTTGGTGTATACCTTGCAAATTATGAGAGAAAAGGCATTAGAATTACTCCAAAAAGTATTACTATGCATAATAACAACATAAATAACATCAAGAAAACATGATGCAAAATGGACGTATCAACTCCCCCAAGCTTAGACCTCGCTTGTCCTCAAGCAAAAACCGAAAACGAAAAACATGTCCACATGCTTTGAGAGAGAGGTGTCGATAAAAAAAATACGGACATAGAAGCATCATGTTGATTATTATAACAGCAACAGAATTAAACGTAAGACTTTTATCATAGAACTTGTATCATAGAGTTCTCATGAATAAGTAACAGTTCATCACACAACTGAAGTATAAAGCATAAGCTCTATTAGAAACCAACAAACTATGTTTTTAGTCAACTTTTGCAACTACAATTCATCCTCTTTTCAGGAAGGGTCGCGTATCGAAGCCTTTAGGCAAGTACACATACTCAACCATCATATAGTCTTCTATGATTGCTAACACTCACCGCATACACATGAGCAAAACGTTTCAACCGGACACATAGAAATAGAGGGGCTTATAGTTACGCCTCCCAACATACTCACCTCAAGGGTGATGTCGACAATAATAACTCATGTCACCCATACTCAATTGGACATATGTGCCTAGATCTTTCCTCACCACATGATGCTTGCCAAAGGATAAAAATAAAAGTGGAAAGAGGGAAAACTTTGACTCTTTGCATAAAAGTACAAGATATGCCATTCGCAGAGGGAAGAAGAGGTTGCCATGCGCTTATTTGTTTGTATGCTCAATCCCTTAGTGCAAAAGAACGTCACATTACATTGCCCCTCGTGATAGCAACCTCTATTATGCAGTGTGTCGCTTTTATTCTTCACCATCACAAGTTCGTGCAATGCTCAATTTTCTCTTACACTAAATGATCTCACATTTTTAGAAGCATTTTTTGTTGCCTTATTGCACCGATGACAACTTACTTGAAGGATCTTGCTCAATCCATAGGTAGGTATGGTGGACTCACGAAAAAGTTTTGGGTTCAAGGGTTTTCGGATGCACAAGTAGTATTTCTACTTAGTGCGGAATTTATGTTGGTGTGATTTGCAGGTTTATCAGGGGTGCCATGAATCTGGCAAGGCCTTTCTATTATTTTGTCCATGCTAGATGGACTGTCTCTGTTGCCTTTGGCTTCCTTCGTTGACCGGACCTAGAGCCACTGAATCCGGCGTTTACTGCCATGTTAACTGTGTCTCCGGTATTGTTCCGACGCTTTGATATGTCTCCAACATATCTACTTTTAGTCATGCTTTCCTCTTGTTTTGGACTCTAATTTGCATGATTTGAATGAACTAACCCCGCACTGACGCTGTTTTCAGCAGAACTACCATGGTGTTGTTTTTGTGTAGAAATAAAAGTTCTGGGAATGAAACGAAACTTTGTGAGGATTTTTTATGGAATAAAAGAGAATTACTGGAGCCAAGACCCACCAGAGAGGGGCCCCTAGGTGGGCACAACCCACCAGGGCGCGCCCCCCTCTCCTAGCGTGCCCAGGTGGGTTGTACCCACCTGGTGGCCCCGAAGACGACAACCCTGACCCTATAAATTCTTATTTTTGGAGAGAGAAATCGGGGAGAAAGAATTATCGCTTTCCACGAGACGGAGCTGCCGTCACCTCATGTTCTTCCTCAGGAGGCCGGATCTGGAGTCCGTTTGGGGCTCCGGAGAGGGGGATCTTCGTTCTTCGTCATCACCAACCCTTCTCCATCTCTTATTCCATGATGCTCCCCACCGGGAGTGAGTAATTCTTGCGTAGGCTCGCTAGTCGGTGAGGAGTTGGATGAGATTCATCATGTAATCGAGTTAGTTTTGTTAGGGCCCGATCCCTAGTATCCACTATGTTCCTGGACTGATGTTGCTATGACTTTGCTATGCTTAATGCTTGTCACTTTGGGCCCGGGTGCCATGATTTCAGATCTGAACCATTTATGATATTATCACTATATTCATGTTTTAGATCTGATCTTGCAAGTTATAGTCACCTACTACGTGTTATGATCCGGCAACCCCGGAGTGACAATAACCGAAACCACTCCTGGTGATGACCAAGTTTGAGGAGTTCATGTATTCACTATGTGTTAATGCTTTGTTCCGGTTCTCTATTAAAAGGAGGCCTTAATATCCCTTAGTTTCCAATATGTACCCCGCTGCCACGGGAGGGTAGGACAAAAGATGTCATGGACGTTCTTTTAATAAAGCATGTATGACTATTTACGGAATACATGCCTACATTAATATCGATGAACTCGAGCTAGTACTGTATCGCCCTAGGTTATAACTGTCACATGATGAATATCATCCAACAAATCACGGATCCAATGCCTATGATTCTTTACATATTGATCTTGCTGCATTACTATTGCTATCATCACTGTTACACTTGCTACAAAACTACTGCTATCACTATTAAAGTTACTATTGTTGTTGTCACTATTATCAAAACTATCATATTATTGTGCTACCGATCACTTGCTGCAGATAATTAATCTCCAGGTGTGGTTGAATTGACAACTTAGCTGTTAATACCTTCAAATATTCTTTGGCTCCCCTTGTATCGAATCTATAAATTTGGGTTGAATACTCTACCCTCAAAAACGGTTGTGATCCCCTATACTTGTGGGTTATCAAGACCTTTTTCTGGCGCCATTGCCGGGGAGCATAGCTATATTTGTTGAGTCACTTGGAATTATTATCATATTATCACTATGAAGAATCTGAAGGATCCAAAGACCAAGATATTTCTCTCAAAGACGAGGGGAGGTAAGGAACTGCCATCTAGTCTGCTTTAGATTCACCTTCTATTATGAGTAAACTTGCAACACCACCACATGCAGGCTATCAATTCTAATATGTCGCAAGTTATTGATGATGCTACTTCTACTCTGAATGATGCTTATGATGATGCTAGTACCTTGCTGGATAATGATGATGTGCCACTTGGTGAATTTCTTGATGAACAAATTGCTAGAGTAATAGAACATGATGTTGTTGAATCTGATGATGAGCTTGAAACTGAAACTCTTGAAACACATGCTAGAACTAGCCTTCCTATATAGGAATTTCCTAAGGTACCGAAAGGTTATGTTATGAGTGAAGAAGCAACTAGAGATATTCTTGCTTGTAATGATAGAGATGATCTAGAGAAATTACTACACAAGTATAAAGAAAAACCTCTGAATGCTAGAATGAAATGTGATCCTAAGTTTGCTACTTAACCTATCTCTATTGATGATAAGGATTATAAATTCTCTGTCGACCCAGAGTTAATCACTTTGGTTGAATCTGATCCTTTCCATGGTTATGAAACTGAAACTGTTGTGGCACATCTTACTAAGTTAAATGACATAGCCACCCTTTTTACTCATGATGAGAAAATTTGCTACTAATTTATTCTCAAATTATTTTCGTTCTCATTAAAGGGTGATGCTAAAGCTTCGTACCATACTCTTACTCTTGGTTGTGTGCGTAGTCCCGAGGATATGATTTATTACTTCTTTGAAAATTATTTTCCTGCTCATATGAAACAAGCTGCCTTACAGGAAATATTTAACTTTGCGCAAACTAAAGAAGAGAGTCTCCCACAAGCTTGGGGGAGGCTTTGCCAGTTACTTAATGCTTTGCCTGGTCATCCTCTTAAGAAAAATGAAATACTTGATATCTTCTATAATGGACTAACTGATGCTTCTCGGGACTTCCTAGATAGTTGTGCTGGTTGTGTTTTCAGGGAACGAACTATCGCTCAAGCTGAAGAATTATTGAATAATATATTGAAAAACTATGATGATTGGACTCTTCCTGAACCATCGGCTAAACCCACTCCAAAGAAGAGGGTATATTATATCTCAGTCCTGAAGATATGCAAGAGGCAAAGAAATCTATGAAGGAAAAGGGTATTAAAGCTGAGGATGTTAAAATTTTACCTCCTATTGAAGAAATACATGGGCTTAATACACCACCACTGCCTAAGGTGGTAGAGGTAAATTCTCTTATGAAGTTCAATGAAAATGACAATCCTTGCAATATGCATCCTAGTCAATGCATTTATGAGTTTGAAAACTATATTAGAAAACATGATCACTTCAATGCAAATGTTATGCAACAATTGAAATACAATTTTGATATGATTGCTCGCTTGAGTGACTTGTTATTTAGAATTTTAAATTATGTTAGAGGTGCTGGAAAACATGATTCTATGGTTCGAACCCAGTTTGAACAAGTTGCTAAATCTCAATGAAAATTACTTGATGAAATGAATCATAATATGCATGACTTTGTTGTTAGAGTTGCAACTAGAGGAGGTAAAATGACTCAGGGACCACTTTATCCCGAGGGACACCCAAGAAGAATTGAACATGATTCACAAAGAAATAACACTACTGCACCTAGTCCTTCCAAAAAGAAAAAGAAAAAGAAAAATGATAGGACTATGCATGCCACTAGTGAACCTGAAGTAGAAAAATCTCCTGACAATGATAATGATATTTCTTTCTCTCATGTTGAAACTCAATCTGGTAATGAACACTCACCTAGTGACAATGAAAAAGATAATCATGAAGTTCATGAAGAGGCTCAACCAAACAATGAAAAAGAACCAGATAATGATGTTGAGATAGAACCACCTCTTAATCTTGATAACTCACAACCTAAAAACAAAATATATGATAAAAGAGACTTCATTGCTTGAAAACACGGTAACAAAACCTATGCCTTTTCCACCACAGTCAACTAAAAAGAATGATGATGAAGAATTTGAACACTTTGCTGAAATGCTGGGGCCAGTCTTTTTGCGTACTCGCTTGACTGATATCCTAAAGATGCCTCCTTATGAAAAGTATATGAAAGACATCATCACAAATAAGAGAAATATACTGGAAGCTGAAATTTCCACTATGCTTGCTAATTATACTTTTAAAGATGGAGTACCTAAAAAACTTGGAGATCCGGGTATACCAACTATACCGTGCTCTATAAAAAAGAATTATGTGAAAACTGCTTTGTGTGATTTAGGAGCTGGTGTTAGTGTTATGCCTTTCTCTTTACATAAAAGACTTGACTTGAATAAACTCACGCCTACTAAAATATCTTTGCAAATGGCTGACAAGTCAACTACCTTACCTATCGGTATATGTGAGGATGTGCCCGTTGTTGTTGCTAATGTTACTATTTTGACTGACTTTGTTATACTTGAGATGCCCGAGGATGGCAACATGTCGATTATCCTCGGTAGACCCTTCTTAAATACTGCGGTGGCTGTTATTGATTGTAATAAAAGCAAGCTCACTTTTCATATTAATGGTAATGAGCATACGATGCACTTTCCGAAGAAACAATTCCAAGTGAATGGTATTAATGTTATTGAAAAATCTCCGACAATCACTATTGGAAGTTTCCAAATACCTCTACCTACTCTTAAAAAGAAATATGAAATGCTTATTGTTGGGGACATCCATATCCCCATTGAGGTAACTTAGTGATTTACGAAAGTTCTTCGATTTCATGCTAATCGAAAGTGGTTGTTAATAAGACCTGATCAACCTTACTAATGAATCATTTTTGAGCGGTATGAAGTTGATGAATAATGAATTTAGTGAGCACTACCTAATGTCCTTATTTTTTATTTTCCATTTTTACTAGTTAAATAAAATAAAATGCCATGTTTAGTCTGTTTTCCGAATTTCCCGTGCAATAAAAAATGATCAAAAATAAAAGTTCTCATAATGCCGTGAAAATTTTATACGATTTTTTCTGAATATTTAAGAATTTTTGGTGCAAATAATACCATAGGGGGGTGCACCAGGTGGGCACAACCCACCTGGGCGCGCCCTAGTGGGTTGTGGTCCCCACGTGGGCTCTCTCACGTACCTCTCTAGCCCACATCATCACTTACCTCCAGAAAAAAAACTCAATTGCCATATGTCCCGTGTTCTTGAGCTCAAACCCGCGGATTTTGATCTCTTTGCTCGAAGCTCCATTTCCGAAACTGTTTCGGGGGATTGTTGATTGGTATGTGACTCCACCAATTGTCCAATTAGTTTTTGTTTTAGTTGTTTATACTTTGAATAATTAGCTACTCTTGGTGCTGTTGTAGATGTGCTTGCATGTTGAATTCTTAGAGTTATAAGTAGTTTGAATGCTTGCTATGGCTTCTATGTATCCCTATGAGTAGTTGCTACCAATCTTGTGAAGTTTTGTTGAGAAAAAATTGTGTGGACTAAAATTTCAGGTTTTTTGTTCATATGAATAATTGTATGCGGACATTATGAACTTGTTCGGGAGGAGTTCTTCGAGGAGAAGATCCTCGGGGGCATCTTCTAGTGACAGTTCAGCTCGCCGATACTATGTAGAACCGAGTGCAAGATCTACCCGAGATGCCGCCATCAGAACATGTTTGTGGCCTTGCGATGAATTTATGCTGCAAACAGGCATCAAGGAGGAATTTGAGCAATATGCTCACAATGCTGGTCTCGGTCCCTACCTTTCAGATATGTGTGAATAGCGCCAACTTCTCACTGAATCAGTTGTCAAAGGGTTTAAATATTTTCCACGTGAATCTAGGGTGTCGTTTATGTTTTATGATAACCCATTTACTATCCCACTGGAGAATTTTGCTTACCATTGCAAACTTCCATTTTGGGGTTCACTCGATGAGCCACCAAAGGTGGAGTTCGAGTCTTTCTTGAATGGCCTTTGTTATGGTGAAAATAGGGGAGTGACACAGGGTAGAATAAAGAGTATACATTTTCCCGCAATTCAGTATTTTGCATTATTAAACGGGAAATGTGTAGTAGGCAAACAAGATTGTAGTGCACATTGTGCTCCAGACTTGAGCCTCATACGCACTGCCCTTACCGGTGAAAGAAATTATAACCTTGGGGCAATTGTTGCACGCAGACTTCAGCATAATGCTAACAGTGGCTGGTTATATGGTGGAATTTATGCTACACGTTTAGCACGAAGGTTGGGTCTTTCACCTTTGACCCTATCCTACCTACTCGGTATTTAGATTTTTGTGCTTTAAAAGACCATAAATTCCTTAGAGGAAAGATTCATAACTTCACTTATAATCTATTGTTTAACCAATCACATGTTGTGGACACATATTTGCCTGCACCTACTCTTTTTGACTATAACAGCAAGGGAAGATATTTTGTTCTTGAGAGCAAGGCCCGAGCTCATAACGCAGCAGTGGTGGTAGCACGGCAGGCTGAGGCATCCACACGGAGAGTGTCGGTGTACTAAGGTAGGGGTACCTCAGTACCCCAACTTGTGCACGGGCAGTAGCAGCCTCCCGCGGCAGGGCCTACCACGTGCTTGCCGGAGACCTTTCTGATCCATATGAAGCCATTCAAAAACAAAGTATATAAGACAGAAGATCAAGACCCCGGCAAGTGGAGCTTGCCGGGAAGGCCGTCCCAGGCTCGAGATTTCCTCATTTACTCAAGACCCTGGCAAGAGGAGCTTGCCAGGAAGACCAGAAGACTGCATCCCAGAAGACACGCCTCGGCGCACTCTGCGCCCCGGCAAGACCCGGGGAGCGACAAGCTTCCCGGCCCGACAAGACCAAGCCCCCCGGCAAGGTGCTTGCCGGGGGAAGCCTGCGCTGTGTGCCTGCGCTCCAGCTCATCGGCCCACGCGTCGCCCTGGGGCCCGTCCAGGGACGCGTGGCGGATGGCTGTGCAGCCTGGGGGGCACGGTGGCACTTCACGGTGACGAGGCTGTCGCCGTGGCGAACGGAGACGCAAGGGCGGGCGCTTTTGGGGTCGACGGTGACGGGCATTTAATGCTCTTGTCCCCCACTGTCAAAGTAGGTGATGACCACTGTTCATCCACTGTTCATCCACTGTTCCCGCACTGTTACAACTACCACCAAAGTTACGTTTTTACCCCTTCTCCTACGTTGACACCTGTCGGTGACCCCTTGAGCTATAAAAGGAGGCCCATGCACAACGTAGAAAGGGTTCGGAACTTTGATAGCTCTCTGGCTCGGTGTAGCTAGTTCTTCAAGCTCCCGAGCTCCCCAACTCAATACAAACCAAGCAGGAGTAGGGTTTTACGCGTCCATCGCGGCCCGAACTTGGGTAAACTGCCCGCGTGCTCACTTCGATCTGCTCTTTGTGCTCCCTCCGCTCCCTTACCGCACGAACAAGGGGCTCCGGTCCCATAGGTGCTCGTGGTGGACAGTTTCCCCCGACATCTTTGGCGCGCCAGGTAGGGGGCGTCGAGGTTGTGCGAACCTGATCCGGCGTTCACGCGGGCGCATTCTTCATCAACCTCTCCAGCCACTTCAACTCCAGCAGCAATAACAGCATGGCCCCGAAGAAGAAGGCTTCGGAGGTCGCAGGCCCGTCTGCGTCTCATCCGCCGCCACCGGAACCAACGGTGGGTGGAGAAGACGTCGGCGGAAGGGTGGTCGCCGGCGAGGAAACTCGCGGCACCACCAAATCCAAGGACAAGACGGACGACCGAGCCTCGGTCTCCGTGGACGCGCCACGTCCATCTCAGCAAACGACGACCCAGCAGCGCCGTGGTATAGGAGGTACCATCCGCTTGCTGGGGCAAGGGCAAGCCGGAGGTTCGCGGGATGCTCCGGACCACCGTCCGGGCACGAGCAAAGTGCGGTCACCGGGGCGGGAAGCTGCTCCTTCTAACCCCGTTAGGAGTCCGAGCATATCCCGCTCCTCGCACCGCTAGCCCCCGCTCCCCTTCTCTCCAGCAGAAGCACTCGCAAGAGCGCAACTGCTCCTCGACTTCCCTCCAGCGGCAGACAAGGCCGAAGACTGGAGGGCAACAATCCAAAGCCTCATCGCCTTCGCCAACAACGACACGCCGCAGCAGCCGGCGACATCGCGGCCGCGGCAAGTTGAGAAGACGAAGGCCGACGGCGACAAGACCGCCGGGGGTGCAACCACCGTGCATTCCCCGCCGCGGAAGCAGAAAACGCCGCCCCGCCGGATCAACGTCGACGACGACTCCATGGCGTCGTCGGATCCGCGGGCTCGTCGGGACCAGCGCCAAGTCCTTGACGACCGGCGACAAGAAGACGCTCGAACGACGATCGAGCGCCGCCGAGAAGCTCGGCGACAATCAGATCAGCGAGCTGGGACCGCTGTCGATACGCACGCGCCCGGTGAACCAGGCGATTTGCCGTACGCGGCAGGTTGCCCTGCGTTTACCCGTGAGCTGCGGCGCGTCCAGTGGCCCAGCATGAAGAACTTCAAGCCCGACGTACCAGAAAAGTACGACGGCAAGACGCACCCCTCGGAATTCCTCAGCATTTACACCATTGCGGTGCAGGCTGCCGGGGGGCGCGATGAGAAGATACTGGCGAACTACTTCCCGCTGGTGCTTAAGCCGAACGTACGTTCTTGGCTTATGCACTTGCCGGAAGGCTCCATTTCTTCTTGGGCGGATCTTTGCCACCAGTTTGTTGGCGCCTTCACGGGCGGCCACAAACCCCACGGCCAGGAGAGCGATCTCCACATCTTGGCCCAGAAGGAAGGAGAACCCCTGCGCAAGTACATCCAACGATTCAGCCGCGTGCACCACAACATCCCCGACGTCCACCCTGCCGCGGTTATTAGCGCGTTCCACCAGAACGTGCGTAACCGCCGCATGCGTGAAGAGATGGCCATGACCAAGATACGGGATGTCAGCGAGCTTTATGCTCTAGCTGATAAGTGCGCGCGCGCCGAAGAGGGGAGGAGACTCCCCGGGGAGGATGCTGGCGTAGGGGGAAGCGACAGCGAGGGTGCCGCCCCGGCAAAGAAGAGCCGGCGGCGGAACAACAGAAGAAAGAACAAGAAAGAAGTGCTTGCTGTCGAGAAGTCCGGCAAGGAGGCTCCCGCCAAGCAAGCACAGGCTGGCGGCTCCGGCAAGGAGCCTGCCCCTGTAGCGGCAGCCGACAAGCAGGACGGCTCCGACAAGCAATACTGCAAAATCCACCGCACCAAGGGCCACGACCTCTCCAACTGCAAACGCGTCGAGTACCTCGTCGAGCAGCAGAAAGCTGAGTACGAGTGGCGCGACAAGGAGAAGGCCCAAGGTGGCGGAGGAGAGCCCAGCAAGAAGCGGCCATTTAATGGCCGGGGAGGACGCCGCGGCAAGGCCAAGCAGCGGCAAGGTGATCGACCTCCCCGGGGCCGCGACAAGGACGAAGAGGACAACGACGACGAGATGGAGGAAGATGATAACAGCGAGCAGGAGTTCCAGAAGGCCACGGAAGTCCTGTGCGTCGACGGCGGCGCCTCTCTGCATACTTCCCACCGCCAACTCAAGCAGTGGGTGCGGGAAGTAAATGCAGCTGAGCCGCCCGTGGAGTCGCGCAGGCTCCTCAAATGGTCCAGCACGCCCATCATTTTTGATCTTGAGGATCACCCTGACCGCACTACCGCGGTCGGGTGCTTGCCGATGTTGGTCTCACCAACCATCCGCAACCTCAAGGTCACCAAAATGTTGGTTGACGGCGGGGCCGGCCTGAACTTGATCTCCTCGGCTGTGATCAAGAAACTCCAAATCCTAGACGGCGAGCTCGAAGAGACCGGTTCGTTCCAAGGAATAAACCCGGGGAGGAGCAAGCCCAAGGGGAAGATTACTCTGCCAGTGACCTTTGGCGGGGAGCTGAACTTCAGGACGGAGAGGATAACCTTCGATGTTGCAGATATCCCATTGCCATACAATGGGATACTTGGACGTCCTGCCCTCGCCAAGTTCATGGCAGCTTCCCACTACGCCTACAACGTACTCAAGATGCCGGGGCCGATAAGCGTCATCTCTGTCCATGGCGACAAGAAAGACGCGCTTATCTGCGCCGACAAGATATACCGGGATGCAGCAGCCGCAGCGGAGAAGGACACACTTGCCGCTGAAGCTCCCGGGGGGAAGAAGACCAAGACCAAGTCCGGCAAGTGCTCTGGGACCCACTCCGGCAACCGCACCTCTTCGGAGTGCTGCGCTGCCGCCGAGGACGTTCCATCGAGCTCCACCGGCAAGTGCAAGAAAGGGATGGCCGCTCCTCCGGCAACCAAGAAGGTGTCCGCCAAGGAGGACGGCACTGGTGGTACCTTCACCATCAGTGCCACACTTGACAGCAAATAGGAAAGCGCGCTCGTTGCCTTCCTGCGGGCGAATGTCGATGTGTTTTCCTGGCAACCATCTGACATCCCCGGTGTTCCCAGGAAGGTGATTGAGCACAAGCTTGCTGTTTGTCCTCATGGGCGGCCCGTCAAGCAGAAGGTCAGGAAGCAAGCCGTGGAGCGCCAAGAATTCATTGCCGAAGAGATCAAAAAGCTAGAAGCAGCAGGCCTAGTTAGAGGCGTGATCCATCCGACGTGGTTAGCAAATCCAGTTGTCGTGCGTAAAGCCAACGGGAAGTGGAGACTGTGTATAGACTTCACCGATGTGAATAAAGCATGTCCCAAGGATCCATTTCCCTTGCCGCGCATTGACCAGATTGTTGACTCCACTGCCGGATGTGAGCTGCTCTCTTTCCTTGATGCATATTCAGGCTACCACCAGATTTTCATGGCCAAGGAAGATGAAGAGAAGACCGCATTCATTACTCCATGTGGCACATATTGCTTCGTTCGCATGCCCTTCGGATTGAAGAATGCAGGCTCTACATTTGCAAGAGTAGTGTACACTGCTTTTGAGCCACAGATCCACAGAAATGTGGAGGCCTACATGGATGATATCGTGGTCAAGAGCAAGAGCAAGGATACACTGATCCAAGATTTGGGAGAGATATTTGAGAATCTGCGCACGATCCAGCTTAAGTTGAACCCCGAGAAGTGCATCTTTGGAGTCCCCTCCGGCAAGCTTCTCGGGTTCTTTGTGTCACAGAGGGGGATTGAAGCCAACCCCGACAAGATAAAAGCCATCGAGCAGATCGAAGCCCCGAAGCGCGTCAAGGATGTAAGGAGACTTGCAGGTTGTGTAGCTGCCCTCAGTAGGTTCATTTCGAAGTCTGCAGAACGCGCCCTGCCTTTCTTCAAGATCTTGAAGAAGGCAGGTCCTATGAAATGGACTCCGGAAGCGGAGGCAGCGCTGCAAGACTTGAAACGGTACCTATCCTCCACTCCAATACTTGTCGCACCAAGGCCACAAGAGAAGTTGCTGCTGTACTTAGCGGCAACCAACCAAGTGGTTAGTGCTGCGTTAGTAGCGGAGAGGGAGGCCGACGAGGAGTCTACACCACCGGCAAGCGAATCCAGCGACAAGCAGGGGGCTACTCCGGCAAGCTCTGGCCCCGACAAGGACAACTCTGCGCAGGAACAAGGAGAAGTGCGAAGAAAGATGGTGCAGCGCCCAGTGTATTTTGTTAGTTCCCTCCTGCAGGGGGTTAGATCAAGATACTCTGGGGTGCAAAAGTTGCTTTTCGGCCTCCTCATGGCCTCGAGAAAGCTGCGTCATTATTTCCAAGCACATGAGATAACAGTGGTCACTCGCTTTCCGCTGAAGAGGATATTGCACAATCCAGAAGCAACAGGCAGGATCGTCGAGTGGGCACTTGAGCTGTCAAGCTTTGGTCTCAAGTTTGAGAGTACCTCAACTATACAGAGCCGAGCTTTGGCAGAATTCATAGCTGAATGGACCCCGACGCCCGATGAGGAAGTTCCACAAACAAGTGTACCCGTACAAGAAGCGACAAGTGAATGGGTAATGTACTTTGATGGTGCCTTCTCGCTGCAAGGCGCTGGAGCCGGTGTGGTGCTCATAGCACCCACCGGAGAGCACCTCAAGTATGTTATCCAGATGCACTTTCCCAGGGAGCAAGCGACAAACAATACTGCTGAGTATGAAGGCTTGCTTGCCAGCCTCAGGATTGCGGCCGAACTTGGGATCACGAAGCTGATTGTCCGGGGAGATTCTCAGTTGGTGGTCCGACAAGTTAACAAGAGTTACCAGAGCCCTTTGATGGAAGCTTATGTAGATGAAGTGAGGAAGCTTGAAGAACACTTTGAAGGTCTGCAAATGGAGCACGTTCCAAGAGCTCAGAATGATATTGCAGATGGCCTTTCAAAGTGTGCTGCGATGAAGTTACCTGTGGAACCAGGGACTTCCTGCTCAAGTTGACTCAGCCCTCCGTTACACCATCAGTTGGGCAAGGTAAGAAGAGAAAGTTGGTCTCCGGCGACTACTTGCCGGCGGATCTCCCCGAGGCCGCCGCCAAGGTCCCCAAGATCAACGACCAGAATGCTGAGGGACAGTTTGCTCCTGCAGATCCTCGGATCTGTACAGTTGAAGCAAGCGTTCCCGACAAGCCTCGCCCCGGCGAGCTTGCCGGGGGACCATCCGCTCCGGCGGAACCAGAGGTTCTTGCCGTGGAAGCTGTGGTTCCCGCAGCAGCCCTCGAGCCTTTAGTCCTTGCCGTTGAGCCTCGGGCTCCGGCATGGGCGCAGCAGATCGTCCGTTTTCTGCAAACTGGAGAACTTCCCGACGACCCAGAAGAGATAGAGAAGATAACCAGGCAGTCGAGTATGTACCAGTTCGTGGATAACGAGCTGTACAGAAGAAGACTCAATGGTGTCAGGTTGAAGTGCATCTCCAGGGAAGATGGACAGAAGCTGTTGGCAGAGATACACGGAGGCATATGCGGCCACCACATTGGCGCAAGGGCACTTGCCGGGAAAGCTTTCCGGCAAGGGTTCTTTTGGCAAGAAGCCCTCCAAGATGCAACTGCACTAGTAACCAAGTGTGAAGCGTGCCAGTTCCATGCAAAACAAATTCATCAGCCAGCTCATGCTCTCCAGACGATCCCTTTGTCCTGGCCCTTCTCGGTCTGGGGGCTCGATATCCTCGGCCCCTTCCCTCGTGCTGTCGGGGGCTTTGAGTACTTGTACGTTGCGATCGACAAGTTCACAAAGTGGCCAGAAGTGGAACCAGTGAGAAAGGTGACAGCACAGTCAGCGGTCAGGTTCTTCAGGTCGATTGTTTGCCGTTTCGGGATCCCTAACAGGATCATCACCGACAACGGTACACAATTTACTAGCCGCACCTTCATGCAGTACGTCCAAGACCTTGGCGCCAAGGTCTGCTTCGCTTCTGTTGCTCACCCGAGGAGCAACGGTCAAGCGGAGAGGGCAAATGCTGAAGTGCTGCGCGGACTCAAGACAAGGACCTTTGACAGGCTGCGCAAGTGCGGAAGAAACTGGATAGAGGAGTTACCGGCGGCTCTTTGGTCAATCAGAACGACACCAAATCGAGCCACCGGACAGACACCCTTTGCTCTAGTCTACGGAGCAGAGGCAGTTCTCCCCACGGAACTCGTATACGGATCTCCTCGAGTGCTCCCTTATGATGAGCTCGAGCAAGAGCAACTGCGACAAGATGATGCATTTCTCCTCGAGGAGGAACGTCTCCAGGCTGCTGTACGAGCTGCTCGATACCAGCAAGCCTTGCGCCGCTACCATAGCCGCAAGGTTAAGGCCAGGAGTCTCGAGGAAGGCGACCTTGTTCTTCGGCGTGTTCAGTCCGCCAAGAATTCCAACAAGTTGACGCCGAAGTGGGAAAGCCCTTATCGGGTGAGACAAGTCACAAGGCCCGGCGCTGTCCGCCTTGAGACCGAAGAAGGCTTACCGGTGAGCAACTCCTGGAACATAGAGCATCTTCGCAAGTTTCACCCATAAGGCGCGGTTGCCGTGATCCGCTCCGGCAACCACCTTTTGTACAAGCCTTGCCGCTGTTGCATGTAACCCTTTGTACAAAGCCGGGCGCAGACCCCGTGCATCAGTAAAGCTCTTGTGTTTTGCGCTATTTGCCTTTTCCATGCTTTTCTTCGCTATTTGCATGCATTATTTGGCATCTTGTGCAACACATGTATCCGGTAAGCATTAGCACGCCGAAAGGCCATATACTTGTTTCCCTCTTCTTTTTCTTTCCCTCTTAAGCAGAAGTAATGTCCCTCGCGCACAAGTTTGCCGGGGGGGAAGGAGATGGAAGATGAACCAAAGTGCTGTTCAAGAAAGAGAAGCCTTACCGGGAAGCAAGCAATATATGAAAGCTAAGTTACCAGAATTTGAGCAGTTCAAATTTTTAAATTTTAAGTTATCTTCCTTGAACAACCACATTTTGTATGGAAAACCTGTGCGCGGAGGAACCTACCCGTGGCTAACCGCACCCTTATCTTGTTTTCGAGTACGCTCAACGACTTAAGTGAGCTGCAACAAGTGTCGCGCCCTTGCTTCGTTTTCGAGTTCACTCAGCAAGCTAAGTGCGTTGCGACTAGCTGCGGCAAGGTTGCTTGCCGGTAAAACCTTGGCCAGCAGGCTGCTTAGGGTCCAGCACTCAGCGCTCGCGGCAAGGGCCCCTTGCCGGCAAGTTCCCTAGAAGCGTAGGGTTGAAGGCATACAAAGTAGAGGACCAAAACAAGGGAGATAACGCTGCATCGATTGCTCAAAATAAGATAATATCTTACAAGGGATAACTTGTCGCAATCACTAATAGATTCGTGTCCATGGCACACTTTGCAGTAAAAAGGAAGAGACCTAATCTACGCGGTCGCCTTCAACCCTAGAGATCTTGTTCACCTTGGCGATAATGTGGGCGACCTGCGCCTTCAGCGCCTCCATATCCGCGTCGGCCGGCAAGCTGCGGAGAACGTTGACGAGGTTTATGCCAGGATTGCGGTACACTATCTTCGTCAGGACGCGCTCCAAAGTTCCCGCGCAGAGCTGGCGTGACTCCTCGGCCAGTTGCGCGGGGAGCTTCTTCTGTAGATTTGCGAGAGCCGGCGCGATCCCTCTGAAAAAGAGACTGAGCTTGGCGCTGTGGGGGAGGTTTGGATCCGGAGAGTATATGAGGTGCTCCACCCTCATCGCCATCAGCTCCTTGTCGATGCTAGCTGCAGAAGCCACCAGATCTTCAGTCCATACCTAGACGGTCTGGCAGAAGTTGTTTGCCGCAGTGGTGGCGCTCTCCACCAAGCCTCGCTCTTTGCGGAGCTCGTCCTTCAGTTTGGTTTCGTGGTCCCGGACGGCGTCGAGCGAATCCTTCAGCGTAGAGACTTTCAGCTCCAGATCTGCAATCGAGTCCTTGGCGGCCTTCAGCTCGTCGCCCTGCTTGGAGAGGCATACCTGGAGTTCCGAGTTGGTATGGGCATCCTTCTCGCGCTCTATATTGAGCGCGGTGACCCTATCCATGCTTGCCTTCAGGTACTCCTCCAGTTGCGCCACCTTAGCCTCGAGGTCCTTCTTGGCGGTCTCCGCGGTGGCTGCGGCGGCCTTTGCTTCTTTCAGCTCCCCGCCAAGGGCCTGCTCCCGGGCAGCAAGGTCTTCCTCATGAGAGTCGACGTCGACCTTCCGTTGGTTGAGCGCTCCTTCTCACTGAGACAGCGCTTCTCCAGCGAGTCACTGCTGCTCCTCGGCTTCGGCTTTCTCCAGGAGCCACTCTTGGTACTCCCCGGCGAGCCTCTCGCGCTCCTCCGCCAAGTCGCGGAGGGCCGCCTGGTTGGCTGCGCGGAGCTCCGCGGCGCATTTCTCCATATCAGCTGCGGCCTTGGCGGTGAGGTCTTCCCGAGACTCAAGTTTCGCCTGCCTGGCCCGGTAAAGGGCCAGGAGCCGATGGAGCAACTTCTCCTCCTCGGGCTCGTCGCTCCCGCCGGGCGCCTCGACGATCTTCAGCCCCGCGGAGGCGAGGACCTCTCCATCAAAGGCCTCTCCCTCCACGGGGGCTCGCGACGAGGATCCCCACGGCACTTGGATGAAGACGCCGTTGGGAGCCTCAAGGTAGAAGGCGGACTGCTCCTTCTCGGTGGAGGGGTCGGCGGCCGGCGCAGCGCTTGACGCTCCTGCCGCCTCCAGGCCGGCAGTATGGCCGCCGTCCCCCTCCCCGGCCGCTGCGTCTACGGTCGGGGCGGTCTCTTCCGCGGCGGGCTCGGCGGCTCCCACCATGTCTTCAACGACAGGGGCGTTGCCGCCGTCGCCCTGCGCGCCCTCCTCCTCGACGACGACCTCCGTCTCCATCTGCTCTGGGGGAGGAGGATCTAGAAGAAGAAGAAAAAGGAAAAAAGTTCAAGCAAATATCCAAAAAAGACGAGTCCAAGAAGACGAAGTTACAAGACTTACCTTGGCGGACTTCGTCGACGACAGGCTCCCTCGCCGGGGAGCTCTCCCTTGGCGGGGTGGCCGTCCTCGCCGGGCTGCTCGCCCTTGGCGGGGTACTCGCCCTCGGCGGAGTACCCGCCCTTGGCGGAGCGCTCTCCCTTGCCGGAGAGTTCGTCCTTGGCGGAGACGGCGGGGCCTGCGGCTCCTCGGGAGTGGTCTCCGGGCGCTCCTGTGGCTGCGGTTCCACCTCTACACAAGCCAATCAAGACCAAACAGAGCAACAAGATGTTAGTACAAGACAAAAACTTCAGGCGCGCCCGACGAGCGGAAAGATCGAGCCCAGACTTACACTGGGGGCTGCGCTGGGGGCTGCTCCTCGGAGCAGCGCTTGGGTCCGGCAAGCTCGTCGCCGGCGCGTCCCCTGTCGCCGCGACGGGCGAGTCGTCCTCGACCTCGACTACGGGAACCTTGGCCTTCTTTGCCGCTCGCTGGGCCAGGGTCCTGAAATCAAAGCAAGAAGCAAGATCAGAATCATCAACGAAAGAATCAAGGCAGAATTGAAGAAACTACCACAGAATACAAGTCCTTACTCCTGTTCCTCGTCGTCGTCGTCGTCGCTCAGGGCGGAGAAGTCGAACTCCACCTGAGGCGCGTCCGCGCGGGGAGCCGGAGGAGAAGGCTCCCTCGGGCGCTTAGTGGTCCCAGGGGCTGGGGGCTGCGAAGACCCAGCCTCTGTTGACGCTGGGGCCCGGGGAGCAGGCGGAGCCGCCGCTCCGCTCTGAGAGGATCCCCCTCTGCTTGGCGCTGGCACACGGGGCGCCCCCGCCGCAGCTGTTGCGCGGGGCGCCTCCGTCGCGGCTGATGTGCGGGGCGCCTCTGTCGCAGCCTGGCTCCCCCCGGTGGCTCGCGTCGCCCGGCGAGCAGGTTGTTGTCGGGGCGCCTGCGTCCTCGTCGCCGTAGGCGCCTTGCGGAGGAGCTTCAACGGAGATCGCCTGGGACTTGCCCGAGGCGGGGAGGTCTCCGAGGACGAGGAGGCGTCGTCGTTGAGCCCCAGAGACCCACCGGAGTCCTCGCCGGCCCCGGCGTCCTCCTCCTCCTCCTCGGCCGGCCCGCTGGGCCCAGCACCCTGCCCTGCGGCCGTGCTCCCTCCGGCGCCTCCGCTCCCTCCGGCACCTCTGCTCCCTCCGGCAATGTCGCCCCTCGCGGCGGCCTCGCTCACGATCCCGGGGATCCCAGCATACCTCAGAGAAGGGGACCCCGGCGAGCTCGTCGGGCGGAAGCTTAAGCAGCCTGCGGATCTCCGCCTCCTCTGCTTGGCACGACGCTTCCGCAGCCTCTGCCTCTTCAACTGTAAACCCGAACTCTCCTGCCGCTGCGGCTGCGGCGGCCTCTTCTACCCGGGAAGCGATATAAGCAATCTCCCGATCAGTGGTGGCCCGGGTGAGACCCTTGATCTCCTCCTTGTTCTTCGGCACCTCCACCAAGTTGTCGAAGAAGCTCATGATGGCATCCGGCTTGGGTGCTATCCATGTTGGGTCGACGCCGTGCGAGTCGCATGCGGGCATTATTGCGCGTAAGGGGTCCCGGGCAGTGCTGTTGCATAGGGGCACCACTCCCCGGGGAGCTCTAAACCACTCTGGGTGGGCCGGGTCGTGCTTAAAAAGCTCCCGGGCCATCCCCTTCAGCTCCAGCGACGTGAAGTTGAAATTCAGTCCTGGGCGCAGTCTCATAATGTCCGCCGCGTTGCCGTACTCCCATGCTGGCCTCTTCCTCTCCTGTAGAGGGGCAATGCGGCGGCGGAGGAAGTCTGCTCCTACTTCTCCGATGGTCAACTTGGCTACCCGGAGACGAAGAATTCTGACAAGGGCGACGTTGAGCTTGATGTCGTCCGAGTCCAGGTCGCTCCAGTCCCTGCCGCGCACTATAGCTGTTGTGCGCGGCGCGGTGAAGGGCTGCGGCTCGTCCTCTACTATCCAGCACCAATCCGCGCGCCACTCCTCCCACTTGTCGCGGAGCTCCCCTTGCAGATAGGATTCCTTCTTGTTCAAGCGGAAGACCCAAGAGATACCCCCGGAGAGGGGAGCGCCGGCCTCTACTCTAGGCGTAAAGAAATGCCTAAAAAGCGCTACATTCGGATAGATCCCTATATAGTTTTCGCACAGATGTGCGAAAACCGCCATCGTGAGGATGGCGTTGGGGGTGAAGTCTAAAAGGTGGAGGTTGTAGGTGTTCATGATATCACAGAAAAATTCAGAGAATGGAGGACAAAGGCCGCAGTGGAAGAAGACAGCGAAGAAGAAATACCCGCCGGGGTACAGATCCTTGGCGGCGGCAGGGGTAAACTCTGGTCCGAGGATGCACCTTGGTCTTCTTGGCCCAGAACAGGTAGTACTTGTTCCAGAGCTCCCGCGCGCCGAGCCTCGGTGCGAAGACGACGTTCCTCTTCCGCAGGAGAGCAAGCTTCGCCGCCTGCTCGGATTTCTCTTTCTTAGCTTTCTCCGCGTTCGCCTTCTCGGTCTTCGGGGCCATGGCGGAGGCGGCGAGGGAAGGAGAGCAAGGAGTCCGGCGGCGCCGCAGATGCGTGAGACGGCGGAGGAGGTGTAGAGGCGGAGCGCAGAGGGGAATTTCTGGAGATGGAAGAAGCAATGAAGACGAAGTAAGGTAACGGCCCCTGCTTCCTCTGCTTTTAAGGGGGAAGTGGGGGACGCTCCGCATTTCCCATTAAAGAACGTGGCCACGTTCTCTCCCACGACGCCGCAATCGACGCGTGCCGTTACGGAGGGACGCGGCGGATGCGGAAGGAGATTCGGCGTGCCGTGGGCCGCGCGTGCCCGTGCACTGTTTTGGGCCTGGCCCAACAGCACTCGGCACCGTGTGTGGCCCAGGCCCGGGGGCTCCTGTCAGTGTACTAAGGTAGGGGTACCTCAGTACCCCAACTTGTGCACGGGCAGTAGCAGCCTCCCGCGGCAGGGCCTACCATGTGCTTGTCGGAGACCTTTCTGATCCATATGAAGCCATTCAAAAACAAAGTATATAAGACAGAAGATCAAGACCCCGGCAAGTGGAGCTTGCCGGGAAGGCCGTCCCAGGCTCGAGATTTCCTCATTTACTCAAGACCCTGGCAAGAGGAGCTTGCCAGGAAGACCAGAAGACTGCATCCCAGAAGACACGCCTCGGCGCACTCTGCGCCCCGGCAAGACCCGGGGAGCGACAAGCTTCCCGGCCCGACAAGACCAAGCCCCCCGGCAAGGTGCTTGCCGGGGGAAGCCTGCGCTGTGTGCCTGCGCTCCAGCTCATCGGCCCACGCGTCGCCCTGGGGCCCGTCCAGGGACGCGTGGCGGATGCCTGTGCAGCCTGGGGGGCACGGTGGCACTTCACGGTGACGAGGCTGTCGCCGTGGCGAACGGAGACGCAAGGGCGGGCGCTTTTGGGGTCGACGGTGACGGGCATTTAATGCTCTTGTCCCCCACTGTCAAAGTAGGTGATGACCACTGTTCATCCACTGTTCCCGCACTGTTACAACTACCACCAAAGTTACGTTTTTACCCCTTCTCCTACGTTGACACCTGTCGGTGACCCCTTGAGCTATAAAAGGAGGCCCATGCACAACGTAGAAAGGGTTCGGAACTTTGATAGCTCTCTGGCTCGGTGTAGCTAGTTCTTCAAGCTCCCGAGCTCCCCAACTCAATACAAACCAAGCAGGAGTAGGGTTTTACGCGTCCATCGCAGCCCGAACCTGGGTAAACTGCCCGCGTGCTCACTTCGATCTGCTCTTTGTGCTCCCTCCGCTCCCTTACCGCACGAACAAGGGGCTCCGGTCCCATAGGTGCTCGTGGTGGACAGTTTCCCCCGACAGAGAGCCTCCGTGAGCTACCACGCTGACTACTACCCTCCAGGCTACTGATCGACTACCAAGCTAGGCCAAAAGGCTAAGCTTGGGGGAGTATGTGTTTCTCACCAACATTACATTTATGTTTACATATCATTCTATTTGTCGGTGCTCACACTTTTCCATTGTATCATCCATGCATAAATTTATTTTATTGCTTTCTTCTTGTGTGTTTGATTTTTTTTAGAAAAACCAAAAAAAATAGTTGTAGTAGTTTACTTTCTATGCATGCTTAGTAGTAGCACTAAAAAGAAAATCCAAAAAGATTTCCTTGTTCTTCTTTTGCTTGTTGGGAGCTTTCCCGTGTAAATAGTGTTTCCAGTTTTTTGCGTTTTCCTTGTATTTGCGTGTTCAAGAAAACCAAAAACTCCAAAAATATTTCAGTGTGTTTCTCTGAATTTCTTCTCATTTTATTTGAGTTGTACCGAGGAGAAGACCACGATGAAAATGTTGAGTGGCTCTCATATGAATAAATGTTAACCTGATAAAGAGCCCATTTTACCTTGTCTTCTCTTGTTGAATAAAATGTTTTGCAGATTCCAACTTAGTTCACATCACTCTTGCATTATTATCATTTTCACACCATTCGGTGATGCAAGTGCAAGGCAATAATGACGATATTCGATGAACTGGCCGTGGAAGAGAGAAACTGGTATGACCTCGACTTGTTCTTTTTGTATAAATATGTTTAACCTAGTGTCCATGATTCAGCCTATTATGATAAAACATGTTTACAATTACAATTAGAGATTATAGTTTCTCATGCCATGCATAAGTAGCTAGGAGTTGATAATGAATTATCTTGGACATCAACATAACGTTAAAATGATTGTGATGTAGTATGATGATATGGTATCCTCCTCTGAATGTTTGGGTGGCTTGACTTGGCACATGTTTATGCATGTAGTTGAATCAAAACCAACATAGCCTCTATGATATTTATGTTCATGGTGTCCATATCCTACTCATGCGGGTGTCCAATATTTATTATGCATGATGCATGTTCATGACCATTGTTGCTCTCTAGCTGGCCGCTTCCCAACCTATTTTGCTAGCTTTCACCTGTACTAAGCGGGAATACTGCTTGTGCATCAAATTCAAAAACTCAAAGTTAATCCAGATGAGTCCACCATACCTACCTATATGCGGTATTACCCTGCTGTTCCAAGTAAATTTGCATGTGCCACCTCTAAAAACTTCAAATAAATGTCCCTTTTGTGTGCCTGGATCATTCATGGAACAACAGGAGGTGGTCGGTATTTTCCATGCTAAGCTGGTTATTCTCAGATTGAGTGTTTATTCACTCGCCATTGAACGATAAAAGGGCGGTAATAGGGATTCCCAGTCCCAAATTGCAAAAACAAAAAGCTTACAAATAAACAAACAAAAACTCCCAATGGAGTTCAAACATTTACTTTTCTGCTTGGGAACCGCCACTAGCTCCTTTAGCATGGGAGATATTGGTAGCTGATTGTCGTGAAGTGAATGAGAAGGGTGCACCTCTCAAAATATTATTTACCTTTGTTTTAAAAACCTGAGCTCTGGCAGGTCTGCAAATCATTGCTTCCCTCTGCGAAGGGACTTTCTATTTACTTTTATGTTGTGTCATCACCTTCTCTAATAAGTGCAAGATCTGAGAGCAATGTCGTCATGCCTATGCATTGTGTGTAGTGAATGTTGGGTGTTAGCATGACTGGATCTTTTCTACCATGAATTACAATGTTTAGTCGCCGCTTGAACTTTGGAGGTGCTCTGAATTTATGTTTTTTGGTCTCGAAAAGAGCTAGCGAGATACCACTATTGTCATGTTATATCATGGTTGTTTTGACAATGTGTTGTTGTTTGAGATCTCTTATTATCGCTCGTTAGCTGATTATGTCATTGATATGAGTTAATATAATCATTAAATTTTATTGTTGACATGGTTAGCTATAATGTTGGCTGAAAACCTGGGTGATGTTTAAGCTTATTTATGCAAACAAGAGAAAAGAGTTCGTAAAAGTTTTTATTTCTCACTTTCAGTTTATCAACTAAATTGCTTGAGGACAAGCAAAGGTTTAAGCTTGGGGGAGTTGACATGTCTCCAACATATCTACTTTTCCTCACGCTTTTCCTCTCGTCTTGGACTCTAATTTGCATGATTTGAATGAAACTAACCCCAGACTGATGTTGTTTTCAACAGAACTACCATGGTGTTGTTTTTGTGCAGAAATAAATGTTCTCGGAATGAAACGAAACTTTGTGAGGATTTTTTATGGAATAAAATAGAATTACTGGAGCCAAGACCCACCAGAAAGGGGCCCCTGGGTGGGCACAACCCACCAGGACGTGCCCCCCTCTCTAGGCGCGCCCAGGTGGGTTGTACCCACCTGGTGGCCTCGCAGACGACAATCCTCACCCTATAATTTCCTATTTTTGGAGGAAAAAATCGGGGATAAAGAATTATCGCGATCCATGAGACGGAGCCGCCGTCACCTCATGTTCTTCCTCGGGAGGCCAGATCTGGAGTCCGTTTGGGGCTCCGGAGAGGGGGATCTTCGTTCTTTGTCATCACCAACCCTTCTCCATCGCCAATTCCATGATGCTCCCACCGGGAGTGAGTAATTCCATCATAGGCTCGCTGATCGGTGAGGAGTTGGATGAGATTCATCATGTAATTGAGTTAGTTTTGTTAGGGCCCGATCCCTAGTATCCAGTATGTTCCTAGATTGATGTTGCTATCACTTTGCTATGCTTAATGCTTGTCACTTTGGGCCCGGGTGCCATGATTTCAGATCTGAACCATTTATGATATTATCATTATATTCATGTTTTAGATCTGATCTTGCAAGTTATAGTCACCTACTACGTGTTATGATCCGGCAAACCCGGAGTGATAATAACCGGAACCACTCCCGGTGATGATCGTAGTTTGAGGAGGGTAGGACAAAAGATGGCATGCAAGTTCTTTTAATAAAGCACGTATGACTATTTACGTAATACATGCCTACATTATATCGATGAACTCGAGCTAGTGTCGTATCGCCCTAGGTTATAACTGTCACATGATGAATATCATCCAACAAATCACTGATCCAATGCCTACGATTCTTTACATATTGATCCTGCTGCATTACTATTGCTATCATCACTTTTACACTTGCTACAAAACTACTGCTATCACTGTTACCGTTACTATTACTGTTGTCACTATTATCAAAACTATCATATTACTGTGCTACTGATCACTTGCTACAGATAATTAATCTCCAGGTGTGGTTGAATTGACAACTCAGCTGCTAATACCTTCAAATATTCTTTGGCTCCCCTTGTGTCAAATCTATAAATTTGGGTTGAATACTCTACCCTCAAAACTGTTGCGATCCCCTATACTTGTGGGTTATCACGCTTGTTCTTATTGTGTCGTAGCTTGCCATTGCCGTCCCTGACTTCGGAAGTGCCACGGTCGCTGGTGCTATTGCTACTACGAGCTAGCCAGCTATCTTCGCCCGCGCAAAAGCGGGTCATGAGTGTGGTAAGGGCTGCCATTGTCCTCGGCTTCTCTTGGACGAGGTCTCTAGCCAGCCACTCGTCCCGGACACTGTGTTTGAATGCCGCTAAGGCCTCAGTGTCCGAAAAGCCAACAATTTGGTTCCTTTTAGTTAAGAACCGGTTCCAAAGCTTGCAGGATGACTCCCCGAGTTGTTGGATTATGTGACTTAGATCATCAGCATCTGGGGGATGGACATAAGTCCCCTGAAAGTTAGCCCGAAAAGCATCCTCTAAATCTTCCCAACTTCCAATGGAGTTCTCTGGAAGGTTGTTCAGCCGGTGTCGAGCTGGCCCTTTCAGTTTGAGAGGTAAGTATTTGATGGCGTGGAGATCATCTCCACGAGCCATGTGGATGTGAAGAATAAAGTCCTCTATCCATACGGCGGGGTCCGTCGTTCCATCATATGCCTCGATGTTTACGGGTTTAAACCCTTCTGGAAATTGATGATCCATCACCTCATCGGTGAAGCACGGGGGGAGTGCAGCGCCCCTGTATCGTGCGACATTGTGGTGTAGTTCAGACGGTATCTCTGTTCGGTGTTGGTTCCGAACTTGATTGTTCCCGACATGTTTGGCTTGATAGCTGATAAACCACAAGTGTAGGGGGTCAGTTGTTGCCTCTTTTGATAAGTAAGAGTGTCGAACCCAACGAGGAGGTAAAGGTAGAACAAATATACCCTCAAGTTCTATCGACCACCGATACAACTCTACGCACGCTTGACGTTTACTTTACCTAGAACAAGTATGAAACTAGAAGTACTTCGTAGTTTTTGTGGGATAGTTTTGCAAGAATATAAAGAGAACATAAATATAAACTAGGGGTTGTTTAGGTAAAGAAGAAATAAAGTTAGTATAGCGAGTGTGAAAAAGTGGGGTAGGAGTTGCGAAATTTCCCCTAGGCAATTGACTACGTTACTAGACCGATAGCAAGTTTTATGTGGGAGAGGCCACCGCTAGCATGTCATCCCTGAATTGGAATTCGATGCACTTATGATTGGAACTATTAGCAAGCATTCGCAACTACTAACGTACATTAAGGTAAAACCCAACCATAGCATTAAGATATATTGGTCCCCCTTAAATCCCGTATGCATCAATTTCTACGCTAGGTTGAAGCTTCTGTCACTCTTGCCCTCCAATACGTAGTCCTATCAACATTCAACTAACCCTATGTTGTGATCCACGCGCGCGCTCATATGATGGGCACCAAAGGACAGCAACATAACCACAAACAAATTAAATCAATCATAGCAATTCACCAATCGCTGATAGGACAACGAAAATCTACTCAGACATCATAGGATGGCAACACATCATTGCATAATAATATGAAGCATAAAGCACCATGTTCAAGTAGAGGGTATAGTGGGTTGCGGGAGAGTGGAACGTTGTAGATAGATGGGGGAAGGTGATGGAGATGTTGGTGAAGATGACGGAGGTGTTGGTGTAGATCGATGTCACACGATGATGGCCCCGGTGGCACTCCGGCGCCACCGGAAGCGAGGGGGAGAGAGCCCCCCTCCTTCTTCTTCTTCCTTAACCTTCTCCCATGGCGGAGGAGGGGCGAGAGGCCCTCCGAGATTGGATCTGTCTCTCTGTCTCTCTTTGTTTCTGCGTTCCCAGATTCTGGCCCTTCACCGTTTCTTATATTCCCGGAGATCCGTAACTCCGATTGGGCTGAATTTTGGACACGATTTTTATCCGGATATTAGCTTTTTGCGGCGAAAGAAAGGCACCAACCGCCTTACGGGGTGGCCACGAGGGCTCAGGGTGCGCCCCGCACCCTCGTGGGCCACTCGGGCATCGTCTCACGTTGATTCCACTTCCCCAAATTCACATATATTCCGAAAAAAATCTCCGTCCATTTTTATCCCGTTTGGACTCCGTTTGATATGGATATTCTGTGAAACAAAAAACATGCAACAAACAGGAATTGGCACTGGGCACTGGATCAATATGTTAGTCCCAAAAATAGTATAAAAAGTTGCCAAAAGTATATGAAAGTTGTAGAATATTGGCATGGAACAATCAAAAATTATAGATACGGCGGAGACATATCAGCATCCCCAAGCTTAATTCCTACTCGTCCTCGAGTAGGTAAATGATAAAAAGATATTTTTTGATGTGGAATGCTACCTAGCATAATCTTGATCATGTAATCTAATCATGGCATGAATATTAAGACATGAGTGATTCAAAGAAATAGCCTATCATTTGACATAAAAGAATTTAATACTCCGGCACCCCAACAAACAATCAAGTCTTTCAAAATATCAATGCTGAAGAACGTTATCCCTACAAAATCATATAGTCTTTTATGCTCCCTTTTCTTAACACAAGGTACCCCTCATGCCCATCCCGGTGTCAGCCAACAATTGTTTTCATACTTAACTTTTTCGAACCTTTTCAACCCTTCACGCAATACATGAGCGTGAGCCATGGACATAGCACTATGGGTGGAATAGAAGGTGGTAGTAGACAAAAGTAGAGAGAAAGTCTCACATCGACTAGGCAAATCAATGGACTATGGCGATGTCCATCAATTGATATCAATGTGAGTGAGTAAGGATTGCCATGTAACGGATGCACTAGAGCTATAAGTGTATGAAAGCTCAAAAGAAAACTAATGGGTGTGCATCAACTTGCTTGCTCAAGAAGACCTAGGGCATTTGAGGAAGCACATCGTTGGAATATACAAGCCAAGTTCTATAATGAAAATTCCCACTAGTATATGGAAGTGACAACATAGGAGACTCTCTATCATGAAGATCATGTTGCTACTTTGAAGCAAAAGTGTGGAAAAAAGATAGTAGCATTGTCTCCTTTTTCTTTTGTTTTTTCTTTTTATTTTTTATTTTTTTGGGCCTTCCTTTTCTTTATTTGGCCTTTCTCCTTTTTTATTTGGCCTTTCTTTTTTTATTTTTTTGGCCCTTTTTTTCAAGGGACAATGCTCTAATAATGATGATCATCACACTTTTATTTACTTACAACTCGTTATTACAAATCGATACTAGAAAAAAATGACTCTATATGTAGCGACCACGATCCGAATGGACCGAAGTCTCTGTGTTTCAGTGTCATCCCTAGATCGGTAATGCTGACACACACAGTACTTGAAGGATTTATAACAGAGTGGCAATCACACACTTATTACATTGAATGTCTCCAATGAGAACTTATTACAAAAATCTATGGCATAAGGCCATCTAGCAGAATAACAGCGGAAGGCTTGGAAGATAAGTGAGTCCATCAACTCCAACGGCATAGCTGAGTGCATGACAAACGACCTAGCACGTCTTATTCCTCATCTGAAAAGTCTGCAACGTAATATGTTGCAGCCCGAAAATGGGTCAGCACATGGAATATGCTGGCAAGATAACACAGAGGATGCAAGTAACAGAATAAAGGCTATACTATATGCATATTTTGCTGGTGGAGGCTCTAAGTTTAGAGTTTTTGCGTAAAGCCAATTTTTCCCTACAACAAAGGAATAAATTTTATTTTTAACTATCAAGTGGTTGAAAATCATTGAGAAGGTACCTCCAACTCAATCCCAAATTAAAGTTATCATTAACCCAAAAAATTAAATTATAGAGTGATGAGATCAACCAATAATTCAAGTACCAGATACTCAAGATGTCCATAACCGGGGACACGGCTAATTATGATCAGTTTGTACACTATGCAGAGGTTTGTGCACTTTTCCCACAAGACTCAATCGCCTTCGTTTGGTTTCTCGCACTGCATGGTGTTTGAGAAACGGATGACCGAGACACAGTCTTTCCGAAGAGGTCCCCTTAACCGGATAGATAGGCCGGTACACCTACAATCCCTCTACATCTGCTAGCCCATCACGGAAAGGTTTCCCACAACTTACTCAACTATGCCAGTGCCCATATTGGCATGTGGCTGCACACGGAAGTTTCTAGCATGAATAGTTTTATGATCCCTTTGAGCCTGGGTGGCATTCCATAGGAAAAATCACACGGAACCCCGGGATTTCCTCGGACAACACTGGATTCTCCAGGTGCCCTGCAACCAATCCACCCATATGTGTATTCAAGTAGCCACCTTAAGTTGAATCCTTAATTTACAACTCACATCTGTCATGGATTTCACTCAAACCCAAACCACGTCTACGAGCATAGCATAGCAACCTAAGCAACCATAGAAGTAACTCCCAAGGGTTTGAAAATAATGCAGGTAATAGGTTCTACCTCAAACTACTTCCCAGTCCCACAAGTTATCAGATCCTACTCATGCAATGTGTTTGAGGATATAACTAATGCAATGAAAACTGGGTATTGGAAAGTATGATCAAAGTGTTACTTGCCTTGCTGACGATTCGCAAAACCTAGAGACTCGTAGTAGCACGCTTCACAGTCCGGGTATTCTATCGCAAGCAAACAATAGCATACATAAGCAAACAAGCAATGATGCACAAACAAAACTCCAAAAGATAAGATCTAACCAGAAAGTTCAACTTAAGAACTCCGGTTTGCAAATAGAATCAAATCAAAAGAAGCAACGAAACTCAAACTGCGAAAGAAATGAGCTCCGGTTACTAATTGATCTAAAGTCAAATTTTACAGTAGTCAAAACTTTGTTCAAGTTGGTTAAACGGAAAGAGGGCGTCGAGATGAAGATCTGGGATTTTGAATCACGTGATTCCGACTCTCGAGCGAAAAGAAAAACGAAAAACAAGATCAGTGCAGAAATCGCGATCGAAATAATCGCGGATACAAACCCCGAAAAAGAAAACTGACGAATAGACTAACGAACGAATGTTCGCTGTCTGCGGCTAACGGACAACAACGTTCATTAAAACGAACATACGGACGAACGTCTGCTAAATAACTAAACCGAAGAAAATCGATCTAACCCCCAAAAAATGAAATCTAGGGTTTCTAAAAAAACCCGATCGGTTTAAAAAAAGAAACCGATGGCTACCTCGAAAAAGTCAACACCGGCGGCGGACTCTGGCGAGGGCGCGGCTCCGGCGGCTACCGGCGGCAGGGTCGGCGGCGGCGGGCGGTGGCGCAGGCGGCGGGCGGTGGCGCGGCGACGGCGCGATGCGGTGGCGCGGGCGGCGGTGGGTGGCTAGGGTTCGGGGGAGGCGGCTGGCGGGCTGGGGGTTCGGTGCTAGCGGGCCGGGGCGCTATATAAAGGCCAGAGTCCTGGCCACTTACGGCCCGGAGTCGGTTCGTCCCCTTTTTTTCTCTAAAAGAGTCCTGATGTAGCAAAACTAACGAAAGAAATACTAAACGGACTCCAAAAATCCCGAAATAAATTTTCACCGTCCTCTAATAATATTTAGGACAAAGTGAACATTTTTCCCGGACCTAAATGCAATTTTGAAAAACGCACATTTTTCCTATGCAAATAAAATCGCAAATCAATCCAGAAAAAACCAAAAGTGATTTTAACATTTTTCCTCCAATATTTCGGTTATTTTGGAGAAGTAATATTATCTCCGCTCACATATTGTATTTCTAAATATATTTTTGGATAGAAAAATAATTAAAACCAACACTGTCCTCGCACCAGTATTCGAGTGAACTCAAATACGGAAACGGTAAAATTCCCAACTCTCTCGGTAGGTCCTTGAGTTGCTTAGAATTTCGAGGATCGCCACAAACAAAATGCAAATAACATGCAATGCAATATGATCTATGTATAACATTCCAAATTGAAAATTTGGGATTTTACAAACCTACCCCCCTTAGAATGAATCTCGCCCTCGAGATTCGACTTGGCTAGAGAACAGGTGTGGGTGGTCCTTGCGTAGATCATCTTCTCTTTCCCAGGTGGCTTCTTCCTCGGTGTGGTGACTCCACTGAACTTTGCAAAACTTGATAACCTTACTGCGGGTGACTCTGCTCGAAAATTCGATGATCTTAACAGGCTTCTCCTCGTAGGTCAGATCACTATCCAACTGAATCGCTTCCAGGGGTACTGTGTCTCTAAGCGGTATATCGGCCATCTCCGCATGGCACTTCTTAAGCTGCGAAACGTGAAACACGGCGTGCACCCCCGACAGTCCTTCGGGCAATTCCAACTTATAGGCAACCTCTTTCATGCGTCCCAAAACACGGTAAGGTCCCACAAATCTCGGGGCTAGCTTTCCTTTAACTCCGAAACGTTTAACTCCTCGTAGAGGCGATACTCTCAGGTACGCTCTGTCTCCGATCTCATAGGCTATCTCCTTGCGCTTTGAGTCTGCATAACTCTTCTGCCTGGACTGAGCTACTTTCAATCTATCTCGAATCAACTTCACCTTCTCCTCAGACTCTTTGATCAAGTCTGGTCCAAACAACTGTCGGTCTCCAACTTCATCCCACATTAACGGTGTTCGGCATCTCCTTCCATACAATGCCTCGAACGGTGTCATCTTCAAACTGGCCTGGTAATTGTTGTTTTACGAGAACTCCGCGTAGGGCAAATTATCATCCCAACTAGATCCATAATCTAACGCACAGGCTCTCAACATGTCCTCCAGGATCTGGTTGACTCTCTCGGTCTGTCCATCGATCTGCGGATGAAACGCTGAGCTGAATTCCAGCCTCGTTCCCAAAGTTTGGTGTAGCTGATGCCAAAACTTTGAGGTGAACTGTGTTCCTCTATCTGATACAATGGTCCTCGGAACTCCGTGCAAACATACGATCCTGGTCATGTATACCTTTGCCAACTTCGCACTGGTGTATGTGGTTTTCACGGGGATAAAGTGGGCTACCTTCGTCAATCGATCCACCACTACCCAGATTGAGTCATATCCTGATTTGGTTCTGGGAAATCCGGTGATAAAATCCATGCCAAGCTTCTCCCACTTCCATTCGGGTATCGGCATAGGTTGTAGCAATCCTGCTGGCTTCTGATGCTCTGCCTTTACTCTCTGGCATACATCACATACGGCTACATACTCGGCAATATCCTTCTTCATTCCCGTCCACCAGAAACGTTCCTTCAAATCCAAATACATCTTGGGTGTTTCCGGGGTGTATCGAGTATGGCGAATCATGTGCTTCCTGCAGTATCAACTTCCTGATCTCCGGGTCGTTGGGCACATAGATTCGATCCTCAAACCACAAGGTGCCGTGTTCGTCCTCACGAAATCCCTTGGCTTTTCCTTCACTCATCCTTTTCCTTATCTCTGCAATTTCCTTGTCATCCTTCTGGGCTTCACGTATCTTTCCCAGTAATGTCGACTGAACCTCCAAATTTGCGACAAAACCTCTAGGAACTATCTCCAAACGAAGCTCCCTGAGATGTTCTGCTAACTCCTGTGGCAATCCCCCTTTTTCTAGGGTATTTGCATAACTCTTCCGGCTCAAAGCGTCTGCCACGATGTTGGCCTTTCCGGGGTGATAGTGCAGCTTCATATCATAATCCTTTATAAGCTCCAACCATCTCCTTTGTCTGAGGTTCAGCTCCTTCTGTGTGAAAATGTACTTCAAACTCTTGTGATCCGTGTACACATCACAATGATTTCCAATAAGGAAATGTCTCCAGGTTTTCAGTGCGTGCACTACAGCTGCTAACTCCAGATCGTGCGTCGCGTAATTCAACTCATGCGGTCGCAGTTGACGAGATGCATAGGAAACAACTCTTCCCTCCTGCATAAGTACTCCTCCAAGTCCTAAGCGTGAAGCGTCGCAGTACACTTGGAAATCCTTGCGTATATCTGGCATATCAGCACTGGGGCTGTCGTCAACCGTTTCTTCAACTCCTAGAAACTTTCTTCACACTCTTCAGCCCAATCGAACTTCGTCTCCTTCTTCAACAATGTCGTCATAGGTTTTGCAATATTGGAGAAATTTTCCATGAATCTCTGGTAGTATCCCGCGAGTCCAAGAAAACTGCTGATCTCTCCAACTGAAGTGGGTGCCAACCACTTAGTGACTGCCTGCACCTTAACGGGGTCCACTGCTATACCTTCTCCCGATATAACATGCCCTAGGAATCCAACTTCCTTCAACCAAAACTCGCATTTGCTAAACTTGGCATACAACTGATGTTCTCTGAGCTTCTCTCATACCAAACGCAAATGCTCTTCATGTTCCTCTTCATCCTTCGAGTATACCAGAATATCGTCAATGAATACCACGACGAACTTATCCAAGAACTCCATGAACACCTTGTTCATCATACTCATGAAATAGGCAGGCGCGTTAGTCAATCCAAATGACATAACCGTATATTCATATAGCCCGTACCGTGTGGTGAAGGCTGTCTTAGGTATATCCTTCTCGCGGATCTTCAGTTGGTGGTATCCAGATCGTAGATCTATCTTGGAGAATACTTTCGCTCCCTGGAGTTCGTCGAACAAATCATTGATCATCGGTAGCGGGTACTTATTCTTAATAGTCACTTCATTCAACGCACGATAATCAACGACCATTCTTAATGATCCATCCTTCTTCTTGACCAAAAGCACTGGGGCTCCCCAAGGTGATGAACTTCGGCGAATAAATCCTTTCTCCAATAACTCCTTAATCTGCTTTTGATCTCCTCCTGATCATTCGCTGGCATCCGATACGGTCTCTTAGATATTGGTCCGGTGCCAGGCAACAACTCTATCAAAAACTCAATATCTCTATCCGGTGGCATGCCAGGTAGCTCCTCTAGAAATACATCCGAATAATCCTTTACTACTGGCACTTCCTCCTGAACAACTCCCGTGAGAGAATGTACTTGCGTCCTTATAGGCGAATGCCTAGATACATACTTAATCCTTTTTCCCTCCGGGTGGTAAGCAAAATAGACTTGCTGGCACAATCGATGTTACCTCCATACTTCGATAGCCAATCCATACCTAATATCACATCCAATCCTTGTGACTCGAGAACTATTAGGTCAGAGGGGAAAGTGTGGCGTCCTATGGTCAATGGCGTCTGAAAACATCCTTGGTGTGCCATATACTCTGCTCCGGGTGAACTTACTAACATGGGGGTCTTAAGAACTCGGGTGGACATCCTATGTCTATTTACAAATCCCCTTGAAATGTATGAATGCGATGCACCAGTATCGAAAAGAACTATTGCGGTAAATGTCTTAACCAAAAACTTACCGACAACAGCATCTGGTTGCTCTTCTACCTCCTCCACAGTCACGTGGTTCACTTGTCCTTTGTTGAATGGGTTGGGCTTCTTCCTGGCGCTTCCATTGCCGTTCCCATTCTTAGCTTCAGGGCAGTCCGTGGCATAGTGTCCATTCTTCCCGCACTTGAAACAGGTGATATGGCTGAAATCCTTCTTGGCGGGTGTGGATGGGGTAGAGCGGCTCTGGTTATTACTTGCTCCGTTTCCATTTCCATTTCCATTCTTAGGGCCATTGTGGTTGTGGGGAATTCCATGGTTATGGGTATATCCTCCCGAATTCGGAGTGAATCGGGGCTTCTGCTGGGCTCCAGAATTATTCCTTCCTTGTCCATACTTCCTCTTGCGGCTTTCAATCTGCTACTGCTTCCCTTCAATCATAAGAGCTTTATCTACCAACTCATGGTAGTTGTTGAAAGTTGCCACCATCAACTGTACGCTCATATCATCATTCATCCCTTCCATAAATCTCTCCTGCTTAGCGGCATCTGTGGCCACGTCATCTGGGGCATAACGAGATAGGGTACTAAACTCATCCACGTACTGAGCTACAGTACGGTTTACTTGGCGCAAGTTGCGAAACTCCCGCTTCTTCATGCTCATAGCTCCAGTTGAGACATGGGCAGTACGGAAAGCTTGCTGAAACTGCTCCCAAGTGACATTGGCTATAGGGAAAGTGGCTGTGTAATTCTCCCACCATGTTGTGGCTGGTCCAGACAACTGGTGTGTGGTAAATCGCACCTTCTCAGCGTCAGAGCAATTGGCGGTGGTCAAATCCCTTCCAATCTTGCGTAGCCAGTCATCAGCCACTATAGGTTCGATGCTGCTAGCAAACATGGGTGGTTGCAACCTTAAGAAACGTGTCAGGTTGTCCATGTGTGGTGGTGGTGGAGGGTTGTTGTTGTTGTTCTGGTTGTTCTGAGTGTTCTGGACAAGTAGTTGCATCAGGGTGTTCTGCTGCTGGATCAATTGGGTGAGCTCAGGGGGAAACTCAAATCTGGGCTCACGTCTTGGAGGCATCTGATGGGTGTAGAGGGAAGAGATTAGAATAGAATTGAGGTCTAAGGGGAAATCACTACCCATATGCACATGAGACAAACACAATCATATCACGCCAATCAATTTCAAACAAGGTCTTACAAATCTAACTACCGTTACAAAGAGTGCTCTAAATACTACTGTGTGGGGGTAAACTACTAGTCATAGGGTGGTGATGGCTTCTCGCCCCTCGTTGGTTACCCCAAGTGGAAGGTTTGAGATGCAGTGTATCGGAAGTTTTCCCTTGGCAAAGATACCAAGGATCGATTTCCCTGAGACTCCCAGTTTCAACAAGAAGGTGTCAACTGCTAACGGCGCCAGATATTAGCAATCAACGTGGACCTGCACACAGATACAAATAACTTTGCTCCCAACGAGTACAGAGAGGTTGTCAATCCCTCCGGCCTTGTAGTTTACAAAGGATCAAACGCAAGTGATAATAGTGATAGGTAATGCTGCAATAGTAAGTAAAAAAGCGGAAAGTAAATAGCGGATGTGATTAATGATGGTAATATGGACCGGGGTCCCATGAAGTTCACTAGTGATGTCTATCTCCCAAAAGACGATAAAACAGCTGTGTGAGGTTAACGAATTACTGCTGGGCAATTGACAGAAGTATGTGCGCAAACCAATGCTAACTATGTTACAAGAAAGGTAGAGGTTCAAAGCATGGGCGGTACGCCAAGGCAAGTAGACCGAAATCCATCTGCATCTACTACTAATCATCCACCTTGAGATATATATATCCAGAACATCTCGCTGGTATTAAGTTGCGAGTCCCACCCATAGTGTAAACTCAAAGCAACAGACAATTGCATTAAAAGAACTTTGCGTAAAGTAAACAATCCTTGCACCCGCGGGCACAAGCACCGTTGTTTTCCCCCTTGTGGCAACAGCACATCCCCTAGACTCATGTTTCTGTCACTCAAGCTAGTCATCGAGGGGCATGAACCCACAATCAAGCATAATGTTCCCTCTTGGAGTCACTACCTACTACTTGGCCAAAGCAATAAATAACAACGGAGAACATGCAAGAATTACTTACGAACATAAATATAAAAGAGGTAGATCAAATATATTACTCAAACACAATCTGAACATAATCTCACAATCCATCAGATCCCAGCAAACTCAACATAGCAACAGCATAAGGATTACATATGTGCCTCGATCATGTAGGGCAGCTCACGAGGACTAATTAGTGAAGCACAAGAAGGGGACGAGAACATCACATAGCTACTGGTCATGGACCCATGGTCCAAGGGAGACTACTCACAACTCATCCGGGAGGCGTCCATGGTGGTGGAGAGGCTCCCGGTGGTGATCCTCCCCTCCGGCAGGGTGCCGGGAAGAGTTCTCCTGGTGCTCCCGATCTTGGAAGCGCGGCGGCGGCGGAACAGAGATGAGATCGCGAAAAAGGGTTCCCGTCTCGAGGGTTTCGGGACATGATATAAATATATGACAAAGGGAGGCATCAGCGGAGGCCTGGGGGGCCCAGGCGCCCCCCCCCCCCCGGCGCGGCCAGGAGGGGGGCCGCACCACCAGGGCGCCTGGAGCCCTGGTGGCCCCCCTCCGGCTGTACTTTGGCTGCTGGGAAGCTTCTGGAACGCTGATTTTTTATATAATTTTTCCGGGATTTTTCTGGCAGTTCTCGTAATGGGAAAACCTGAAATACAAAAACAACAAAAAACAGAAACTGGCACTGGGGTGCACTGAGTTAATAGGTTAGTCCAAATATGATCAAAAGTGTATGGAAGTGTATAAATATCATAGCAATATCACCCAAAAGAGGCATGGAGCAAGCAAAAATTATAGATACGTTTTGGACGTATCAACATCCCCAAGCTTAATTCCTGCTCGTCCTCGAGTAGGTAAATGATAACAAGAATAATTTCTGTGGTGACATGCTATTAACCATATAGGATTCTTTTTATTTTTCATAGTCATATGACAAAAGCTTACTGAGACAATGAATCTGTAGTAATTAAGTTGCCTCATGAGAAAATCACAAAGAACTGAAAGTTTTACAACATGATACTGAAACATCAAATAGATTTGTAATGAGCATGGTGTGCAAATATGATAAAGTGATATCTCGCTTGCCCCCTTTAGTGAAGCAAAACATAAATGCAGGGGCACCTCCAAGGTTTAAGTGATGACTAGATACAATGATTTCAAAATAAACGATATCACAATCATGCAAAAGACGACGCTACTTTGGGACAATGCACATTACACTCAGAATGACAATCATGCTCTCAGTAGTTGGTGCTTTAAAAGAAGGTGGAGACTCTCGAACCGTGACTTTTGTTGGCAAGGTTGAAAACCCATAGTCGGAAACAAAGACAAAGCATGTACCAGAGCTCTTGGTTTTAAAAATAGAGGTAATAATATTTTTTTAGATCATGCATGTTCCGTCAACGAATGCTAGCAGACAACTCAATTACTTCTTGAGATGGACAAGTTTCGAGGAACGGCTCCCGAATGAGGACGATCACATCCTCTTAATCTCCTTTGTTTATCACTGCCAAAGTTTTCTGATTTCTCATGAACAAAGCGTGAAGGAGGGTTTGTTTGTTATATTAATTTTGAGCCGGGCGCACTCAATGCCAGTTCCTTCTCGTGTTATGGGTTTGCACATTAGACATGCAATCCCGGGGTGAAGCTTGTCCAACTTAAAAAGATCATGAATTAACTACTACTTCCTCGTGGACTTAAAACAAAGGCACAAAACAGAAATGCATTTTTTTTCTTTTTGAATAATTTCGAGATGGTACATGAAAGTCTTCGTTAGGAATGGCAGGTAAATACCATGTATAGGAAGGTATGGTGGACTCATATGGCATAACTGGTTTAAAAGAATTTGGATGCACAAGCAGTCAGTCCGCTTAGTACAGGTGGAGGTTAGCAAAAGACTGGGAGCGACCAACTAAAAGAGCAATGACGGTCATAATCATGCAGAGCGACAAAGCAACATTGAATCAGGCATGGAAGTTATATCGCTACTCAGAAACAAAAGATCATCAAGGCTTGACAGACTTTCTTTACAGTCTTAAATATGCGTGAGCATACGCCAAGTCAATCAAAATAAATTCTTGAAGGAAGATATTACTAAACCATACCACATCATAGGCAAACAAATCATGTTGGTACTCCAATAACACATTGGGAACACCCCCCCCCC
>LR738711.1:830316310-830365247 GCA_902687465.1 Secale cereale | reverse complement strand
CCCGCTATTTGAGATTAACCATAAGAAAACATGAACTACTAAGCACCATTATGCACGTAGCATCTTTATCATAGACATATCAACCGATGCAACAGAAGCAAACTCTCTTGATAAGATAAGCATGATAACTAAAGAGAGTTCAAGCAACCAACTAAACAAAAGCTCTTTAAAAAGATAAGCATGAAAACTAAAAGCTAAGCATGATAGTAGCTATTAAAAGACAAAGAACACACACAGCAAAGATAGACATGAAAATTCTATGTTATGTTCTAGGTAGAAGTGGAGCGTGTTTCTCTCCCACATAAAGAAAGCTGAGTTCCGACTCGTTATGAAAAGCTAAAGAAAACTAAAAAGGAAACTAAAAGCAAGACGCTCCAAGCATAGCACATAACACATGAAGTGATAAAAATATAGTGGAACAAAAGACGAACTGATAATGTTGATGGAGAAGGGGATGCACGGGGGCATCCCCAAGCTTAGACGCTTGAGTCTCCTTGAATATTTCTTGGGGGTGCATGGGGGCATCCCCAAGCTTGAGCGTTTGACACTCCTGAATCTTTTTATCATCTTCCCTCGCACACTTGAAAACTCCCTTCATACATAACTCATCATAATCTGATTAGCGAGGTTAGTACCCATAATAAAATAATTGTTCCTTGCTAGAAATAAGGATATTCTTGAAGTTCTACTGTTTCTCAAGATTGCCAAAAGGTTTTTGCAAAGAAAAAGCAAGCTCTAGGTTTGCAAAATGAAGGAAAGGCAAAACAGGACAGAATCTATGAAAAACAGAACAGCAGGTAGTAAATGATATTTTTCGGGGCACTTCTGCAACTCTAATCAAAAAACTCAGAACAGACGCACGAAAGACAATTGTATAGAGCACGCTGTAGAAAAAATTCAGACCAAAAAGATGATCTGGTGATTTTATATGAATTTTTCTATCCAAGGACAGAATCTGTTTCCTGGACAGCACGTCACAACTTTTGAACTTTCTTGCAATCAGAGGCTATACTTGGCACAAAGTTGAAAAGCAAAGATACAATGATGATGCTACTGTAGTAACAACATCAAGACACAACAAAAGCAAAATAAAAATTTTATTCATGTGGGCTGCCTCCCAAAAGCGCTTTCTTTTATGCCTTTAAGCTAGGCATAATGCAAAGAGATCAAGTTTTATCAAGAGTAAAAGAATAGCTAGCCCGTATAACGGACTCAAAAGGTAACTTAATCTTCTTTAGAGGGAAATGGTCCATCCCTTTCTTGAGAGGAAATTGGAATTTTATATTCCCCTCTTTCATGTCAATGATAGCACCAACGGTGCATAGAAATGGACGTCCCAAAATAATTGGACAAGAAGGTTCACATTCAATATCCATAATAGTAAAATCAACGGGAACGTAATTGTCATTGACAACGATAAGAACATCGTCGATCCTCCCCAAAGGTTTCTTTATGGAAGAATCAACGAGACGAACACCAAAAGAACAAGAATCAAAAGGTTTCAATTTAAGCATATCATATATTCTTTTGGGCATAACGGAGGTACTAGCTCCAACATCACATAAATCATAGCAAGAGAAGTTATTCAACTTAATTTTTATCATAGGATCCCAACCATCTTCTAGCTTTCTAGGTATGGAGGCTTCTACTCTAAGTTTCTCCTCCCTAGCTTTGATGAGAGCATTAGTGATATGCTCTGTGAAGGCAAGGTTAAGCGTGCTAGTGCGGGGATCTCTAGACATCTTGTGGAGGAAATCAATAACTTCGGTAAGAGTGCAATTGTCAAAATCAAGGTCACTACTATCAAGTAAGGTGGTAGTGGTGTCCTTTAGGTTCACTTGTTTGGTAGTTTCTATAGTCATAGCATCACCATTAATAGGTCCAATGGGACCAGGAGTGCATTGGGTGCTAAGAGTTTGGATATCCTCAACAACTTGGATAGTAGCAACAGTGTGGTGGGTAGGAAGGTTCTTAATTCTATCTTCTTCCTCCCTTTCTCTAGCCCATCTCTCTTTAAGTTTAGCCAACATCCTAATGTTTTCATTAATTTGCACTTGAATAGCATTCATAGGAGTGACCTCCCTCTCCTCAAGAGGAGAAGTTCTAATTTTAAGCAATTCTACCTCATTGGCTAAATTGTCTACCTTCGAAGAGAGATCATCTAGTTTGTTTAGTTTTTCTCCTACACTCTTATTAAAGGCTTTTTGGGTAGTGATGAAATCTTTAAGCATAATCTCTAGTTCAGTAGTGGAGTTCTTGGTGGTAGGATAAGCATTGTTGTTCCCATAGGAATTAGAGGGGAACGGTCTAGGATTGCTACCAAAATTACTCCTATAAGCATTGTTATTAAAATTGTTTCTAGAGATAAAGTTCACATCTACTTGTTCTTGAGCAATCAAAGAATCTAAAGGAACATCACGAGGATCAACAGAAGATTGCTTCGAAAGTAGAGACATGATCAAGTCAACTTTTTCCTTTAGGGAAGAAATCTCCTCGACAGAGTTTACCTTCCTACCTGTTGGAGCGCGTTCGGTGTGCCATTGGGAATAGTTGGTCATCATCTCATCGAGAAGTTTTGTGGCAGCACCAAGTGTAGTTGACATAAAGGTTCCTCCCGCGGCCGAATCTAACAAGTTCCGCGAGGTAAAGTTCAAGCCTGCATAAAAAGTTTGGATAACCATCCAAGTAGTCAAACCGTGAGTAGGGCAGTTCTTGATAAGAGATTTCATACGTTCCCAAGCTTGGGCAACATGTTCATTATCCAATTGTTTAAAATTCATTATGTTACTTCTTAGTTTGATAATTTTAGCAGGTGGATAGTATTTTCCAATAAAAGCATCTTTGCACTTGTCCCATGAATCTATGCTATTTCTAGGCAAAGACTGAAACCAAATTTTAGCTCCTCCTCTCAAGGAGCAAGGAAAAAGCTTAAGCTTAACAATATTACCATCTATTTCTTGGTACTTTTGCATATCACAGAGTTCAACAAAATTGTTTAAGTGTAAAGCAGCATCATCTCCAGCACCGGAGAATTGATCTTTCATAACTAGGTTCAGTAAAGCAGGTTTAATTTCATACGAAGGTGCTGAAGTGGCAGGTGTAGTGATAGGTGTGCAGATAAAGTCATCGTTGTTGTGACTAGTGAAGTCACACAACTTGGTATTCTCGGTGGAACCCATAGCAGCAAGCAAGCAAGATAACTATTTTTGTGATTTTCGATAAAACATACTAAAGCAAAAACTGAAAGGTAAACTAACAAGACTAAAAAGCAAAAGTAAAAGATAGCGTGCAACTCCCCTATCCTGAAGAGTGGAGTCCCCGGCAACGGCGCCAGAAAACTTTGCTTGATGGCTTCTCGCCCCTCGTTGGTTACCCCAAGTGGAAGGTTTGAGATGCAGTGTAGCGGAAGTTTTCCCTTGGCAAAGATACCAAGGATCGATTTCCTTGAGACTCCCAGTTTCAACAAGAAGGTGTCAACTGCTAACGGCGCCAGATATTAGCAATCAACGTGGACCTGCACACAGATACAAATAACTTTGCTCCCAATGAGTACAGAGAGGTTGTCAATCCCTCCGGCCTTGTAGTTTACAAAGGATCAAATGCAAGTGATAATAGTGATAGGTAATGCTGCAATAGTAAGTAAAAAGCGGAAAGTAAATAGCGGATGCGATCAATGATGGTAATATGGACCGGGGTCCCATGATGTTCACTAGTGATGTCTCTCTCCCAAAAGACGATAAAACAGCTATGTGAGGTGAACGAATTACAGCTGGGCAATTGACAGAATTATGTGCGCAAACCAATGCTAACTATGTTACAAGAAAGGTAGAGGTTCAAAGCATGGGCGGTACGCCAAGGCAAGTAGACCGAAATCCATCTGCATCTACTACTAATCATCCACCTTGAGATATCTATCCAGAACATCTCATTGGTATTAAGTTGCGAGTCCCACCCATAGTGTAAACTCAAAGCAACAGACAACTGCATTAAAAGAACTTTGCGTAAAGTAAACAATCCTTGCACCCGCGGGCACAAGCACCGTTGTTTTCCCCCTTGTGGCAACAGCACATCCCCTAGACTCATGTTTCTGTCACTCAAGCTAGTCATCGAGGGGCATGAACCCACAATGAAGCATAACGTTCCCTCATGGAGTCACTACCTACTACTTGGCCAAAGCAATAAATAACAACGGAGAACATGCAAGAATTACTTACGAACATAAATATAAAAGAGGTAGATCAAATATATTACTCAAACACAATCTGAACATAATCTCACAATCCATCGGATCCCAGCAAACTCAACATAGCAACAGCATAAGGATTACATATGTGCCTCAGTCATGTAGGGCAGCTCACGAGGACTAATTAGTGAAGCACAAGAAGGGGAGGAGAACATCACATAGCTACTGGTCATGGACCCATGGTCCAAGGGAGACTACTCACAACTCATCCGGGAGGCGTCCATGGTGGTGGAGAGGCTCCCGGTGGTGATCCTCCCCTCCGGCAGGGTGCCGGGAAGAGTTCTCCTGGTGCTCCCGATCTTGGAAGCGCGGCGGCGGCGGAACAGAGATGAGATCGCGAAAAAGGGTTCCCGTCTCGAGGGTTTCGGGACACGATATAAATATATGCCAAAGGGGGGCATCAGCGGAGGCCTGGGGGGCCCAAGCGCCCCCCGGCGCGGCCAGGAGGGGGGCCGTGCCACCAGGGCGCCTGGAGCCCTGGTGGCCCCCCTCCGGCTGTACTTTGGCTGCTGGGAAGCTTCTGGAACGCTGATTTTTTATATAATTTTTCCGGGATTTTTCTGGCAGTTCTCGTAATGGGAAAACCTGAAATACAAAAACAGCAGAAAACAGAAACTGGCACTAGGGTGCACTGAGTTAATAGGTTAATCCAAATATGATCAAAAGTGTATGGAAGTGTATAAATATCATAGCAATATCACCCAAAAGAGGCATGGAGCAAGCAGAATTAATAGATATGTTTTGGACGTATCAGGTGGTCCTCTAAAAATATTGATCGGCGGAAGACTCCATGATGTTTGCTCCACCTTCATCTTCATAGTCTTCGTCTTTACTATCATCGGGTTCTGAATCCGTGTCATCGATGATAATGTAATCTTCAGGACAAATCTCCTTGGGTTCTTCTTCCTCTTCTTCACCTCCTGGTGCTGGATCTCCCATGAATACTCCTAGCTTCCTTGTCAAATCGTCATTCTTCTGCACTAGTATCAACATCTCCTCCTCGTATCCGTCACGAGTAGACTTAAGTTCTTCTTCTAGCTCCAAATTCATGTTTAGTGCCTTCTTCAATTCTATCATCCCAGCGCACATCTGGTGCTCCTGTCGTCGAATGTGCTGGTTCAACTCCTGGATGAACGCTGCAACGGACCTATCCTTCCGGGTGCTGATCATATCCCAACTCTCATCTCAGCGTCCACAAATCTGGTAGATGGTGTCCTTTAGCTCCTGCTTGTAGACTTCTCCGATCCTTCCCATCGTGACGTGGGCTGCCATACTCTTGCCTAGGCTCCAGGTTGGCGCATCAAAAGTAAACTCTATTGGCTCGGTGGATGGTGCGAAGGTTCTTCCGATAATTTGAACTTGAATGCTCCATCGCTCCTCTTCTGGTACAGTGGCGGTGTAGGTTCCGATAAAGCTTGGTATTCCTATGTTCAGGTACCTAGTGACATCCTTCAAGTGTCGTCCAAAAGGTGTGTCTTCATCCGGTTGAGTGAACTTGTTCCTTGGGTCCACCATCCTAAAGAAATAGAAAATGGAGAGAAGTCATAAATGAGTAGAGAAGAGTGATCTAGGGCCTGTCTTAGTAGTCGTGTCCTACAATCAGCGTGTGCTCTGATACCATCTTTGTAGCGACCACGATCCGAATGGACCGAAGTCTCTGTGTTTCAGTGTCATCCCTGGATCGGTAATGCTGACACACACAGTACTTGAAGGATTTATAACAGAGTGGCAATCGCACACTTATTACATCGAATGTCTCTAATGAGAACTTATTACAAAAATATATGGCATAAGACCATCTAGCAGAATAACAGCGGAAGGCTTGGAAGATAAGTGAGTCCATCAACTCCAACGGCATAGCTGAGTGCATGACAAACGACCTAGCACGTCTTATTCCTCGCCTGAAAAGTCTGCAACGTAATATGTTGCACCCCGAAAACGGGTCAGCACATGGAATATGCTGGCAAGATAACACAGAGGATGCAAGTAACAGAATAAAGGCTATACTATATGCATATTTGGCTGGTGAAGGCTCTAAGTTTAGAGTTTTTGCGTAAAGCCAATTTTTCCCTACAACAAAGGAATAAATTTTATTTTTAACTATCAAGTGGTTGAAAATCATTGAGAAGGTACCTCCAACTCAATCCCAAATTAAAGTTATCATTAACCCAACAAATTAAATTATAAAGTGATGAGATCAACCAATAATTCAAGTACCAGATACTCAAGATGTCCATAACCGGGGACACGGCTAATCATGATCAGTTTGTACACTCTGCAGAGGTTTGTGCACTTTTCCAACAAGACTCGATCGCCTCCGTTTGGTTTCTCGCACTGCATGGTGTTTGAGAAACGGATGACCGAGACACAGTTTTTCCGAAGAGGTCCCCTTAACCGGATAGATAGGTCGGTACACCTACAATCCCTCTACATATGCTAGCCCATCACGGAAAGGTTTCCCACAACTTACTCAACTATGCCAGAGCCCATATTGGCATGTGGCTGCACATGGAAGTTTCTAGCATGAATAGTTTTATGATCCCTTTGAGCCTGGGTGGCATTCCATAGGAAAAATCACACGGAACCCCGGGATTTCCTAGGACAACACTGGATTCTCCAGGTGCCCTGCAACCAATCCACCCAGATGTGTATTCAAATAGCCACCTTAAGTTGAATCCTTAATTAACAACTCACATCTGTCATGGATTTCACTCAAACCCAAACCACGTCTACGAGCATAGCATAGCAACCTAAGCAAACGTAGAAGTAACTCCCAAGGGTTTGAAAATAATGCAGGTAATAGGTTCTACCTCAAACTACTTCACAGTCCCACAAGTTATCAGATCCTACTCATGCAATGTGTTTGAGGATATAACTAATGCAATGAAAAACTGGGTATTGGAAAGTATGATCAAAGTGTTACTTGCCTTGCTGACGATTCGCAAAACCTAGAGACTCGTAGTAGCACGCTTCACAGTCCGGGTATTCTATCGCAAGCAAACAATAGCATACATAAGCAAACAAGCAATGATGCACAAACAAAACTCCAAAAGATAAGATCTAACCAGAAAGTTCAACTTAAGAACTCCGGTTTGCAAAAAGAATCAAATCAAAAGAAGCAACGAAACTCAAACTGCGAAAGAAACGAGCTCCGGTTACTAATTGATCTAAAGTCAAATTTTACAGTAGTCAAAACTTTGTTCAAGTTGGTTAAACGGAAAGAGGGCGTCGAGACGAAGATCTGGGATTTTGAATCACCTGATTCCGACTCTCGAGCGAAAAGAAAAATGAAAAACAAGATCAGGGCAGAAATCGATATCGAAATAATCGCGGATAAAAATCTCGAAAAAGAAAACTGACGAACAGACTAACGAACGAATGTTCGCTGTCTGCGGCTAATGGACAACAGCGTTCGTTAAAACGAACGTATGGACGAACGTCTGCTAAATAACTAAACCGAAGAAAATCGATCTAACCCAAAAAACAAAATCTAGGGTTTCTAAAAAAACCGATCGGTTTAAAAAAGAAACCGATGGCTACCTCTACAAAGTCAACACCGGCGACGGACTCCGGCGAGGGCGTGGCTCTGGCGGCGGGCGGCGGCGGCGGCCGGCTAGGGTTCGGGGGCGGCGGCTGGCGGGCTGGGGGTTCGGCGCTAGCAGGCTGGGGCGCTATATAAAGGCCTGAGTCCTGGCCACTTACGGCCCGGAGTCGGTTCGTCCCTTTTTTTCTAAAAGAGTCCTGGCATAGCAAAACTAATGAAAGAAATACTAAACGGACTCCAAAAATCCCGAAATAAATTTTCACCGTCCTCTAATAATATTTTGGACAAAGTGAACATTTTTCTCGGATCTAAATGCAATTTTGAAAAACGTGCATTTTTCCTACGCAAATAAAATCGCAAATCAATCCAGAAAAAAACCAAAAGTGATTTTAACATTTTTCCTCCAATATTTCTGTTATTTTGGAGAAGTCATATTATCTCCGCTCACATATTGTATTTAGAAATATATTTTTGGAGAGAAAAATAATTAAAACCAACACTGTCCTCGCACCGGTATTCGAGTGAACTCAAATACGGAAACGGTAAAATTCTCAACTCTCTCCGTAGGTCCTTGAGTTGCTTAGAATTTCGAGGATCGCCACAAACAAAATGCAAATAACATACAATGCAATATGATCTATGTATAACATTCCAAATTGAAAATTTGGGCTGTTACACTATATGAATGCCTCCGGCGGTGTACCGGGATGTGCAATGACCTAGCGTAGCAATGACATCAAAAAATGGACAAGCGATGGAAACATCATGCTAGCTATCTTACGATCATGCAAGGCAATATGACAATGATGGCGCGTGTCATAATAAACGGAATGGTGGAGTTACATGGCAATATATCTCGGAATGGCTATGGAAATGCCATAATAGGTAGGTATGGTGGCTATTTTGAGGAAAGGTATAAGGTGGTTTGATGCACCGGCGAAAATTGCGCGGTACTAGAGTGGCTAGCAAGGTGGAAGGGTGAGAGTGTGTATAATCCATGGACTCAACATTAGTCATAAAGAACTCACATACTTATTGTGAAAAATTTATTAGCCCTCGAAGCAAAATACTACAACGCATGCTCCTAGGGGGGAGGTTGGTAGGAGTTAACCATCGCACGCCCCGACCTTCACGCAAAGATAAACAATCAAAGTACAATGTGTGCTAATTTGGTTACATCGTTAGGAGACCATACATGCATGCTTCGGGAATCACAAACCTTAACACCAATAATTTTACTAAACCACAATCATTCACTAGTTCATCCCACATATTAGCATCTCTATATCACAGAACTATTGCAAGGAATCAAACATATCATATTCAGCGATCTACAAGTTTATGTAGGATTTTATGACTAACCATGTGAATGGCTAATTCCTGTCAACTCTCTAAATAGATATAAGTGAAGCTAGAGAGTTTTAATTCTTTCTACAAAAGATATGCCCACGCTCTAACAATTATAAGTGAAGCAAAGGAGCATTCTACAAATGGCGGTTTTCTATGTGAGGAGAAATAGGCGATCCAAACTTCGAATGATATAAGTGTAGCACATGAAGCATTCTATGAAGCCATACTCAAAACATATAAGTGAAGTGCAAAGAGCATTCTATAAATAAACCAAGGACTATCTCATACCAGCATGGTGCATTTATTATAAGGAAAAATAAAAATCACACGACGCTCCAAGAGTTTACGCATATCATGTGAATGAAACGAATCCGAAAACATATTGATACTTGTTGAAGAAAGATGGGATGCCTTCCGGGGCATCCGCAAGCTTAGACGCTTGAGTCTCCTTGAATATTTACTTGGGGTGCCTTGGGAATCCCCAAGCTTGAGCTCTTGCCTCTCCTCCTTCTTCTCACATCGAGATCTCCTCGATCTTCGAACACTTCATCCACACTAAACTTAACTGAACTTTTAGTGGCGGGGTTAGTGCATATGATCAATGAAATCCCATCATGTACTGCTCTAACATTATTGTATAATTATAAACAAACATTATCTACTGTATGCTATCACAATTCTATGGCCCCAAGTCAAGGAGGCTTCAACAAGAATTCAAACATATGCAAATAATGAAGCTATAACAACAATCTGTGAAAACAGGACAGTCTGTAGTAATCTGAACATTAACCATACTTCTCTAACTCTAAAAATTCTGGCAAAACTAGGAAAACTCAACAATTTGTATAGCAAGACTTTGCAAAAAGTTTCAGATCCTTTATACGTTCCAGTAATAAATGTAAAATCACGCATTACAGCCAAAGTTTCCGTTTTTTGCATCGCACAAACCAACAAGCAGTTTATTCATCCTAAAGGAAACTCTTGGCACGTTATTTTTATAATACAATGGAATTGTCCAAGGGGATAATTATTTTTGCTGAAAACTTTATGTAATTAAGATTTGCAAGGTTTCCATGGGCATGAACAAAGTTCAAGGAGCTCCCCCATTTCAACGGTGCTCGTCCTTCTTACTTTCACTTTTATTTTTGAAAAAAATTTAGGTTCCCCTCTTTATTTTTTTGTTTTTAAACTTTATAAAAGCACACAATAGAAATAAATGACTCTATAAAACTTCCGGGTTGTCTCCCTGGCAGCGCTCTCTTTAAAGCCATTAAGCTAGGCATATACTACTCAAGTAATGGATCCACCCGGATCCCAAGGTATATCAAACCAATTTTAATTAGCAATGATTTGGCATTTAGTAGTGAGCACAAAGTGGTATGTATCATGCAAAAGCGAAGTATAACTCTCTTCCTATGCATCGGCATGTCATACGAGAACAATTCATGCACATCAAGTAAAGGCCAACGCATAGTATAAACATTTTCTTGCAATTTTATCATAATGGGAACATAGAGAGGCGGAGATGTAGTTCCTCTCTTATAATAATTGCAAGTAGGGGCAGAAAGCACATGCATATTATACTCATCAAAATCATCATGTGTAATGGAAAAAGGCAACCCATCAATATAATCCTTAATAAGTGCAAACTTCTCCAATATAGTGTAGTTTGGAGAATTCAAAAAGATAATAGGACTATCATGTGTGGGTGCAATAGCAACTATATCATGTTTAACATAAGGAACTATAGCAAGTTCATCTCCATCAGCATAATTCATATTGGCATCTTGGCCACAAGCATAGCAAGCATCATCAAAAAGGGATATTTCAAAAGAATCAACGGGATCATAACAATCATCATAGCATTCATCATTCGGTAAGCACAAAGGGAAATTAAACAATGTATGAGATAAAGAGTTACTCTCATTAGAAGGTGGGCACGGGTGATCAATACGCTCTTCCTCCTTTTGTTCTTTGCTCTCCTCCTCATCTTTTCATCCAATGAGATCACAATGTCATTAATTTCTTCTTCCATAGACTCCTGCAAAATATTAGTCTCTTCTTGGACAGCGGAGGAGTCCTCAATATATGGTTTAACATAGGCATTAGAAGCATAGTTATCATGACAATATTTAAATATGGCAAAATTTTCAGATTTGTAAAGAGTAGCATCATACTTTTCAATCAAAGAAGCAATTTCATAAGCACCCTTAAAAGCAACAAATTCTACAATTTGTTGAACATCATAGTAACTATAAACACCCTTAGCATACAAAGATACGATTCCATTATCACTTAACTCACATTGGTAGGGAAGGTGTTTCTTAGGGTCTTCTGAACAACAAGTAAAATCATATATTTCACATAAATTCCGAGCATAGCATTGCAAATGATGAATTTGATCCAGTAAAAGTTTCCCTTCTTGAGATAAGCGGTGTCGCACATAACAAGCATGCTCATCTAAAGATTTGCCCTCAACTAAGCTAGTTGGGGTTTCAGCACGAGCACATAGGGATCGAAGATGATCCAAGTAAAAAGCTTCACGAGTGTGATAGATTTTGAGTGGTTCTTCAACCATTGGTTCAGTAGGTACCACTATTTTTTTGGTATTTGCATTTCCTACCCATAACTAAAGAAAGAAAACAACTTATAACAACAAATAAAATCAACTTAGTGATAAAGCAAACAAGCACACATGAGAATATTCACCCCGCGCTATTGCTCCCTGATGACCCTCAACCGTAAGGGATCTATTGCAACGTTTTCGATAAGTAAGAGTGTCGAACCCAACGAGGAGCAGAAGGTATTGATAAGCGATTCTGAGCAAGAAATCACTGCAAGCACTGAAAGATAACTTTTTAGGGGTTTCTCGATATAAGTAACAGGAAAGTAAAAGCAAACAATGTAAAAGGCACTGAGAGTAGCAAGTGGCCCAATCCTTTCTTAGCAAAGGAGAGGCCTAGCAGCTGAACTTATAAAGACTAAAGCGTTCCTGAGGACACACGGGAGAGGTAGTCATGTGCTTTCACCATATTCCGTATCGATACTATGTTATGTGTTGATAAGTGTTGAGTGGGTGGATCTATGCTAGTACACTCTCTAGACTAAGATGAGTGCACTCTTATGATTAAACACCTTGCAAGCATCCGCAAATACAAGATAGAATTTAAGGCAAAAGCCTAACCATAGCAATACGATCGAGGATCCATTATTCCCTTATGCAAAAGCGTGCGAACTGGGGTTCAGGTTTCTGTCACTCCGGCAACCCACCATAAGCATTCTTTATACACAATGTATTCTCCTAGGTCCTTAATAAGGCGAAGTGTTGGGTGTTCGACTCACACAACACCACTAGTAGAATGACAACGCAACTTAAGTATCAAACAACACATATTACTTCAACAGCATATGACTACTAACAACAAGACTTTCCCCATGTCCTCAAGAACTAAGGTAACTACTCAGAGACATAAAGGAGATCATGATCAGTGGGGATAAATAGGTGATAAACAATCTGGACATAATAATATTTCTCCAACAAAACTCAATAGCATTCACCACAAAGTAGTAATCAACACCGATGGAGTAGAGAGAATAGGTAGTACGAGTTACAACACAAGTTGCGATTGTAAGATGAGATTTGGATGAAGATGGAGATGGTGCTGGTGTTGGGGATGATGTTGATGATGATCTCGATGATGCCCGTGACGATGGTGATGACGATGGCGACGATCTCCCCTTCCGGGAGGTGATCTCCCCGGCGGAATCTGCCCGCCGGAGATGGCTTTTTCTTCTCTGTAGGTTTCCTCCACGGAGCGGCGGCGGAACTCCGTAAAAATTCCCGTCCTTCGGGTTTTTGGATAACGGAGAGCATATATGCAAAAGGGGGCGGCCAGAGGTGGGCCAGGGGCTCCAGGCGCCCCCCCCCCCCCGGTGCGGCCAGGGGGGCGCGCCCCCAGGGCGCCTGGGCACCCTGTGGCCCCCCTCTGGTTGCCCTTTCGCGTGCCTTCATGATCCATCTGAAAAATATATCCCGTCAATTTTCAGGTAATTTGGAGGTATTCTTCTTCAGCAACTCAGCGTCCACTTTTTACTGCTGAATTCTGCGTCTGCTGCTTCGGCATCGGAAAGTTTGCAAACTGTGTAAAATAGACCAAAACAACATAAGAACATCACCGTAACGTGAAATATATCAATGAATAAGGATAAATTATGATACAAAATAGTGATGCATTTTGGACGTATCAACACCCCCAAGCTTAGACCTCGCTTGTCCCCAAGCGAATACTGAGCTCGGTAAACCTGTACACAAGTTTAGAGAGTGAAGTGTCGATAAACAGAATACGAACAAGAAGCATCACAGTTTCCTCACCAACTTAAATATCCTCAACAGCAATCTTCAACTCATAAGGCCTTTATAAAAGAGTGGTAACACTTATATTCGAAAGTAGGGCTAAGGAAACTTATTGAATCATGGCAAACATGTCCTTTGGTCAAAGAACAACTAATAGCTTTTACTTTTGCTCTTTCTTTATGTTTTGATGAGACTAATTGAAGCTTTTGAAAGAACATGTCATCAGGCAAGAAGTGAAAGTGTTAACACAAAGGAAGATATTTGCCTTAGCTGGGCTTGACAAACAACTTACTTATCAAATGATAATGTCAACAAGGATATGATATGACAAATCTTAATGCAACTTTATATGAATGAATCCTTATCAACATCAAATGTATGATCTCTTTAAGAATAGAAGGGAGTAGGAATAACTGACTCAACTTAAAATTAAAAGATGGGCCCTGCTCTAGGGTAGTAGGGAAAACTCATGTGCTATCCTTAAATCAAACAGAATGAAAACAAGTTTTGAGAGGTGCATGATTTGTCAACGAATGCTAATAGATAATTCAACTACTTCTTGAGCTGGACAAGTTTCGAGGAACGACTCCCGCACGAGGACGATCACATCCTCTTATTCTCCTTTGTTAATCACTGCCAAAGTTTTCTGATTTCTCATGAACAAAGCGTGAAGGAGGGTTTGTTTGTTATATTATTTTCGAGCTGGGCGCACTCTTTGCCAGTTCCTTCTCGTATTATGGGTTTGCACATTAGACATGCAATCCCGGGGTGAAGCTTGTCCCACTCAAAAAGATCATGGATTAGCTATTACTTCCTCATGAGCTAAAATAGAGGCACAAAATAAAAGATTTTGAACATTTGAGGATAACACATAAATTCTGTACTTTAGGAGGTGGTAGTGGAATACCACGAGTAGGAAGGTATGGTGGACTCATATGAAAGGTATTGGCTTAAGGGTATGGATGCACAAGCAGAATTCCGCTTAGTACAGAGTTAGGCTAGCAAAGGTTTTGAAAGAACAGACAATTGATGATGACTAAGATGCAAAGCAATATAAAGCATGAACATTGGAATAAGCATAACACATCAAGTTGTCTTCCTTGTCAGCATAACACTTCAAACATAATAACATAAAGGTTTTGGCTATGTTGATACTTTAAGAAAATCATGCTTGTTGTTATGACCAAAGCTATGTTTGCCAAGATTAAATAAAGTTTTCACAGCCATACCTGACATAAGGTCAATACTCCACATAAGAGTCATCATATAAGGTCGATTGCGTGAAGAGAATACCGAGTGCAGCAAAAGGAACCAATAAACTTCTCATTAATATTCCATCATAGACGACTCCACACTCACGGATACAATTCTTCACCGAAGGAGTGATAGACCTCAATGCACACACCTATCTCATATAACAACCTCCCTAGACATGACACGACTCTACTTGACTCTAAAAGACAAAAGGTAAAGATAATGATACCGGGCACTCCCCCAAGCTTGGAACAAGCCAAGGGAATGCCATTACCCCAGGAGATTTCACTCATCATCCTTGTTGGCGTTGATCACGTAGACCTTGGCGAAACGCTTCCATGGAAGGGGTTCTCCAGTCTCATATGAGAAGCTCGTCTCCTGAATCCTGCATTCAGCACCCAAACTCATGCGCATAAACCTTAGTTCATACTCACAGTTCTGGTTATGTAGATCATTAATTTGCCCTTGGAGCTCTATAATTCTTTCTTCAGACGCGGTGATGCTTTTCCACATCTCCTTCATCTCCTTCAGGAAGTAGTTCTTCAGCTCGTTGATGATGTCAAAGTTAGCTTCAACACCACGCTCGATCATCTTCTTGTACTCGAAGACTTCTTGCTCCACTTCTTCCAGCCTGGCCTGGACGCTCCCCTCCTTGATAGGTCCCTTCAGATCTTCTTGATGAAGGACACCGTCGTCCATTCGAACAACCTGAGGGTGCTTCTTCACCTCAGCGAGGTAAGGGTTGATGACGTTGACGACGAACTCGTCCTTGGGGGAGTTTGGAGAAGCCATGGCACCTAAATTCAGGTGAAAGATTCCCTGGCAGAAACAGATCGAAGAGAAAACACGCGAAATCGCAAGATACGTTGCCGGAACAATCCGGGAAAATATATAGGAAAAATTTATGCACAGAAAGGAAGGTAACGGACCAAAGCGGGGTTGGAGACGGACTCCCGGGTGTCCAGGCGGCCTCCCGGCGCGGCCAGGAGGTGGGGCGCGCCAGGGGGGCGCCTGGACCCCCTGGAGGTCGTCTCCGGCTCCACTTAGGCTCAGAATTTTACTAATTTTGCAAAAACTCGTAATACGGAACTTTTATGGTGGTTCGCGATGTTTCCTTACCGTACTACATACCTTTTCTTTATTCTGCTTCTGCTGGCGTCTGAAACAGGGCTGCAACATGTTCTTCGTGAGTTGTTCTTCGTGAGTTGTTGTGTATATTATATTCACATCAACATTGACAGGGTCTCCTGCTATATAATGTTTAAGTCTTTGCCCATATACAACTTGAGGTTTGGTGCCTTCAAAATTATTAATCTTAATTGCACCAGACCGATAAACTTCTTCAATATGAAATGGTCCTTCCCACCTGGAAAGTAGTTTACCTGGAGAAAACCTGAAACGGAATCTAAACAACAAAACTTTATCACCAACATTAAATTCACGTTTCAGAATCTTCCTATCATGCCACTTTTTTACCTTTTCCTTGAACATTTTAGCGCTCTCGTAAGCTTCACTTCTCCATTCATCTAGAGAAGTCAAGTTCATGAGACGCTTCTCACCAGCTAATAACAGCCCAGAAAGCTTTGTGCTCTAACTCTAATGGCAAATGGCAAGCCTTGCCATACACCATCTTATAGGGGGACATGCCCATGGGGTTTTTGTAAGTAGTTCTATATGCCCACAAAGCATCTCCTAACTTATTTGACCAGTCCTTTCTATTTTTGTTTACTGTCTTCTGCAAGATCAACTTAATCTCTCTATTGGTGAGCTCAACTTGCCCACTAGTTTGAGGATGATATGGTGAAGCAATTCTATGATTAACATCGTATTTGGCCAAAGCTTTTCTAAAAGCTCCGTGCGTGAAGTGTGATCCTCCATCGGTCATGAGATACCTTGGTACACCAAACCTAGGAAAAATTACATCTTTAAGCATTTTCAAAGATGTATTGTGATCAGCACTTTCAGTGGGGATTGCTTCAACCCACTTGGTCACATAATCAACAGCTACTAAAATGTGAGTGTACTTGTGCGAAGAAGGAAAAGGACCCATAAAATCAAAACCCCAACAATCGAAAGGTTCAATCACTAGTGAGTAATTCATAGGCATCTCATTCCTTCTACTAATGTTACCAACTCTCTGACATTTATCACAGGCTAAAACATAATTTCTAGCATCTTTAAAGAGAGTAGGCCAATAAAAACCTGATTGAAGAACCTTATGTGCAGTCCTCTCACCGGCATGATGTCCTCCATAGGGACTATCATGACACCGTCTGAGAATGTCCTTCTGCTCATGTTCCGGAATGCATCTCCTCACGATCCCGTCGGGACCTTCTTTGAAAAGATGTGGGTCATCCCAGAAGTAGTGCCTCAAATCATGAAAGAACTTCTTCCTTTGCTGAAGTGTTAAACCTGGAGGCAAATACTTTGCAACAATAAAATTAGCATAATCTGCATACCAAGGGTCGGAAAGAGATTGTACTTTTACAACGGCAAGTTGCTCGTCTGGAAAACTATCGTTGACTGGGATGGGATCATGCGGTATATCTTCCATCCTTGAAAGATTGTCCGCTACCGGATTGTCTTCTCCTTTCCTATCAACAATCTGCAAATCAAATTCTTGAAGAAGGAGTACTCATCTGATAAGCCTTGGCTTGGCATCCTTCTTTGTCATAAGGTACTTAATGGCAGCATGATCAGTATGAATAATAACTTTGGAATCAACAATATACTGTCTAAATTTATCACAAGCAAAAACTACAGCTAAGAATTCCTTCTCAGTAGTAGCATAATTCCTTTGAGCACTATCAAGAGTTTTGCTAGCATAATGTATAACATTCAATTTCTTATCAACTCTTTGTCCTAAAACAGCTCCAACAGCAAAATCACTTGCATCACACATAATCTCAAAAGGTAAATTCCAGTCAGGTGGTTGTACTATAGGAGCGGTTATTAAAGCTTTCTTAAGGACTTCAAAAGCTTCCTTACAATTTTCATCAAATACAAAAGGAACGTCCTTCTGGAGAGAATTAGTGAGGGGTCTTGAGGTTTTAGAAAAGTCTTTAATAAATCTTCTATAAAAACCTGCATGACCGAGGAAACTGCGAATACCTTTGATGTCCCTTGGATAGGGCATCCTCTCAATAGCTTCGATCTTGGCTTTGTCCACTTCAATTCCCCTTTCGGAAATCTTGTGACCAAGAACAATTCATTCATTAACCATGAAGTGGCACTTTTCCCAGTTGAGTACCAAATTTGTCTCCTCGCATCTCTGCAAAACTTTATTAAGGTTGTGAAGACAATGGTCAAAAGAAGTTCCATAGACGGAGAAATCGTCCATGAAGACTTCCATAATATCCCCGCAGAAACCATGAAAGATAGCAGACATACACCTTTGAAAAGTAGCAGGGGCATTACATAAACCAAAAGGCATACGCCTGTAAGCATAAGTACCAAAGGGACAAGTAAAAGTGGTCTTCTCTTGATCGGCAGTGTTAACATGAATTTGAGAGAAGCTAGAATAACCATCGAGATAACAAAAGTGGGTATTTTTGGATAACCTTTCAAGCATTTGGTCGATGAACGGCAACGGGTAGTGATCCTTCCTGGTTGCCTTGTTCAACTTCCTGTAATCAATACACATTCTATATCCAATAATAATTCTCTAAGGTATTAATTCATTTTTATCATTAGGAACCACAGTTGTACCTCCTTTCTTAGGAACACAATGTACCGGACTTACCCACTTACTATCAGCTATAGGGTAGATAATACCTGCGGCCAGAAGCTTGAGAATCTCAGTTCTCACAACATCCATCATCTTCGGGTTCAACCGTCGTTGATGATCAACAACTGGTTTAGCATCAGGCTCAAGGTTGATAGTATGTTGACAGATAGATGGACTAATCCCCTTAAGGTCATCAAGGGTATAGCCAATTGCGCCTCGGTGTTTACGAAGTACTTCCAATAATCGCTCTTCTTCATATCCTGAAAGGTTAGAATTGATAATAACAGGATATACTTTCTTTTCATCTAAATAAGCATACTTGAGCGTATCGGGAAGAGGTTTAAGATCGAACACCGGGTCTTCCTTCGGTTTTGATAAAATTCCCAAAGGTTCAACCGGAAGGTTGTGCTTCAGGATAGCAGGCTGCCTCAAGAATATTTCATCTAGTTCATTTCTTTCCTGCATATGCAAATCATTCTCGTGGTCCTCCATGTATTGCTGCAAAGGATCATTAGGGGGAATAGCAATAGAGGCAATACTTTCAATAATTTTATCATCACTAGGTAAATCAGTACCACGAGGCTGCTTAGAGAACTTAGAAAAATTAAATTCATATGGCTCACCATCGAATTCAACAGAAACTTTACCTTTCTTGCAATCTATTATAGCTCCACAAGTTCTAAGAAAAGGTCTACCAAAAATAATTGGACAAAAATTGTCTCTCTCTGAACCAAGTACTAGAAAGTCGGTAGGGTATTTTACCTTTCCACATAGGACTTCAACGTCCCTCACAATCCCGATAGGAGAGATAGTTGTTCTGTTTGCAAGATGAATGGTAACATCAACTTCTTCAAGTTCACAAGGGGAAATCTCACCGATGATTTCTTCATAAAGTGAATAGGGGATAGCGCTTGCACTCGATCCCAAATCGCATAGCCCATAATAATTGTGATCTCCTATTTTAACAGATACCACTGGATTACCTGAAATTGGGCCTTTATTCTTGGCTGTGACAAGGTTAGTGGAAACAGCACAAAAATTTATATTGGAATCCAAAACATCATTAGTAGCAAGGTCTTTAATCAATGCAACTTGAGGATCGACCCTGATCTGGTCCTCAGGCTCATCAACTCTTCTCTCACTTTTATTTATTATGCCTGTCACAAGAGAGTGCCCCCTTATCCTCGTGGGAAAAGGAGGCTGTTCATATATAACTGCAGGCAAAATAGGGTCAGCAACATAAATATCAATAGGTGGCTCTTTAAAAGGTTCATGGTGCTGGTCTCTCTTCTTTTTAAAAGAATCAACGTGAGAGGCAAAAAATTTATAGAAATCAATCACTAGATGGGAATCAAGACCAATCTTAGAGCAAAAAGTATTGAAGTAATCAGTTTTCACATAGCTCTCAATATAATCATGTTCATAATTTATAGCGGGTTCAATACCTTTATCAATTTCCCAATCTTCGGTATTCCTCTGGATCCTTTCAATGAGATCCCACCTTTCTTCAACACTCTTCTTCTGAAATACCCCACTAGAGGAGGCATCTAGCATCTCCTTATCCTGACGAGAAAGCCTGGCATAAAAATTTGTAAGTATAATTTCCTTGGGAAGCTTATGAATAGGGCATTTGAGCATTAGGGACTTCAATCTCCCCCAAGCTTGAGCAATGCTTTCTCCGTCACGAGACCTAAAGTTATAGATATAGTTCCTGTCTTGATGAGTTTCATGAAGAGGATAAAACTTAGTATAAAAAAGAGACATAAGCTCCTGCCAGTCAAGCAAGTGTGAGTTATCGAGAAGCCTATACCAATCCGAAGCTTTATCTATAAGTGATACGGCAAACAATTTTCTCATGACAAACTCCCTCGATACACCTGCAAGCTTAAATAATGAACTTAGTTGTGACAGATATAGCAAGTGTTCGCCGGGATGTCTGTCTCCTGCATAACGATTAGCCAAAACATAATCGATAATGCCAGCTGGTATTTTATAAGGCACAATTTCAGTAGGGGGAGGATCAACCACCACAGGTGTGGGGCGTCTTCCCGCAAGCAACGCTCCAATAACAGGGTTATCCATAAGGACAAAGAGCAGCAATAGCAAAAACAAAAATAGAATTATAAAAGCTTCCTTACCAGTTTCACTTTACCAATAGCGCTACGCTCCCCGGCAACGGCGCCAGAAAACGGTACTTGATGACCCTCAACCGTAAGGGATCTATTGCAGCGTTTTCGATAAGTAAGAGTGTCGAACCCAACGAGGAGCAGAAGGTATTGATAAGCGATTCTGAGCAAGAAATCACTGCAAGCACTGAAAGATAACTTTTTAGGGGTTTCTCGATATAAGTAACAGGAAAGTAAAAGCAAGCAATGTAAAAGGCACTGAGAGTAGCAAGTGGCCCAATCCTTTCTTAGCAAAGGAGAGGCCTAGTAGCTGAACTTATAAAGACTAAAGCGTTCCTGAGGACACACGGGAGAGGTAGTCATGTGCTTTCACCATATTCCGTATCGATACTATGTTATGTGTTGATAAGTGTTGAGTGGGTGGATCTATGCTAGTACACTCTCTAGACTAAGATGAGTGCACTCTTATGATTAAACACCTTGCAAGCATCCGCAAATACAAGATAGAATTTAAGGCAAAAGCCTAACCATAGCAATACGATCGAGGATCCATTATTCCCTTATGCAAAAGTGTGCGAACTGGGATTCAGGTTTCTGTCACTCCGGCAACCCACCATAAGCATTCTTTATACACAATGTATTCTCCTAGGTCCTTAATAAGGCGAAGTGTTGGGTGTTCGACTCACACAACACCACAAGTAGAATGACAACGCAACTTAAGTATCAAACAACACATATTACTTCAACAGCATATGACTACTAACAACAAGACTTTCCCCATGTCCTCAAGAACTAAGGTAACTACTCACGAGACATAAAGGAGATCATGATCAGTGGGGATAAATAGGTGATAAACAATCTGGACATAATAATATTTCTCCAACAAAACTTGTCGTGGAATTAACACGTCAGATGTCCGGTTTAGCGGACTTAGTCGTGAGGCCACGCATCTATGTAGTAGCTTGAGAGGGGTTGAGCGGAATCGAGAGACGCGATGCAAGACACGGATTTAGACAGCTTCGGGCCCCGGGAAACATCATCCGGTAATAGCCCTACGTGCTGTTTGAGGCTAGGTCTCATTATCATCCTCGTGGTGTCGCCGGTAAACCGGCGCTTTGTGTCTAACCCTAGAGACTTGTCTGCTTGTGGCTTGTCTAAACCTATCTAACTTGTCCTCTTTGGGGAGCCCTGCCCCTCCTTATATATGTTGAAAGGGGCGGGTTACATGACTAGTCCTAGTAGGATTAGGATTGATCTATTACAAGGAGTCCTAGTCTTGCTTCCTTTGTATGAGAATATTCCTTATGTTTTCTTCATAAACCGGCCCACTATTAATATGAACCGGCCTTCTGGGCCTTGGGCCTTGTCATCCATGATCCGCCTGCCGGGTTACCAGTGAGTGGTATTATTTAGACAGGTTGCTAGTGAATCATCAAGTGTAAAACGTCTCTCAAGTAAACCACCAAGTCCGGTCGGGTTATAATTCCGGCCGGTTCATACCGCGGGGTAATATCCCCGACATTAGCCCCCAAGTTTAGCTTGGATGTGTCCATGGTAAACTTATGCTCCAAAACAAACACAAGAACAAATTTGAGAGGTTGTACTCCGGGTTAAGAATTCTTGTAAACCGGCACCTGATCATCTTTAAGTCCTTGTCCTTCCTTCTTCTAGAAAATCCGGGTCAACAGACCAACTTCATAATCAACTTGCTTGCATAAGAAATATTGTAAATAAAGAATCCATTTGAATCGGTCTTCCAATGTTCTGACTTGACAAAAATATTGGTCTTGAAATATTCAATTGATATCTAAGCCAGCTTGAATATGTAGAACTTGCCGGTTTTATGATTGCCAAAATTGCCGGGTCACACAATTAATCCGGATTTGCCAGAACTGAAAATTTGAAGATGTTCCTCCTTTATATGCATATTACCTATAGCCCCCAAGTGCCGGGTCATTATGTAATAATGAGCAGGGACTTTGTATATACTCCATTGAAAATAGTCTTGTATAATCTTGAAGAAATCCGGATTGTTCATCCCAATCACTATGAAACTGAATATTCCATATTATGTAGCCCCCAAGTGCCGGGTCATTATGCAATAATGAGCAGGGACTTTGAAAATATGATCCTGTAAACTTAAATAGCAATATATAGCCCCCAAGTGCCGGGTCATTATATAATAATGAGCAGGGACTTTGTAGATATAATTATTGAAATGAACATTATATAATGTAACTTCCATCGTGGGGTTTGAATCCACGTCCACAAGGTTAAGAGCTTTGTGCTTTACCAACTGAGTTAGACGGGCCTTTCAATATAATGGATTAATACTTGTGTACCTTGAACTGTTGACAGGAGCGATTGGTAGCCCCCAAGTTCCGGTTTAGCTACATTTAGAAGGTGAACCGGTACTTCCAGATAAAGCAAATGATCTTTCCATTAGCCCCCAAGTGTCAAGTAGACAACTTGCTTGTGTGCTTGAGACTTGTGTATTTGAATTGCTGCTGTTTACTGCTTCAACTGCCCATTAGCCCCCAAGTGTCATGGTGCATGCTTGCAGCGACATGAGACTTGTGTATTTGATGTAAACTTAATTTGAATAATGTAGCCCCCAAGTGCCGGGTTGTAAGCCTGCAGCAACTCGGGACTTTTTCTTTGTAGAATAAATTACTTCCATTGATGAAATAATATCCATTGCGCTTAAAGCGACTTTGAAAAACCTCAATCATAATATTGATAACCATAATAGGAATCCAGCCATGTTTGGCTATTTGAAGAATATAATCCGGCTTGAAGACCGGTTCCAATGATGTTTGATCACAATCGGGCCGGGTATAATAAACACCGGTCATTATTTTATCTCATACTGGTGACTTATAGTCAAAACCAGGCCGGTTTAAGGAACACCGGTCATTATAACTGATCATATACTGCCAAATATATATTTGAAAATAAAATACTTCATACCTGCGATCAAAATATGCTTGATATTCTTAATCCGGCGATACTTGCAATTTTCTGAGGGAGTCTTTGATAGATCCAATAATGATTCCGGGCTTGATAAAAGACACCGGTTTATATCATGCTGAAACTTTGTCCAGAAGCTTGTAGCTTATACTTGGCTTTTGCCTGATGGATGATCCGGGTTATAATGAACACCGGTTTACTCATGCTGGTATTTCATGATCCAGACTTTCAATTTGATAGATATGTGGTCAACTTGAGTAGCTGTTCCACTCCGGTTTAAAAGGTTATAAAACACAAACACCAAAAAACATGCAATTTTTTGCAAATAAGGCCATGTAGTCGAGGCTTTTTCAAAGAGCTGTCCGCCTTGAGACCGAAGAAGGCTTACCGGTGAGCAACTCCTGGAACATAGAACATCTTCGCAAGTTTCACCCATAAGGCGCGGTTGCCGTGATCCGCTCCGGCAACCACCTTTTGTACAAGTCTTGCCGTTGTTGCATGTAAACCTTTGTACAAAGCCGGGCGCAGATCCCGTGCATCAGTAAAGCTTTTGTGCTTCGCACTATTTGTCGTTTCCATGCTTTTCTTTGTTATTTGCATGCATTGTTTGGCACCTTGTGCAACGCACATCCCCGGTAAGAGCTAGCAAGCCGAGAGACCCTATGCTTGTTTTTCCTCCTCTTTTTCTTTCCCTCTTAAGCAGAAGGAATGTTCCTCGTGCACAAGTTTGCCGGGGGGAAGGAGATGGAGGCATGAACCAAGTGTTGTTCAAGAAAGAGAAGCCTTGTCGGGGAACAAACGAACTATGAAAGCTAAGTTACCAAAGTTTGAGTAATTCAAATTTTTTAAATTTTAGTTATCTTCCTTGAACAACCACACTTTGTATGGAAAACCTGTGCGCGGAGGAACCTACCCGTTGCTAGCCGCGCCCTTATTTTGTTTCAAGCACGCTCAACGACTTAAGTGAGCTGCGACAAGTGTCGCGCCCTTACTTCGTTTTCGAGTTCGCTCAGCAACCTAAGTGTGCTGCGACTAGCTGCGGAAAGGTTTCTTGCCGGCAAGGCTATTGCCAGCAGGCTGCTAAGAGTCCAGCACTCAGCGCTCGCGGCAAGAGCCCCTTGCCGGCAAGTTCCCTAAAAGCGTAGGGTAAAAAGCATACAAAGTGAAGGATCAAAAGCAAGGGAGATAACACTGCATTGGTTGCTCAAAATAAGATTGTATATTACAAAGATAGCTTGCCGTTGTTCTAATCAACTACTGCCTATGACTTAATTGGCAGCGGCTAAGGAAGCTGAAAGAAAGGGATCTAATCTACGCGGTCGCCTTCACGCCTCGTGATCTTGCCCACCTTGGCAACGATGTGGGCAACCTGCGCCTTCAACGCCTCCTGATCAGCTTCGGGCGGCAAGGTGCGGAGGACGTTGACGAGGTTGATGTCAGGGTTGCGGTAGACGATCTTCGACAAGACCCGCTCCAGGGTGCCCATGCAGAGCCGACGCGCCTCGTCGGCCAGCTGCACGGGGATCTTCTCCCGTAGCCGCGCAAGCGCCGGCGCGATTCCCCTGAAGAATAGACTCAACTTGGCGCTGTGGGGGAGGCTCTCGTCCGGGGAGTACACGAGATGCTCCGCCCTCAGCGCCATCATCTCCTTGTCAATATTGGCAGCGGAGGTGACCAGCTCATCAGTCCACTGCTCCACTGCCCGGCTGAAGTTGTTCGCTGAGACGGCGGCGCTCTCCACCAAGTTCCGTTCTTTGCGGAGTTCGTCCTTCAGTTTCGTCTCGCGGTCCCGGGCGGCGTCGAGCGAATCAGTAAGAGTGGAGACCTTCAGCTCTAAGTCAGCAATGGAGTCCTTGGCGGCAGTAAGCTCTGTGCCCTTCTCGGAGAGACGTACCTGCAGCTCAGAGTTGGTGTGGGTGTCTTTCTCCCGCTCCATGTTGAGCGCAGTGACTCTGTCCTCGCTCGCCTTCAGGAACAACTCCAGCTGCTCCACCTTGGCTTCAAGATTTTTCTTGGCGATCTCTGCGGCGGCTGCAGCGCTCCTCGCCTCCTTCAGAGCCCCGCCAATGGCCTGCTCCCGGGCGGCGAGGTCGTCCTCGTGAGCATCGAGGTCGACCTTCCGCTGGTTGAGTACTCCTTCTCGCCGGGACAGCTCCTCGGCGGCCAGTCGTTGCTGCTCCTCGGCCTCAGCTTTTTCAAGGAGGAAGGCTTGCTGCGCCCCGGCAAGCTCTTCGCGCTCCTCAGCCAGGTTGCGGAGGGCTGCCTAGTTGTCGGCGCGAAGCTCCGCGGCGCGCTTCTCCAAGTCAGCTCCAGCCTTGGCGGCAAGAGCCTCCCGAGACTCCAACTTCGCCTGCCTGGCCCGGTACAAGGCCAGGAGCCGACGAAGGAGCTTCTCCTCTTCGGGCTCGTCGCTACCGCCGGGCGCTTCAACAACCTTCAACCCAGCGGAGGCGAGGACCTCTCCGTCAAAGGTCTCTCCCTCCACGGGTGCTCGAGACGAGGACGCCCACGGGACTTGAATAAAGACCCCGTTGGCGGCCTCCAAGTAGACACCCGACCGCTCCGTGGAGGCGGAGGGGTCGGCGGCCGGTGCAGTGTCCGACGCTCCTGCGGCCTCCAGGCCAGCAGTGTGGTCGCCGGCCTCTTCCCCGGCCGCGGCGTCGGCGGTCGGGGCGGTCTCTTCGGCGGCTGGCTTGTCAGCGGCAGTGGCGTTGCCGTCGTCGCCGTGCACGCCCTCCTCGCCAGTGGTCTCCGTCTCCATCCGCTCCGGTGTAGGAGGATCTAGTAGAAGAAAAAGAAAAGAAAGAGTCAAGCGAATATCCAAAAAGACAAGTTCAAGAAGAAGAAGCTACAAGGTTTACCTTCGCGGACTTCTTCAACGACGGGGTCCCTCGCCGGGGAATCCTCCCTTGGCGGCGGAGCAGTAGCCCCTGCTGGCGGAGGGCCGCCCGCGCCCTCCCTTGGCAGGGTGCTCACCCTTGTCGGGCTGCTCACCCTTGGCGGGGTACTCGCCCTTGGCGGAGTGCCCGTCCTCGGCGGAGCGTTCTCCCTTGCCGGGGTGTTCATCCTTGGCGGGGAGGGTGGAGCAAGTGGCTCGTCGGGGGCGACCTCCGGGCGCTCCTGCGGCTGCGGCTCCACTTCTGCACAAGACAACAAAATATCAGTACAAGCAACAACCTCAAGCGCGCCCGTCAAGCAGAAGAACGAATACCAGACTTACACTGGGGGCTGCTCCTCGGAGCAGCAGGATGATCCGGCAAGTTTGCCGCTGGCACGTCTCCCGTCGCCGCGGCGGGCGAGTCGTCTTCAATCTCGACCACAGGGATCTTGGCCCTCTTTGCCATCCGCTGGGTCAAGGTCCTGAAAGCAAAACAAAAGCAAGATCAGAATCAGCAAGGAAAATCAAAACAAAATCAAAGGAACTAAAAGAATTGCAAGAACTTACTCCTCTTCCTCTTCGTCGGAGCTGAGGGCGGAGAAGTCAAACTCCGCCTGGTTTTCTCCCGCGCGAGGAGCAGGAGGAGAAGGCTCCCTCGGTCGCTTGGCGGGATCCGGGGCCGTGGGCTGCGAAGACCCAGCCCCCGTCGTCGCCGAGGACCGAGGGGCAGAAGGAGCACCCGTTCCGCTCCGGGAAGACCCCCCTCCGCTTGGCGCTCGAGCACGGGGCGCTTCCTTGACGACTTCGCTCGTCCTGGTGGCGCGCGTCGCACGGCGCGCTGGCTGCTGTCGAGGCGCCTGCGGCCTCGCCGTCTCAGCTGCCTTGCGGAGGCGCTTCTTCGGTTGCTGCGTGGGACTTGCCGGAGGCGGGGAGTTCTCTGAGGATGAGGAGGCGTCGTCATCGAGATTCAGAGATCCACCAGAGTCTTCATCAGCCTTGGCGTCCTCCTCCTCCTCGGCAGGCCCGCTGGACTCAGCGCCGTGCCCGGCGGCCTCGCTCCCCCCGGCAACTTCGCTCGTCCCGGCAAACTTCATGGAAGGCTCCCCGGCAAACTCCTCGGGCGCAAGCTTCAGCAGCTTGAGGATTTCCGCCTCCTCTGCTTGGCTCACTGCGTCCGCGGCCTGTGCCTCTTCCACGGTGTATCCAAAGTCACCCGCAGCCGCAGCTGCGGCGGCCTCCTCCATCCTGGAGGCGATGTAAGCTATATCCCGTTCAGTAGTGGCCCGGGTGAGGCCCTTGTTCTCCTCGGCGTTGCGGGGCTTCTCGACCAAATTGTCGAAGAAGGTCAGCACGGTATCCGGTGGAGGCTCTATCCAAGTGGGGACAACGCCATGGGAGTCGCACGCATGCATCATCGCTCGTAGGGAATCGCGAGCAGTGCTGTTGCACAGCGGCACCACTCCCCGGGAAGGTCTGAACCACTCCGGGTGGTTGGGGTCGTGCTTGAAGAGCTCCCGAACCATCCCCTTCAACTCCAAGGCGGTGAAGTTGTAGTTCAATCCAGGACGCAGCCTCATGATATCTGCTGCATTGCCGAATTCCCAGGCGGGCCTCTTCCTTTCTTGTAAAGGGGCGATGCGGCGGCGGAGGAAATCTGCTCCAACTTCTCCGATAGTCAGATTGGCGACCCGGAGACGAATGATCCTAATGAGGGCGATACTAAGCTTGTTGTCCTCCGGGGCCAATTCACTCCAATCCCTGCCGCGCACTATGGCTGTCTGGCGCGGCGCGGTAAAAGGCTCAGGATTATCTTCCAGCACCCAACACCAATCGGCTCTCCACTCCTCCCACTTGCCGTGAAGCTCTCCCTTCAGATGTACGAAAACGGCCATCGTAAGGATGGCGTTGGGGGTAAAATCTAGAAGGTGGAGGCCGTATGTGTTCATTACATCGCAAAAGAACTCCGAGAACGGAGGACACATACCACAATGGAAGAACGCGGCAAAGAAAAAGTACCCGCCGGGGAACATGTCTTTGGCGACGGCGGGGAAGGCTCTGGTGCGGGGATGAGCTTTGGTCTCCCTCGCCCAGAACAAATAGTATTTGTTCCGCAGCTCCCTCGCGCCAAGCCTCGGCGCGAAGACCACGCACTTCTTCTGCAGGGCGGCCAGCTTCGCCGCCTACTCGGATTTCTCCTTCTTGGCCTTGTCGCTCTTCGCCTTGTCGCTCTTTGGAGCCATGGCGGGGGCGGCGAGGGAAGAGGCGAGGAAGTCGACGGCGCCGCGGATGCGGGAGACGGTGGAGGAAGGGCGGAGGCAAGAAGCGGCGGGGATTTCTAGAGAATCAAGGCGCAATGAAGACGGTGGAGGGGAACTGCCCCTGCTTCCTCTGCTTTTAAGGGGGAAGTGGGGGACATTCCGCATTTCCCATTAAAGAAACAGGCCACGATCTCTCCCACGACGCAGCAATCGACGCGTGCCGTTAGGGAGGGATGCGGCGGATACGGAAGGGGATACGGCTTGCCGTGGGCCGCGCGTGCCCGTGCACTGTCTTGGGCCTGGCCCAACAGCGCTCGGCACCGTGTGTGGCCCAGGCCCGCGGGCTCCTGTCGGTGTACTAAGATAGGGGTACCTTAGTACCCCAACTTGTGCACGGGCAGTAGCAGCTTCCCGCGGCTGGGCTTACCACGTGCTCGCCAAGAACCTTTCCTGTCCCTATGAAGCCATTCAAAAACAAAGTATACAAGACAGAAGACCAAGGCCCCGGCAAGAGGAGCTTGCCGGGAAGGCCGCACCAGGCTCAAGGTTGTCACTTTAGCACAAGACCCTGGCAAGAGGAGCTTGCCAGGAAGGCCAAGGAACACTTACCTCAAGAGATGCCTCGGCGCGTCATGCGCCCCGGCAGGACCCAGAGAGCGACAAGCTTCCGGGCCCGGCAAGATCACTACCCCGGCAAGGTGCTTGCCGGGGAATTCTACGCTGTGTGCCCGCGCTCCAGCTCATCGGCCCACGCGTCGCCCTGGGGCCCTTCCAGGGGCACGTGGCAGATGGCTGTGCAGCTTGGGGCACACGGTGGCAAGCCACGGTGACAAGGCTACCGCCGTGGCGAACGCAGAAGCATGGACGGACACTTTTGGGGTCGACGGCGACGGGCATTTAAGGCCCTTGTCCCCCACTGTCAAAGTTAGGTGAAGACCATTGTTCACGCACTATTCACACACTGTTACAACTACCACCAAAATTACACTTTTACCCTCCTCTACGTTGACACCTGTCGGTGACCCCTTGAGCTATAAAAGGAGGCCCATGCACAACGTAGAGGAGGTTCGGTTCGAAACCTAGACAACTCTCTCGCTCGGTGTAGCTAGTACTGTAGCTCTTCAAGCTCCCGAGCTCAAGAATTCAATACAACCTAAGGCAGGAGTAGGGTTTTACGCGTCCGCGCGGCCCGAACCTGGGTAAAACTGCCCGCGTGCGCTCCTCGATCTGCTCTCCGTGCTCCCTCCGCTCCCTTACCGCAACGTAGAAGGGGCTCCGGTCCCATAGGTGCTCGTGGGAGGACAGTTTCCCCCGACACCGATGAATTGTGGGTTTATGATCAAGATTATCTTTGAACAATATTTGATTCTTTTATGTATGATTATAATATCCTTGCAAGTCTCTTCGAATTATTGGTTTGGTTTGGCCTACTAGATCTATAGTTCTTGCAATGGGAGAAGTGCTTGGCTTCGGGTTTAATCTTGCGGTGTCCTTTCCCAGTGATAGCAGGGGCAGCAAGGCACGTATTGTATTGTTGCCATCGAGGATAAAAAGATGGGGTTTATATCATATTGCTTGAGTTTATCCCTCTACATCATGTCCTCTTGCTTAAAGCATTACTATGTTCTTATGAACTTAATACTCTAAATGCATGCAGGATAGCGGTCGATGTGTGGAGTAATAGTAGTAGATGCAGAATGGTTTTTGTCTACTTGTCACGGACGTGATGCCTATATATAATGATCATGCCTAGATATTCTCATAACTATGCGCTTTTCTATCAATTGCTCGACAGTAATTTGTTCACCCACCGTAGAATTCTGCTATCATGAGAGAAGCCACTAGTAAAACCAATGGCCCTCGGGTCTATTCTCAACATAATAATCTTCCATCTACTTTACTTTGCCTTATTTACTTTCTGTTCTTATACCAAAAATACCAAAAATATTATACTATCCTATCTATCAGATCTCACTTTCGTAAGTGACCGTAAAGGGATTGACAACCCCTTATCGCGTTGGCTGTGAAGTTCTTATTTGTTTGTGTAGGTGCGAGGGACTCGCGTGTGGTCTCCTACTGGATTGATACCTTGGTTCTCAAAAACTAAGGGAAATACTTACGCTACTGTGCTGCATCACCCTTTCCTCTTTGAGGGAATACAACGCAAGCTCGAGAAGTAGCAAGAAGAATTTCAGGCGCCGTTGCCTCGGAGGCTTACGCAAAAGTCATATACCAAGTACCTATCACAAACCCTTATCCTTCGCTTACATTATTTGCCTCTCGTTTTCCTCTCCCCCACTTCACCCTTGCCGTTTTATTCGCCCTTCTTTTTCCGTGTGTTTACCGTTCGCTTTTGCTTCGCCGTCATGGCTAGCACACCTATCATTATCAATACTCCCGAGAGTGAGGTTCTTAATTTTAAACAAAGGGAGGAGAAAATCTAAAATATGCCTGGTATAGAATTTGCAATGCTCAAAATAGATCTACTAGGAAGCTTTCCACTTCCGTGCTTCTTCGCAATTTTTATGTTCGCATAACTCCGTGGAATTGATATATTTTTGATACCATTACCGGAGGGAGTTTCTTGGGTAGACATACTTTTGATTCTTATAATGCTATGACAGAATTGTTTGGGCCACCACCTCTTCTGTTTAATGGAACTGTTTTAACTCTGGAACATGTTATGCAAAGGCTTGAAATTATTGAAAACAAAGTTGCTACTGTATAGTTGGTTGAGAGTTTGGATAGGAAGATCCACAACCAAATTATCCAATATGGATCCAAGGTAGGAGTTATTCTAAAAAAAATAAAGAAAAAGAACCCATAGTTAAAGAGAAAATAGATCAAGATTCCACTAGAATCGATAAACTTGAGGATATTATCACTAATGTAGGGTCTGCTCTTTCTGCTATGAAAACTACTTTGAATCCCTCTACCACTAAATTGGCCAAGTTTATGTATGTTCCTAAAAAAAAGGGTGAATCATCTAGTAAGGAAATTGTTGATCTCAAATCTATAAGTGTTCATCCCAACTTTCTCACTTTCGCAAGGGAACCTTTTGCTACAAATGAATTTCTTGATTTCTTGCCTAGAAGTTTGATTATCAATAGAAATAAAGAAGTTCCTAAGAATTATAAGTGCTTAATTGAAGTATTGCCCACCAAAGATGGCAATACCTAGATCTATTCTTGTATCGTGCCTAGCTAGGGGCGTTAAACGATAGCGCTTGTTGGGAGGCAACCCAATTTTATTTTATTTGTTTTTGCTTCTGTTTAGGAATAAATTTTGCATCTAGCTTCTGTTTAGATGTGGTTTTGTGTTTTAATTAGTGTTTGTGCCAAGTAGAACCTTTGGGAAGACTTGTGTGAAGTTTATATGATCATGCTGTAAAAAACAAAAACTTTAGCACTCACGAGATTAGCCACCATATTTTACTGGAGAGTGCTATTTAGTTGATTCTTTGTGCAAATGATAAATAGACAAATTCCTCACGTTTAACAATTTATTTCAAATTTTTTGGAGTTACAGAAGTATTCGAAAGTTACAGATTACTACAGACTGTTCTGTTTTTGATAGATTCTATTTTTCGTGTGTTGTTTGCTTATTTTGATGAATCTATGAGTAGTATTGGGGAGTATGAATCATAGAGAAGTTGGAATACAGTAGGTTTAACACCAATATAAATAAAGAATGAGTTCATTACAGTACCTGTGAGTAGTGGGTTTTTTCTTATACTAACGGAGCTCACGAGATTTTTGGCTAAGTTTTGTGTTGTGACGATTTCAAGTTTTGAGTATGGCTTTGATGGACTATGGAACAAAGAGTGGCAAGAGCCTAAGCTTGGGTATGCCCAAGGCACCCCAAGGTAAAATTCAAGGACAACCAAAATCCTAAGCTTGGGGATGCCCCGGGAAGGCATCCCCTCTTCTGTCTTCATCTATCTGTAACTATACTTGAGACTATATTTTTATTCACCACATGATATGTGTTTTGCTTGGAGCGTCATGTATGATTTGAGTCTTTGCTTTTTAGTTTTCCACAATCATCTTTGCTGGACACACCTTTTTAGAGAGATAAATATGGTTTAGAATTTATTAGAATACTCTATGTACTTCACTTATATCTTTTGAGCTAGATAGTTTTGCTATAGTGCTTCACTTATATCTTTTAGAGCACGGTGGTGGTTTTATTTTGTAGAAATTATTGATATCTCATGCTTCACTTATATCTATTTGAGAGTCTTTTAGAACAGCATGGTAATGTGCTTTGGTTATAAAACTAGTCCTAATATGATAGGCATCGAAGATGGGTATAGTAAAAACTTTCATATAAAGTGCATTGAATACTAAGAGGAGTTTGATACTTGATGATTGTTTTGAGATATGAGGATGGTGATATTCGAGTCATGCTAGTAGATTAGTTGTGAATTTGAGAAATACTTGTGTTGAGTTTTGCAAGTCCCGTAGCATGCACGTATGGTAACCATTGTGTGACAAATTTGAAGCATGAGGTATTTCATTGAGTGTCATCCTTTGTGTGGAGGTTGAGATCGCGCGATGGTTAACTCCTACTAACCCTTCCCTTAGGAGCACGCGTGTAGTACTTTGTTTTGATGACTTGTAGATTTTTGCAATAAGTATGTGAGTTCTTTATGACTAATGTTGAGTCCAGGGATTATACGCACTCTCACCCTTCCACCATTGCTAGCCTCTCTTGTACCACGCAACTTTCACCGGTACCATACACCCACCATATACCTTCCTCAAAACAGCCACCATACCTACCTATCATGGCATTTCCATAGCCATTCCGAGATATATTGCCATGCAACTTTCCACCGTTCCGTTCATATGACACGCTTCATATTGTCATATTTCCATGCATGATCATGTAGTTGACATCGTATTTGTGGTTAGGCCACCATGCATAATTTTTCATATATATCACTCTTGATTCATTGCACATCCCGGTACACCGCCGGAGGCATTCATATAGAGTCATACTTTGTTCTAGAATCGAGTTGTAAATCAATATAAGTGTGATGATCATCATTATTATAGCATTGTCCCAAAGAAAAAATGAAAAAAAAAAAAGAAGAAGGGGAAAAAAGAAAGGCAAAAAAAGGCCCAAAAAAGGAAAAATGAAAAAAAGAAAAGAAAAGGGACAATGCTACTATCTTTTTCCACACTTGTGCTTCAAAGTAGCACCATGATCTTCATGATAGAGAGTCTCTTGTTTGTCACTTTCATATACTAGTGGGAATTTTCATTATAGAACTTGGCTTGTATATTCCAACGATGGGCTTCCTCAAATGCCCTAGGTCTTCGTGAGCAAGCAAGTTGGATGCACACCCACTTAGTTTCTTTTGTTGAGCTTTCATACATTTATAGCTCTAGTGCATCCGTTGCATGGCAATCCCTACTCACTCACATTGATATATATTGATGGGCATCTCCATAGCCCATTGATACGCCTAGTTGATGTGAGACCATCTTCCTCTTTGTCTTCTCCACAACCACCACTCTATTCCACCTATAGTGCTATATCCATGGCTCACGCTCATGTATTGCGTAAAAGTTGAAAAGTTTGAAAAAAAATAAGTATGAAACAATTGCTTGGCTGAAACCGGGGTTGTGCATGATTTGAGTAATTGTGTGACGAAGATGGAGCATAGCCTAACTATATGATTTTGTAGGGATGAACTTTCTTTGGCCATCTTATTTTGAGAAGACATGATTGCTTTGTTAGTATACTTGAAGTATTATTATTCTTATGTCAATATCAACTTTTATCTTGAATGTTTTGGATCTGAACATTCATGACACAACAAAGAGAATTACATTGAGAATTATGTTAGTTAGCATTCCACATCAAAAATTCTGTTTTAATCATTTACCTACTCGAGGACGAGCAGGAATTAAGCTTGGGGATGCTTGATACGTCTCCAACGTATCTATAATTTTTTATTGTTCCATGCTATTATATACTATGTTTTGGATGTTTAATGGGCTTTATTATACACTTTTATATTATTTTTGGGACTAACCTACTAACCCAAGGCCCAGTAAAAATTGCTATTTTATTGGCCTATTTCAGAGTTTCGCAGAAAAGGAATATCAAACGGAGTCCAAACAGAGTGAAACCTTCGGGGGAGCTATTTTTGGAACCGTATCTACCCAGAAGACTTGGAGTACACGCGAGGGAACGAAGGAGGTGGCCACGAGGGTCCAGGGCGCGCCCCCTCCCCCTGGGCGCGCCCCCACCCTCGTGGGCCCCCTCTGGTTCCCCCGATGCCCTCCTTCCTCCTATATATATCCATGTACCCTGAATACATCGAGGCGGCAGAGAAAACCCTAATTCCACCGCCGCAACCTTCTGTTCCCGTGAGATCCCATCTTGGGGCCTGTTCTGGAACTCCGCTGGAGGGGGGATCTACCACAGAGTGCTTGTAGATCAACGCCATAGCCTCACCAATGAGTTGTGAGTAGTTTACCACAGACCTTCAGGTCCATAGTTATTAGCTAGATGGCTTCTTCTCTCTTTTTGGATCTCAATACAAAGTTCTCCTCGATCTTCGAGAAGATCTATTCGATGTAATCTTTTTGCGGTGTGTTTGTCGAGATCTGATGAATTGTGGGTTTATGATCAAGATTATCTTTGAACAATATTTGATTCTTTTCTGAAATCTTTTATGTATGATTATAATATCCTTGCAAGTCTCTTCGAATTATTGGTTTGGTTTGGCCTACTAGATCTATAGTTCTTGCAATGGGAGAAGTGCTTGGCTTTGGGTTCAATCTTGCGGTGTGCTTTCCCAGTGACAGCAGGGGCAGCAAGGCACGTATTGTATTGTTGCCATCGAGGATAAAAAGATGGGGTTTATATCATATTGCTTGAGTTTATCCCTCTAGATCATGTCATATTGCTTAAAGCATTACTCTATTCTTATGAACTTAATACTCTAGATGCATGCTGGATAGCGGTCGATGTGTGGAGTAATAGTAGTAGATACAGAATCGTTTCGGTCTACTTGTCACGGACGTGATGCCTAGATATTCTCATAACTATGCACTTTTCTATCAATTGCTCGACAGTAATTTGTTCACCCACCGTAGAATTCGGCTATCATGAGAGAAGCCACTAGTGAAACCTATGGCCCCCGGGTCTATTCTCAACATATTAATCTTCCATCTACTCTACTTTGCTTTATTTACTTTCTGTACTTATACTAAAAATACCAAAAATATTATATTATCCTATCTATCAGATCTCACTTTCGTAAGTGACCGTAAAGGGATTGACAACCCCTTATCGCGTTGGCTGCGAAGTTATTATTTGTTTGTGCAGGTGCGAGGGACTCGCGGGTGGTCTCCTACTGGATTGATACCTTGGTTCTCAAAAACTAAGGGAAATACTTACGCTACTGTGCTGCATCACCCTTTCCTATTCGAGGGAATACAACGCAAGCTCGAGAAGTAGCACGGGCCGGCCCACGGCAAGCCTGTTAACGGCATGTTCGCATATAGCCCATTTACAGCCCGCTAACCCAAAGCGCTATTACGGCCTATCCGAATTAGGCCCAGTAGCGTCATCTGGGCCGTCCAATATAATTCCAGCCCGTTTTAACTTCCAGCTCATGTATGGCCCATGACGTATTTCGGCACATATGAGTCCCTTTGTAACTCTTGGCCCATTGATGGCTCGTTGTGAAACCGGCCCGTAATGAACAGTGTATCGCTTTATACCCATTAGCGGCCCATTATTCCATTGGGTCGTTTCCAGCCCGTGTTACCTTTCAGCCTTCTGAGGGCCCATTTATTCTTGGGCTCATTTCCAGCATTCGGTTACTTACGGCCCGTTACTGGCCTTTTCTGCTTGTGGGCCAAATTCAACCCGCGGATACAGTCGGCCCGTTTGTGGCACATTAATCTGTTGGGCCATTTTCATAGCATCATCAAATATGGCCTATTAACGGCCCGTTATGGTCAGCCCATAAAACGTACTGTCGGGGGAAACTGTCCGCCACGAACACCTATGGGACCGGAGCCCCTTGTCTGTGCGGTACGAGGGCGGAGGGAGCATGAAGAGCAGATCGTAGCGAGCACGCGGGCAGTTTTACCCAGGTTCGGGCCGCGGTAGACGCGTAAAACCCTACTCCTGCTTAGTTGTGTATTGAGTTGGAGAGCTCGGGAGCTTGAAGAAGCAGCTACACCGAGCGTATGAGCGATCTAGGTTCCGAACCCCCTCCACGTTGTGCATGGGCCTCCTTTTATAGTACAAGGGGTCACCGACAGGTGTCAACGTAGGAGAAAGGGGTAAAAACGTAAAAGAGGTGGTAGTTGTAACAGTGCGGGAACAGTGGAGCTACAGTGCGCGAACAGTGGTCGCTACCTACTTTGACAGTGGGGGACAAGGGCATTTAATGCCCGTCGCCGTCGACCCCAAAAGCTCCCGCCCTTGCGTCTCCGTTCGCCACGGCGATGGATCCACCACCGTGGAGTGCCACCGTGTCCCCCAGGCTGCACAGCCATTCGCCACGCGTCCCTGGATAGGCCCCAGGGCGACGCGTGAGCCGATGAGCTGGAGCGCGGGCACACAGCGCAACTCTCCCGGCAAGCACCTTGTCGGGGTCTTGATCTTGCCGGGCTCGGGAGCTTGCCGCTCCCCGGGCCCTCGCCGGGGCGCATATAGCGCCGAGGCGTGTCTTCTATGATGGAATCTTCTAGTCTTCCTGGCAAGCTCCTCTTGCTAGGGCCTCGTGCTAGTGAGGTAATCTTGAGCCTGGTACGGCCTTCCCGGCAAGCTCCACTTGCCGGGGTCTCGATCTTCTTTCTTGCATACTTTGTTTTTGAATGGTTTGATATGGAGCAGGAAGGTCTCCGGCGAGCGCGTGGTAAACCCTGCCGCGGGAAGCTGCAACTGCCCGTGCACAAGTTGGGGTACTGAGGTATCCCTACCTCAGTACACCAACAGGTACAATTTCCACTCTAGCCCGTTTATGGCCCCTTACACGGCCCGTACAAGGCCCGTAGATGAGACGGCCCGTAGAAGGCCCATGGATCCTACGGGACGTAGAAGGCCCATTGACCTGACGGCCCATAGAAGGCCCATTGATCCGACGGCCCATAGAAATCCCATGGATCCGCTGGCCCATAGAAGGCACGTGGATCCGACAGTCGATAGAAGGCCCACGAATCCGACAGCCCATAGAAGGCCCACGAATCCGACGGCCATAGAAGGCCATGGATCGTCCATCCCGTAGATGGCCCATGGATCGTACGGCCTGTGGAGGGCCATGGTCACTACAACATTTGGGTGAGTTGGCCCCCGTTTGAACGTTATAGCATATTCAAAGAATTATCCTACTATATACTATCACCTCTGAAAAACATACACTATACAATAAAGAGACTAAGGCATAGAAACATAGAATAATCCTACACTATACAATAAAGAAATTACAGCCGATTATACCCACTGGGCATTATGGTTCGGCACCAGTGATAATAAAGCATACACAAACAGCAAATTACATACACTGGGCAAATACAGCTCATACATCATGGACGCGCATCAACATAACTTACCATTTGAACTATAATCTCTTCAGAAAATAGGATTGGCCGGATTTAGATAGCACAAATTTCACTCCGCAAAATCTTCAATTCCTTCATTGTTACCTTAGTGTCTTGTTTCATTTTTTGACTCCTGCATCTAATACCTACATGTCCAGTGTCAACTTGTTGATTGTACGTTCAGAATCATGTACACGTTGTCTTGCCACCTCTAGTTGATGCTCGAGAACATCAGCAAATTCCAATTCCAATCCATAATCATTCGGTAACGGCCATGCCGCACTGCTCGCAGATCTTTGTGTTGATGTCACTTCATCCTGAAATGTTTCTGTAAGTACACATGACTAGGGCAAAAATATAGTTACAACAGTGAAGCAAACAAGACAGACTATTTTGTACATGGCAAAACAGGACTAACAATAATGTTACACATCATGAAGCATAAGCAGGTGATATTTTAAAAATTATAAAAAGGTAGTATGTGCAGCCTGCATACAGAAATCTCTCTTGGCTCACCAGAGGAGCATGATGTTGGGGCCCAATCCAAAACACAGACAAGTTACAAATTTAGACAGCATGTTGCGTAGAAGTAAGCAAGCAGTTGGCCATTCTGTAGCTCAATTAATGTCTTAGGGAGCATAATGAACAGCAGAGGATTTCATACAAACATACTACAACAAGAAAAATTATGCAATCATTAGCCTAGTATAAACTAGATTGTGAGCCTCATTCAATAATAGTTGGTTAATAGACTTCAAAGCTTTAGGCACACTTCGGCAGAGTAATTAAATGGTAAGTGTCGGGGATATTACCCCGCGGTATGAACCGGCCGGAATTATAACCCGGCCGGACTTGGTGGTTTACTTGAGAGACGTTTTACACTTGATGATTCACTAGCAACCTGTCTAAATAATACCACTCACTGGTAACCCGGCAGGCGGATCATGGATGACAAGGCCCAAGGCCCAGAAGGCCGGTTCATATTAATAGTGGGCCGGTTTATGAAGAAAGCATAAGGAATATTCTCATACAAAGGAAGCAAGACTAGGACTCCTTGTAATAGATCAATCCTAATCCTACTAGGACTAGTCATGTAACCCGCCCCTTTCAACATATATAAGGAGGGGCAGGGCTCCCCAAAGAGGACAAGTTAGATAGGTTTAGACAAGCCACAAGCAGACAAGTCTCTAGGGTTAGACACAAAGCGCCGGTTTACCGGCGACACCACGAGGATGATAATGAGACCTAGCCTCAAACAGCACGTAGGGCTATTACCGGATGATGTTTCCCGGGGCCCGAAGCTGTCTAAATCCGTGTCTTGCATCGCGTCTCTCGATTCCGCTCAACCCCTCTCAAGCTACTACATAGATGCGCGGCCTCACGACTAAGTCCGCTAAACCGGACATCTGACGTGTTAATTCCACGACAGTTGGCGCCCACCGTGGGGCCTGCGCACAGTGGTGTTGAGTTCTTGGAGGGATCTCTCCCAGGGATCGAGAAGTTCGCAGAAAAAAGAGTTATCAACGAAGGATTTGTATTTCCTAAAGCAAAAAAGTCAGATCGGAGACCAGTGCATGTTTGAGTTTAAAGGAAATTAGGGTTTGGCGGTTTGTGCGCTATCATTGTGATACGCGTCGCCAAGGTAAATAAAAATTCTGAGACGGCGCACACCGCGACAAGATCAGTCCGTATCGACAGCTACTATTGCTATAAAGTTGATCCGCCAGAAAAAGGGAAAAGAGGATTGAATCGATGGTCCAACAAACAAAGCTTGACTAAGTCAATCCCAACCCGGGAAGGGAAACAACCGTGATCCGGATTCTAAGTCACTCGACCGAGTGTCCCGCTGCTATCTCGCACCGTTTCCACGTCATCAAATCACACGAGTCACCGTATCCGAACCGGCCGCGACCCTCGGCCGTCTCAAATCGCCCCTGTTCTTTCCGCTTCAACGGCCGCGCTGAGCCCCCAAGCGCCCTGCTCCTGCTTCGCCGAATCACGGCGTCCTGCTGGCTATGAACTGTCGCTCCCTTGCGGCCTGGGGTCGTCCCTGCGAACCACCACAAGGGCCGACCTTCAGCCTGGCGCTGTGAGCCACCGAGGCTCTTGTTTCAAGCTGCGCCACCGAGTCGCCTTCGTCGTCGCGTGTTTACCTCTGCCTCGAGAGCTGCAGCCTCCGTCGCCGGCTGCTTTTCCGCGACGTCTCCGAGCGCCTCCTCGACCAGCTGGAGCTGTTTCTTTGAATCGTCACTTCGTCGCCGGATCAATGTTTGGAAACGCCGCCTGCAAGAGGCTGAGACCGACAGGAGTTCTTTATGTGTACAAATCGCCGAGACCGTTTGGGTTTTGCTGCGGATTCAACTCGTACTGCCACGCATCTGAGTCACCCAGCGAGGGCTTTGCATCACTTTTCTGTTGTGCTGTCGCTGCCACCTGCTAGCCTCCGATGGTTTGCCGTGCATGACTGCTAGCCTGCTGCGCCTGTTTCTTTTGGAGTGTGTCCCGTGGATACGTTGACTGACCAACGGCGTGCATTCAAAGGCATACAACCAGGCATTTGTGTTGCAAAGTGTATTTACTACTAGTGCTACTTATACGTGGAGACCAAAGGATATTGCTATTTCTTCATCACGTCAAGACAAAGAAAAAGAGATAAAAGAAGGAGAGGTCACGTGTTATTCAGAATCAGCGTCCACAGTTATCCGGCAAAAATACCAGGTGCTATTTTTCCTATGTATTTTATCAATACATGTTAATTCATCCGAAATCAATTACTCTTGCATGTAATATTTTTTGCACAGGACGACTACTAAAAGCGGCAGCCAGATCATCATTAGGGCATGCCACAGATGCACGTTCAGCGGCGTTGCACGGCTTCACGAACATGCGTGTTGTGGTCCAGTTTACATGCACGCACCGACCGACTCGTCTGTCCGCGCCTACGTGCATTGGTCTTCAACACTGCGTCCGGCTCCCTCGCCAATGAACGTGCGCACGTTACCGCTTCCGCGGTCCGATCTACATCAACATGCCAGTGCCACACCCGTCCTCATAAACCGGCCCAGCGGATACGCATCTCACCGATTTACAAATACCACGGCCAAATCATCCGTTATCCTGACGAATCAGGTGATATTTATCCTATTTATTTTTAAGCACATATTAATTTTTCCGAGCAAAAATTCCTCGCCCTACTGTATTTTTATGCAGAAAAATTATTCATTATAAAATGGTATTATACCACGGAGGAGGAGGCACGCCAAACATTGTTCGACACGAGTGATCGTCGTCATTCCACGGATTCAAGCACCGGTTTACGAACGCCATAGCCGTCTTTCACAACCGCGCCGACTTACAAAGCCGTGACCGTCTTACGCGACAGCGCCGGTTTACAACACGGAGGATAACTCATTCATCTCCGCCGATTTACAATACCGCGGCCGATTCATATATCTGTGGTGCTACTGATGCTGTGGTCGTTTTACCGTCCACCCTGTGAATCCGGTCTATTCAACATACCGGTTCAAATACACTCAGGTGATATCCATCTACAATATTATTTCTCTCATTATATATTACTTTTTAAAGAAAACAAGATGCTTTGATCAGTCTATCTGGTTGTGCAGGGTATGTGAAGGAGCGGTAGAACTCTCGAGAACAAGAGATTATGTCCGGTTCAAGAAGAGAAAAACCCCATAACAAGAAGAAACCTGCAGGATCAGGAGGAACGTCAGCGGCCCCTGGGGACAGTCGGGTTCGCCCACATCCTCTTGAATGGCTATGTTATGATTTTTTGGGCTCCCTGAACAGTGGGTACGCCCACGTTCAAATGATGACCCGGCCCCTGGGGACAGTTGGGTTCGCCCACATCCTCTTGAATGGCTATGTTATGAATTTTTGGGCTCCCTGAACAGTGGGTACGCCCACGTTCAAATGATGACCCGGCCCCTGGGGACAGTCGGGTTCGCCCACATCCTCTTGAATGGCTATGTTATGAATTTTTGGGCTCCCTGAACAGTGGGTTCGCCCACGTTCAAATGATGACCCGGCCCCTGGGGACAGTCGGGTTCGCCCACATCCTCATGAATGGCTATGTTATGAATTTTTGGGCTCCCTGAACAGTTGGTACGCCCACGTTCAAATGATGACCCGGCCCCTGGGGACAGTCGGGTTCGCCCACATCCCCATGAATGGCTAAACCTTGTTTTGAGCCTGGCAGCTCTTTGAAAAAGCCTCGACTACATGGCCTTATTTGCAAAAAATTGCATGTTTTTTGGTGTTTGTGTTTTATAACCTTTTAAACCGGAGTGGAACAGCTACTCAAGTTGACCACATATCTATCAAATTGAAAGTCTGGATCATGAAATACCAGCATGAGTAAACCGGTGTTCATTATAACCCGGATCATCCATCAGGCAAAAGCCAAGTATAAGCTACAAGCTTCTGGACAAAGTTTCAGCATGATATAAACCGGTGTCTTTTATCAAGCCCGGAATCATTATTGGATCTATCAAAGACTCCCTCAGAAAATTGCAAGTATCGCCGGATTAAGAATATCAAGCATATTTTGATCGCAGGTATGAAGTATTTTATTTTCAAATATATATTTGGCAGTATATGATCAGTTATAATGACCGGTGTTCCTTAAACCAGCCTGGTTTTGACTATAAGTCACCAGTATGAGATAAAATAATGACCGGTGTTTATTAAACCCGGCCCGATTGTGATCAAACATCATTGGAACCGGTCTTCAAGCCGGATTATATTCTTCAAATAGCCAAACATGGCTGGATTCCTATTATGGTTATCAATATTATGATTGAGGTTTTTCAAAGTCGCTTTAAGCGCAATGGATATTATTTCATCAATGGAAGTAATTTATTCTACAAAGAAAAAGTCCCGAGTTGCTGCAGGCTTACAACCCGGCACTTGGGGGCTACATTATTCAAATTAAGTTTACATCAAATACACAAGTCTCATGTCGCTGCAAGCATGCACCATGACACTTGGGGGCTAATGGGCAGTTGAAGCAGTAAACAACAGCAATTCAAATACACAAGTCTCAAGCACACAAGCAAGTTGTCTACTTGACACTTGGGGGCTAATGGAAAGATCATTTGCTTTATCTGGAAGTACCGGTTCACCTTCTAAATGTAGCTAAACCGGAACTTGGGGGCTACCAATCGCTCCTGTCAACAGTTCAAGGTACACAAGTATTAATCCATTATATTGAAAGGCCCGTCTAACTCAGTTGGTAAAGCACAAAGCTCTTAACCTTGTGGACGTGGATTCAAACCCCACGATGGAAGTTACATTATATAATGTTCATTTCAATAATTATATCTACAAAGTCCCTGCTCATTATTATATAATGACCTGGCACTTGGGGGCTATATATTGCTATTTAAGTTTACAGGATCATATTTTCAAAGTCCCTGCTCATTATTGCATAATGACCCGGCACTTGGGGGCTACATAATATGGAATATTCAGTTTCATAGTGATTGGGATGAACAATCCGGATTTCTTCAAGATTATACAAGACTATTTTCAATGGAGTATATACAAAGTCCCTGCTCATTATTACATAATGACCCGGCACTTGGGGGCTATAGGTAATATGCATATAAAGGAGGAACATCTTCAAATTTTCAGTTCTGGCAAATCCGGATTAATTGTGTGACCCGACAATTTTGGCAATCATAAAACCGGCAAGTTCTACATATTCAAGCTGGCTTAGATATCAATTGAATATTTCAAGACCAATATTTTTGTCAAGTCAGAACATTGGAAGACCGATTCAAATGGATTCTTTATTTACAATATTTCTTATGCAAGCAAGTTGATTATGAAGTTGGTCTGTTGACCCGGATTTTCTAGAAGAAGGAAGGACAAGGACTTAAAGATGATCAGGTGCCGGTTTACAAGAATTCTTAACCCGGAGTACAACCTCTCAAATTTGTTCTTGTGTTTGTTTTGGAGCATAAGTTTACCATGGACACATCCAAGCTAAACTTGGGGGCTAATGTCGGGGATATTACCCCGCGGTATGTACCGGCCGGAATTATAACCCGGCCGGACTTGGTGGTTTACTTGAGAGACGTTTTACACTTGATGATTCACTAGCAACCTGTCTAAATAATACCACTCACTGGTAACCCGGCAGGCGGATCATGGATGACAAGGCCCAAGGCCCAGAAGGCCGGTTCATATTAATAGTGGGCCGGTTTATGAAGAAAGCATAAGGAATATTCTCATACAAAGGAAGCAAGACTAGGACTCCTTGTAATAGATCAATCCTAATCCTACTAGGACTAGTCATGTAACCCACCCCTTTCGACATATATAAGGAGGGTCAGGGCTCCCCAAAGAGGACAAGTTAGATAGGTTTAGACAAGCCACAAGCAGACAAGTCTCTAGGGTTAGACACAAAGCGCCGGTTTACCGGCGACACCACGAGGATGATAATGAGACCTAGCCTCAAACAGCACGTAGGGCTATTACCGGATGATGTTTCCCGGGGCCCGAAGCTGTCTAAATCCGTGTCTTGCATCGCGTCTCTCGATTCCGCTCAACCCCTCTCAAGCTACTACATAGATGCGCGGCCTCACGACTAAGTCCGCTAAACCGGACATCTGACGTGTTAATTCCACGACAGTAAGGCCTTTAATTATGTCAACTAATAGTTATACAAGTACCCAACATCAGGCATCATTCTTTGGGCATCTCATTAACTGAGGACAAATAAAGCAATTGAAAAGAGCAAATTAACTATGCCTGAAACAAACAAGGAATTGAACTATTGAGTTGGATACAGTGACTTACCTTAATAGGTTGAAGAGGCTCAGCGCAGCTCCTACTTCTCTTGCAAGGCTCCTTCCTAACATCTTGTACTTGGAAATCCTCAATCTTATCTTCATTGCACCCCTTCTACAAGGTGACACAAACTAGTTACTCGTCTCCTTGGAAGATAAATATGCATACTTTCTAGTCTGTGAACACAAAAGGATGAGATTATAACAAAACAACACCACATAATGAAACATGCCGCATCTCTTGCACTTGCACACAATGAAATGAGCATTTACTATGTCTGCACTATGTAAAAACTAGGCATACCTTCGAACTGGATCTCCAGGTACTCTTGGAGAGCCTACTTTAGTGTACAGCTAATTTGCAAGTTGACACGGCTAATTTCAGACATCTCTACATGATAATACATTGCATATTCCTTGCGCATATTTAAACCACCAATTAATGATTGTGTGTGTAGCATAAACTAGCCATGACTCTGTGTGCTGGACTAGCAGGCACTCTAAGGGAGCCTAATGTAGTGTACTGGAATTCCTACATGCCACCTACGATTTTGTGTAATGTACTGCCTCTGTTCCTAAATATATGTCTATGTAGAGATTCCAGTATGGACCACATATAGATGTATATAGATGCATTTTCGAGTGTAGATTCACTCATCTTGCTCTGTATGTGGCCTATAGTGGAATCTCTAGAAAGACTTATATTTAGGAACGGAGGTACGAGGTAGTATCATGTATGACATCTACATATCTAATTTAGCAGCCAGTAATAGAAATCATTGTCTACACAAAGGGATTACTGGTCGAAAATCCTAGCAAAGCACGCTGGCAGGCACAGAGCAATACAAGAGAGAGAGAGACACGCTTACAAGATCATACCAATGCCTCGGTCCAGGATCTTGGTTGGCCAAGCTGTTAGATCCAGAAGAAACATCATCATTGTAGTTTTTGTCAGCTGCATAACAGGTAACAGCAACCTGTTAGTATATTTGAAGTACATCGAGCAGGTGATGCTGGACGGGTTTAAAGGTGACAAGTACCTAGACCGTGGCGGGTGCTTGGCATCTTGCCAGATGCTGGGAATCAGGTTAGAAACGTCAAGGGTGATGACGCTGCGCTGGCTGTCGGGGTCCGGTAAGGAGATCTAGAACCGTCGAGTAGGGTGTTTGTGGAGCGGCTCCGGTAAGGTGGACTACGGTGTGGGCGAAGCAGATCTGTGGTCGTGGACGAGGGCGTAGGTGAAGCTGCTCCGGTGGTTGGGTTAAGGATGGTGTCGACGATGCGGATCTACGGCCGTGGAAGGGGAGTCAGAAGCTGCTCCAGTAGGTTGGATGAGGGTGCGAGGAAGCGGATCTGAGGCCGTGGACTTGTGGGTTGGCAAAGCGGCCCCGGTAGGGTTGAAAATGGTATAGGCGAAGCTACTCCTGTGGGGTTGACGATGGTGTCAGCGAAGCGGCTCCGGTAGGGTTGAGGAAGGTGTCAGCGAAGAAGATCAGAGGCCATCGACCGGGGTGTCGGTGGGGCAGCTCCGGGGGTGTGGACGAAGCGTCTCTGGTGGGGAGTACGAATGAGCCGATGCAGATGTGCTGCGGTTGACAAGAGTACCGACGAAGCAGATCCAGCGCCGTGGACAAGGCCGGCACTGAATGGGTTGTGGTACAGTGGTGGATGAGCAGTCTACTTGTTTCTAGGGGAGGTGGGAGGGGTAGATGCGGCCGTAAAAGCAGATCTGATGAGGTGGACGCCACTGGCAGTGAATGGGCTCTGGTACGCCGGTGGATGAGCGGTCTAGGGTTTCGAGAGGGGAGGGGAGAAAGGCCGATGAAGTACGGACGGCGTGATGTGAGATGCTCTGGTGCTATGGAGTTAGTCGTGTTTGTGGGAGGGGGAGAGGAAATGGGGGTGTCGTGTAGTGGGGGGAACCGGAAGTTACCAAAGTAGCCCCGACCTATTATGTAGATGAGGGCGTTATTGTAACTGTTGGTCTCCGTGCACCAAGGACAAAAGGGGAATTTCGCATGCTAAAGACTAAGGTGGCGGAAATTTTAGAAGGACAAGGGAGATTTTGCCACCCGCGGGATCGTTCATATCCAGTTTCAACTAATTTTGGACCGTGCTAGCGGGAAGGTCACGCGAGACTGTGTACACAGGGCACACGTCAGCAGTTAATAACTGGTGTGAAGTCCACCCCAGAAAAAAAGACAATAACTCAGGATGATGCGCCGATAACTTGGACGTTCACACGGGCGCGGCCAATCGTACGGGTGTAGTGGCGCATTCACAAAAAATGGATCAAACGCTCAGCCTATGTATTTCTCATGTAAATAGATAATTTAGTGCAATTGGTTATTTACTTTAAACATATGCATTGACGTGTTATTGTAGAGGCGCACAAAAAGAAATGGATATTGTAGTCCGCTACTTAAAAGTGTTACCTCATATGATTACATAGCCTCCATTTCATAAAATGCGTACCCGTTGAATTCATATATGAATATTGCATATATTACTTCATAATAGAACCTTAAAACATCCAAGACTAATGATTTTGAATGCAAGAGTAACAATGGTGCATGTACATGATAGCTACATTGATTGTCTGAAGAAACATCACTGTAACTTTGGCATGCACAACTAAAAAGGTTTACTTAAATAGAAAAAATGTGATATGTGAGTGTCCAATCTTTATAGCGATGAATCGATATTGTACCTTTGGCCACGATACTAAGTAGATATTGATTTATGTTCAAGCGATGCACGTCCACGATCGCTACATAGTGATACGTGAATGAATTGTGCAATCTCTCTCACACGCATACATATCTCATTTCCCTGTGGGCATCGCAATCACACATGCGCACTTCGTGTATTTCTCTCCCTCCGTCAAGGTTAGAATTTGTCTTTCTACCCCATCCTACAAGTCTCTGACACAGAAACACACACGCTCTCTTTGTCGAACACGCCCACCCCTTTAATTCCGCCCACCCACAGCCACTAATGTCTCAAAGTATAATAATGTATCTCACACATATGCCTAAGGTTAACTCGAGTTACGGAACCATATGAATACATACAATGGGATTCCAACAGAACACCTTTTGTTTTGAGATTTCGCTCTCTCTCACACACACACACACACGCGCGCGCGTGCGCGCGTGCGCGCACACATTCTTTCTTGCTTCATTTTTTCCGGCACTTGCATGCACACAATTTTGTTTATCTTCGTGATGCTTTAAGTATGCCTCACACAAATGCTATCTACCTATCCCTTAATATAGCTAGATATGTGTCACACAAACTTCTTCTCCCTACTAGCAAGATGCCCATGCGTTGCACCGAACATCAAGATGCATTTGTATGAGTAGTTTATCTTGTGGGAGAAAAGGTTGAACGAGGGAATGCCTTATTTGCAAATGCGGAGAGGGGTATGGGTATCATTTTGAAAAATTGCCACAGTTTCCTTCCTATCCGTCGGGTATAAATCGGATGGCCTATATTGCATGTTGGCAGGAACACCATCATCACCAACTCTATTTTTTATAAGAGTAGGGATATGTAAGTGTCACTGCCACCCCCCCCCCCCGACACACACACCCACACCCACACAACCACAACCACACACACACACTTCCCAACACCGAATGAGTAGGGTGACACCTCGATCTTGATACTAATCTATCGACTGGCTTATCTCTCAAACACACACACACACGCACACACACTACCCGACACCGAAGGAGTAGGGCGGCACCTCGATCTTGATAGTAATCTATCTACTCCTATTTCAAAAAAAAACACACACACACACACACACACACACACACTCGCTAGTTGTGCCTCTGT